>JAOPSE010000036.1:9794645-10265505 GCA_029449295.1 Zea luxurians | reverse complement strand
CTCTCGACCCCGCGCACAAGTCTAATAAGAATTCCACTGTTTCACTGGTGAATACTTCCTAAAAGTTCCAAACCCTATACCATAGGACCCGGAAGAGAAAACAAAGAACGAAAAAGAATAATCCTCAATTTCTCTTTTTTTGAAAATTGGGTATCACACTCTACCCCCCTTAAAAAAGAATTCGACCTCGAATTCCGACGCTTCTATCGGAACGACAAAAGAAAGATTAATGAATCAACAAAACTCACACATAAAGAAAAATTCGGGTACTTCTGCCGCATCAGCTCCTCAAGCTCCTAGGATTCTAAGATACGCAGCAGACGACACTCTAGAGTCTGGTCTTGCTACACGGGAATCGGCTCTAGCTCGATTTGATGGTTTGGATTCCGCAATTACTTCCTCAACATAAAGACATGGAATACATGGTGTACTCAGATTATAGATTCCGACAATTACATGTGCTAAGCCCAGCTGCCAACTCGGCTAAGATAGTAGACGGTCCTATATACCTCGGACCAAACTTTCCTGACACCAAATCAATCATTGACATATGCAAGTACTTCAAGGAATGTATATATGAATGCAAGGCATATAGTGTTCCTATAGCCTAAACCAAACTTAGCCAAACAAGAGCAACTTCAAGAGAGTAACTTAATGCTTGCATATTTCTAGATAGCAGCACAGCGGTTAATTGTTTTGCTCCTAACTCACAAAATATGCATCAAAAAATAGTAAACTAGGACTTTATGGAACGCTTATAAAGTCCACTGTACCCTTGGTATTATCATCACAACAAGATTTGACACTTAGAAAGGTCAAACAATGCTAAACGTAAACTCTGTCCAGACTTGGACATAATTCAACTACTCAATTCAAAAATCCATAATCAGAGTCTCAATCATCCAATTCAGGTGCTCCCAGACTTTTTAGAAAGCTAGTAGAATTTTATATAATTCATTTATAAACATATCAAGTTAATTCAATGCATAACAAGGTCAAAAGATATGAGAAAGGCTCTGCTGTCCAAATTTGGACAGATTCAAAGATCACACTTAAAACAGCTGTAACTTAACTTATAGATCTCCAAAAAGGGTGATCCAAAATTTGTTGAAAAGATTAAGAAAAGTACTACAACTTCTTTATAATTTATAATAAGTTATTTAAAGTTTAAATTGGGCAAACAAGGTCAGTTTCGAAATCTGTATAGAATATGCACAAATTTCAAGACTGGACTTGAGGAAATCATAACTACCAAACTACTAGACCAATGGTCATGAAATTTTTACACAAGTAAGATAAAGAAGTTGGCTACAACTTTTATATATAACATCTCTACAGAAAAGATGGTTTACTTCATTGAACTAGCTGCATAACTAAAACTGGTCATGCAGTCCCAACAGCAAGCAATAGATTTTATCAGGTTCATTACTCTTCTAAGATTAAGCGTTCATTGAAAGACTAATAACTTTAGGTTCTTCATTACGAGACACTTAGAACAAATATAAGTATAGAAGAAATATGATAACTTTTTAAATCATTTAAGCCTAATCTCACATCATGCAAACAAGAATCAATTTAAGCATGTTATGTCTACCCCCATATTCATCCAAGCACATTCTATACATTATATCATAACTCCCTATAGCTAACAAAATTTTTGCAAATATAAACTCATTGAAAAGATTATAACATTCCCTAAAACTTTTATTATAATGAGTGTCTCGGAATTGGTTTCCAAACCGATAAAACAATGCAACTCTTTTGTTGCAAAACTGATAGGACTGAAACAATGGACAACTAAAATTCAAAAAACCTATAACTCCTGCTATACTCAACTTAAACTACAACGAACACGCATTTGAAAAGTTTTGAAAATTGTCCACGACTTTTGCAATAAAGTTGCACCCAAATTTAACTTTATAGCCCTCAACACTGCATGACCTACAGCTAAACTTAGCTTGAGATACTGCACATTAGAGATTCGTCTTATATCCGGGCAACCACCTCTCCCAATCTATTTAACAGACAATCACAAGTAAATACCCATTTAAAAGGTACTGAGAAGAACTAAAAGTTTTGCTTAAAGAGAATTCCAAAATTTGGGCTCTAAAACTATCAAACGCGGTCGATTTATTGGTGATTATAACGACACCTAAAGTTCAGACACAACAGTGCAACAACTTCAGAGCAGCCTAACTCCAATTATATGCAATGAGAATTACAAACAAATACTCTTTGAAAAGATCATGAAATTACTAAAACTTTCAAAATCCAACAAAGACCAAATTATACTGTCTTCAATGTCTACTCTTCCGTACAAAATTAAAGACTCATTCTGCCAGAGACACCAACAAGGATGTTTTAAGAAACCCATAACTCTCAAATGTTTAGACCAAACATGGTGATTAAGCATCCTATGGAAAGATGAAGAAACATACTACAAAACATTCTTGATAAGGGAAGCCTGATTCAGCCTCCAACTAATTTAAAATGCCTCCCGAAACCAAACAACTCATTAACAGCAATAAAAAAACCATATAAAATGAAACCTAAGTCATTGGCAGGTGCAATCAACACTAGGATTTTCCACTACCAAACTGGGATGCAACTCCACAAAGTCTTTAAATAACACCCTACCAAATAGGTTAGAACACTAAGCACAACAATCAATGAATTCAACAACCTCGTTTGTTAATGCCACTAAGGTCAAACATCCATGTATCGACAATGTATGAAACACCTGACATACTCGTCTCAAGCACTATAAAACATGGTTGTATTACACTAGAGTCCAACTACTAGAAATCTCCAAAACTATTCGTTGACGTGAAGCAAATGGTGCTCATGTCATATAACATCTTTTTCTCCTCTCAAAAGAGATAAAATTTGCAATACTCATAAAGCAATGGAGGGATAACAACAAGAAAAACTAATGTACTGTTTGACACAGACTCATGCAAAAGCTTCATAAATATTACTTCCAACACTTAAACTAATAATACGATACTATGCTCAACAGGAGTAATTGGACTTCAATAAGACAATCCACCTAACCAAACTACCTTGATTAACCTCACATACAACAATACCTCCTATTATTGCACTTGAACAATTTGTACCTCGTGATGTCATAGGATGAATTCAAAGTAGTAGACATACATGATCTATCAAACCATAATTCATATAAAAAAATCTCCATCTGATGCAACAACCACATCATTATAAAGATAGATGACTAACAAACATAAGCAACTTCCAGTTAAGCATTGTCTTTGTTTAAGATAAAGCGCTCCAAATAATAATTCAACAAGCATGCATAGAGAACTGATCATATAAAAAAAACTACCATATATCATCGGCGACTAAAAACAATATAAAACGGGTTGTCCATATCGTCCATATGACTAGCCTCCAACAAAATAAAAAATTATGCATAACCTTTTTGGCTATAGAAACAAACCATAGAAGGAAAACATGCATGCCTCTTCAACTATAATATAGACATAAAATCCACTTGAAATCACCCTATTTTATTATTAAAGATAAGGTTGCACAAAATAAGAAAACCTATCATGTAAACATGGTTGAACTTATCTATCCACGTCATCTTACAAATTCACTTGAGTTCTACCAGTCTCAAGATTTCATAGACAGTACAACATTGCCTTTGCTCTATGGAGACAAACCTATTGTACTCTAAGATCAAGTTGGCAAGTAGCCATATTAGCCCAAAGGGGTGAGGCACAAAGCATTGCATCCATGGAAATATTACATTGATAAGTAGTTGGGTTGTAACCCAACATTCAACCAGACTCAACAACATGATAAAACTACATTATATAGTGTTTTCACACCACACCAAGCCGGATTAGACCCACTATACACAAAGTCAATAAACAATTGGTCCTACAAGTACTAGAACCAAAAAAATCCATTTAAAAAAAACATCCACAGTCACGCATATAGAACTATATGATAGTAATAGCTCAGAGATTTGAAAAACATCGCATCAAAAAAACATCATGACGATATGTATACAAAACAAGTACATTAGTAGCTTCACTTGCATAATAACCTCAATAACAACCACATCAAGAAACCCATACTAAATAGAAGTAACATATCATATCAAGCATTAAGTCATTAACGACATATCCCACCCAACCATAAAGGGATTTGGAGTAAGGGAATTCTAGTCATCTATACAATAAAATACTAGTATGAAAGATATACGAACCCATACCCTTCCTATATGTGCAAGTGTGTCAAATTTATCTTCAAATTGCGTAGAATCTAAAGCCTATGCTTTGATACCAACTGTAACACCCCGGATTCCACAAACAACCCGGAATGCTACTGAACTACACTTCTGACGTCCATATATAAAATTTCGGCAGCATCCCCTTTGCAAGATTGCATAAATGAGGGGCAACAGTGTATAAACATATATCATGACAAAAACATACTAAGTATTATTAATCGGCTAGCAAGGGAAGATAAACATACGACCTGAACTGAATTAACCAGTGCGCACGACTATAAAAAAAACAAACTTTCTTTGACAATAAGTTTCTAATTAAATCATGGCTGCGCCTGGGCAGCATTATTGTGAGAGTGAAAGTGGACGTGCTGCTACTCCCCTCATTCCCAACATGTATCAAATACCTGCATTGAGTAATGCAAGAGTGAGATGACACATCTCAGCAAGTAAAATAATATCAAACTGTTTAACCACATAAGAACATTGTTTTACCACCACTTGATTCCACAACCTTCTTATTACGAAGGTGCAGCACGTATACAACGTACAACACACCTAATTACCACACCTTGCAGGTAGAAACCACAATAGTAACATAGTAATGTCACACTTCATATATACCTCATGAGTGCAAATGTCTGCAAATGCAAGGATGACTTCTGCCTTCATATCTCTAAGGATATGAAGCCGCATCGTACCCTCCTCGGGCAACGTACGATGCTAAAAATGGACCGGTACGGTCGGACCATAAGATCACGACATAACTTCAAAATGCAAGATGGATGATGCGATGTGCTTGACATGCCTACAACACTTCATATAACGTGATTCAAAAAGATACTTCAACTTCATCCAAGATGGGAATGAACCACATATATCATTACCAAATTATGATCATCCACGATATTAGACAATTGAGAATTAATACTTCCAAACAAATAAACTTCATCATAGAATTCAATGATTAACATATTTAAAACTTATGCATACTCAATGACAGGGAATAGGATGCAAACCAAACGGTAGCAACCACCACTGTATTTACTTGCCTTCACCGGAAATTTGGAATGGTACTAAGTACGATCCGGAAGTCCACCACCTGTTTTTGACACACACCTTAGTGCACAAATTCACATAACAAACGCTAATAAACAACGCTGCACCTACGCACAATTCCAACCCGTCGCGCGCGACAACTCTCCCATCACCACTAAATTGCAGCGGCGCTACTTGATAATTTCATAACTTTAAAATTATAACAGCAGTGATATCAATAAAAAAGTCCGGAAGCATCTACATAAAATTCTCCACAAGTTTTGTATTCAAAAGATAATTAAATTCTCACATCTACTTAGCCCAAAATCGTCCACAAGATACATCCTGCAATCTGTTTTTGGACAGCAACATATCCGGATTCAAACAGTGATAACTCCTAAATTATAACTCCGAATGAAGCGCATAAGTACTCGTTGGAAAGGTATGACAAAGCTCTACATGATTATCATATTGATTAGCACTAATTTCCCACGAAAAATCCCCAGAAACTGCTAATACTAATGCTGTTCGCCCACCTGCGGAAATCTGTTTTTTGGACAGCAACATACCCGGATTCAAACAGCGATAGCTCCTAAATTATAACTCCGAATCAAGCGCATAAGTACTCATTGGAAAGGTATGACAAAGCTCTACATGATTATCATATTGATTATCACTAATTTCCCACGAAAAATCCCCAGAAACTGCTAATACTAATGCTGTTCGCCCACCCACAAAAATTCTGGACAGCACCTCTACCGATTCGCATAGATAAACATATAATCAATTGAATTTTAGCGCAAAAACATAGATAACTTCAAGATCACCTTGAGTTCCACCTTTTTGCTCCTTCCTTCCTCCCACCAATTCTCCAATTGAAACTTGCTCCCACACGAAGAAGATCCGACGAGGAAGAACGACACTTGGAGAAGAGGAGATGGGGGGTGGCGGCTAGGGTTGAGGAGATGGCTGCTGCAAAAAACTTGAGAATGGAGAGGGGCGGCTGCAGCACTTGGGGAAGAGAGAAGAGGGAAGATGGTGGGGGAGGGTGGCGGCCAAAGGAGGGAAAGGGGGGCGGCTGCCCACAAGGGGCCTTAAGAGAGGGGGCGGCTAGGTTTGGGGGGGGGAGTGGGCTTCCCACCGCCGGATCGCGATCAACGGCCCAAAACCATTCTTTCGCCAGAGCTCTCGACCCCCGCGCACAAGTCCAATAAGAATTCCACTGTTTCACTGGTGAATACTTCCTAAAAGTTCCAAACCCCTATACCACAGGACCCGGAAGAGAAAACAAAGAACGAAAAAGAATAATCCTCAATTTCTCTTTTTTTGAAAATTGGGTATCACAAAGGGTTAAGTGCTACATATGTCGTGTGATTGGAGATCCCCAGCTGGGTATTAATTGATTCGGATCGCCGTTACTTCTCGGACATGAAGACTTGGTCACTGCCCTACATGTAGCAATCTAGTGAACTGAAGGGATGATAAAAGACGACTACTATAGGCCAAGTGCTTGAACTAGGGTAGAAAGAATTCTAGATGCAGTTAACTTTACTTAACCTGACAAGTAAAAATGGATTTTAAGGATCCACTCATAGTAAGCTTTTCTGCAAAACAGAGTCCTTGATTCTTGATAAGCCATACCTTGAATCCCTTTTGAAACCAGCATACCCTTTAGAGTCTTTTCTTTAGTCGGGTAAGTCTTGCTGAGTAATTCCGTACTCAGGGTTTTATTCCCTATTGTTTTTCAGGTTCTAACTTTGTGCTGTTGTTGATGGTGTTAAGTGCCGGTGGGCTCGGCCTTCTTATAAGTCTAAGTAACTCTTCTATACTTCTTATTGAGGATGATCACTAGAGCTAGCATATATTTCAAAATTATAACCAATTTATAACAGTTCAAAGTTCTTTCTTTGAATCACTTTTGTAATCACTCCGATCATGTACAAAGTAAAATTTTTGTAACTTGTAAAATTTGGTAATAAAATTTCCGCTGCAAACTGTTGGTGTGTGTGATTTGTGTTACTTAATCTCGCGATCTTGGTTGTAAGTGGTTTATCCGATGTCCTTGGGGCAATCGGATGGATCCTGTTAAGTTATCTGGTGCACATGCATAGCCGTCTAAGGTCTTTGAGACAAGGATAGGTGCATGTGGGCCCAATAACTTGGGAGGTTCTGCCACACTCTCAATCTTGATGTACGTGTGGACCGCGGACTATTGGAAAAGCCTCTTCCCATCCAGTATTAGATTGAATACCCCTGGACAAATCTAGAATTTGTAGCAGTAGTAATCAAGTATGGACACACATAAATGGCTAGGAGATTCTTCATACACAAGGTTTGAAAAGTGAGTGATGCCGAAAGCATAGCTAATAATGCGCAAAAATCTCAAATTACAAAGAAACAACTAACCCTCATCTTCATCATTTGCATTTCTTGCCCTATGCATCACACGGTATGCATCCACTTCATCCATGGATACACCAATCTTTGGGATATTTGCATGCCATCCAAGTTCACCTCTAGGGAAGAACAATGAATATGATTGTGCATCGTAGCATCCATGGTACGAGAGGATGTCATGGCTTGACCTATCGTTCCCATGTATCATAACACTCTTACTGGATTGGCCTCGCCATTCGCTCCCCTTGATCTAGACAGTGGCCACCTTCGAAGTGAGAGGCGTATTATATGTCTTCTTGTTCAACGTCTGGTCAAGGTTCAATACGATATGATAGTCATCAAGGTTCTCAACATGGCCCATGATCCTAAGGTGCTCGGAGTATGGGTTTCCATGGAGTATGTCAACTATCTGTTTAATAACCTCTTTGTCCTTTTGAAGCTGCTCTTCATGACACTTACGGTACCGATGCTCGAGACTAGGATCATCATCATAAAAGTAAAGCTCCATATGTTATGCTCCGACCCACCTTCCCTAATGAATGACTTGATATTGTGGTACATTATGCCTCATGCTCGGAACGTGTATATACTAGAATCCCTCACATTAGTTGTCATACTATCGAGACAACAGTAAAAGGAAGTGAAAGCAAAATGGCCATTAAAAGCCCTAATGTTATCACGAAAGTGCTTAGCATCAGAGTTTGCACTAGGATGGAAAAACAACCAAAATGCTAGTTATAGGTCTCAAAAAGTTATTTAACTTTATAGATGACAACCTTTTGATTTGACATTATCTTATTATAGAAAAATATGTTCGAAGTTTTCAAATTTAAAACTCAAATTTTGTAAACGACTTTGGATGAGAAAACTACCATAATGAAAGTTGTAGATCTCAAAAAACTATGCGAGTTTGTAGTTGACAACTTTTTATTTGAATTCATTAAGTGTCTTAAACAATCAATTATATTCGATTTGTTATAATAATATATCGGAAAGAAAAAACATAATAAACACAAGTGAGGTAGGGGTTAAGCGGTAGAGGAACAGGAATTCAGAAGAGGGAGGTCACGAGTTTGAATCCCATGATCTGCGAAACATAAAAAAACAATACAAAATTAGTGCGATCGATGAAAAATTTTTACTATTTTTTTAGATTTTTTATTTTGTCTAGTGCTTTTCTTTGCCAAGTGTTCAGAGGTCATGAGTTCAAATCACACCAGCTACAGAATATGAAAAACACTAGAAAAATAGCATGACCAGTGCTTGGCTATGGTGGGTGCTTCCCCTGATTGAAAAACACTAGAAAAGTTTTTACTATTTTTTAGATTTTTTATTTTTTTTGCGGAGTGTTTTCTTTGCCAAATGTTTTTTAGCAGTTGGTAAAGGCTTTATGAAGTGTCCGATAGAAAGCACTCGATAAAGAAGTCGTCTTTGTGTTGATCCAAACGAATTCACAACATAGTAATCACAAGGATTTGTAACTTTTGGTTGTTTTGGGCTGTGCACACAAATTTTGTTTATGAATATTATTTTTCAAATGGTAATCTCAGGTGCTTGAGGACAGTCTGGGTGACGTTTCCCTTCATTGTTTACGTAGTGCTTATCCACTACGTAAGCAAGGGAGCGAATTGCAATATATGATTCAACAACGACAATAAGTTGATTATGTTTATATATATACATGATTCAAAACGAGTAAAATACATTTTCATTCCTTGAACTTGTCGCTATGTATCATCTTGATCTACAAATTTTTAAAGTGTGTTAGCTTGGTCTTTAATTGCTATTCGGGTCTTAGTTAAACAAGTCATGTTTGACAAATGAACGTCATATGTCAACATGTGTATCTCTTTTCTCTCACCGAACATGTGAAAAAAAAGAGAAAAGAGATGCACAGGCTGACATGTGATGTCCATATGTCAACCACGATTCGTTTGGACCTAATTGAGACCTAAACAACGATTAAGGACCGGATTGACATACTTTAAAAGTTTATGACCGAGATGATATAGGGCGAACAAGTTTAAGGAATGCAAATTTATTTTACTCCAAAATTTCATTATATATATAGTTAGTTAGGATATGAGTTCCAATAGGATACAGGAAGCCCTAGCCTACACCATCGGACCAGCCTGGCCGCTAGCCCACCTACCGTCCCATCCTTACATGTAGTTTGTTTTCATTTGCATGCGCGAGAAACTGCATGCATGGAAAAATCTGATTTGAATGCTTTATTCCATTCAAAAATATAAAATCTCTATAACAGCCATGCAGCTAGGCTCATTAGAAATATTTTATGAAATATACTGCTACTAACTATGCTACACGGTGTAGGTATCTATGCAATACTGTACGTTGCGTAAAGAATCAGTTTCCTGCTGCATGTGTACAAATTTAGAATGGCAATAATGTGCGTTGAGAGGAAATGTATTGACATGCATGGAAACAAAAAAAATATGATTTTAATGCTTTATTTCGTCCGTAAAAATAGGATCTCTATAACAGCAATATCGCATAAAAAATTTGTTTCCTGCTGCATGCGCACAGATTTAGGATTGCAAGAATGTGCATTGAAAAAGGAATGGATTGGCATGCATGGTGTAGAAAACGGGTGACGCCTAAGAGGGGGGTGAATTAGGACTTCTAAAACTTTTACTAAACTAGGCCACAAATAAATCCATAGAGCGAAACCTATGCAAATAATCAAACTAGAATGTGCAAACTAGGTTTTGTCTAAGTGTTGTTATCTCTAGTGCAATGGCTAAGTTTCAATCTACACTAAACAAGTATGAATACAAGATTGAAACTTAAATACTCAATATAAATGTGGAATGTAAAGAGCAAGGTAGAGATGCAAACTCTCGTGTATGACGCCGGTACTTTTACCGAGATATCTGGAACCATGCAAGGTCCCGACTAATCCTCATTGGTGCCCCTACGCAAAGGGAAGCCCACACGAGGACCAAGCACCTCGGTCAAGTAACTTCGTAGAGAGCCGCGGGCCTTCTCCATGCGCAAGTGGTGCTCCGCTTCTGGCTCCTCTTGGACGCTCCCCGCCGTCTCCACTATCGAGCTTCCGGTTGAAACGTCGCGGGCCTCGTTCCCTCCGGTACACGGTGGCGGCCGTGGCACAAACGCGGTTGTTACGGTCTCGCAAGACTCGTGCCCCACTCGGTACAATTACAACGGCTTGCACAAGAGCCGAGGGGTTGTGTGGTTTTATAAAACTCACTCAACTAACTAGGGTTCACCTAGAGCAAGCGCTAGAGCAGTCTAACTAACCTAAGCACTTCGCAAAGAACCTACGCTAATCACCGAGTGATTCTATTAAGCACTTGGGTGTAAGAGCACTGGGGAATGTCTACTATATGCCTTGGTATATCTCTTGGGCTCCCACACTTGGAAATGGCCGGTTGGGGGTGTATTTATAGCCTCAACACAATTGTAGCCGTTGGAGGAAAGCTGCTGCTTTCTGTGGGCACACCGGACAGTCCGGTGGTGCACCGGACAGCACACTGTTCCTTGTCCGGTAAGCCTAGCCGTTAGTCTGTCAGAGGAGGTGACCGTTGGCGCCGCAGACTTTCACACTGGACAGTCTGATCTTCACACCGTACAGTATGTTGGTCTTCCCTCCGGGTGCCACCTGGAACTAGCCGTTGGGCTGCGGTTTCCTGGTGCACCGGACAGTCCGGCGTGTGGGCACCGGACAGTCTGTTGCTCCACGCATAGACAGTCCGCAGGCAACACATCTTCATTTCTTGGACTTTTCTTTGATCTTCTTAATGTCTTCTTTGAGGTGTTGCTTTCCTGAATTCCTTAGTCCAAGTAACTCTAGCATCCTATGAACTACAAACACAAACACTAGAAAACTTATTAATTATTAGTTCACAGATTGTGTTAATCATCAAACACCAAAACTCAATTAGCTAGATGGCCCGGGGTCCATTTTCCTTATAATCTCCCCCTTTTTGGTGATTGATGACAACACAACCAAAGCAAGCAAATAATACAAGTATTTGAATGAAAATATGCAGTCTACTTGCTAGGATGCATGTTTGTCCCCACAATGTGATATTATGGACTTAAGCCTCCCCTAACTCCATAATTCACCTACTTCCTATTTTGGACCAAATAACCAAAACCATTTGAAAATGCCACTTTCAGATTAAAATTTTAAATTGGTGGTGTTTGGTGTTTGATACATTTTTTATGCTTTGGTCCCTAAACTTCTCCCCCTTTGGCATCAACCACCGAAAAGAAAGACATTAAAAGCATGTAGGAAGTAAATAAGACTTGCCCTTAGAAATAATTTGTCAAATGATATCAATTGTAGGATATCAATTGAAACCACTTGCATGTTACCATCAAAAGATTACTCCCCTAAATGAGTGTTCACCTTTAGAAAGAAATTTCTCCCCCTTTTTAGAGACAAAGAAATACTCTCCCTGACAGAGATCTACTATTTTAGGAAAAAGCATGTGAAATTTATAGGTGCAAGACATGATTTGACTAAACTAACTTCCCTTATGCATAGGTAACAGAATATGAGATAACCACTTATGCATTTTTAGCAACATGGAAGTATATGATATGAAATAGAGTTTAATCAAAATATTGGAGAAGACATGTAAATGATACTAAATGTAGTCTCAAAAGATACCGATTGCCTGTCAATGGCGAACCAGTTGAAAACCAATGGCCGGCTTGTGACATGAGATTTCTTGGAGATTTTGCAGTGGAAGATTGTTGTCTTTCTCCGGGGACTTCATTTTTCCTTACAATGAGACTATCACATAAAATAAACTTGAAAAGATGTTAGTCTCAAAGTCTTAGATTATAGAGTAACCTCCCCCTAAAAGTGTGCATACAAGTTTTGAATACTTGTAGGAGTCATGCACTTTGATTTGATATCAGGAGGGCGATTTATCTATAATCCTAACTTTGGCACATATAAATTAAATGATACACATTGTAGTATACGAGTGTTTTACCACTTGTAGAATTAACAATATCAATTGATGCATCATTTATTATGGAGTTATAAAGGAGCTATGTGTCGTGCTCAAATAACATTTTAAATCATGTAGGCTTGCTTAAGTGTATGAATTTAAAACAAGAAGTCCTACCATGTGATTTACCTAGTATGCATGCATTTAAGCAAAAGTAAGTACAAAATGTAATACTAGGCGTGAAAGGTAAAACTAGATACATAAAAAATAGATACTCATATCTAAAAATGTGAAATGCAATAAATCTAGTTACCTTAATCATGGGTGGGAAATTTGGGTCCATAATTTTCACTAAACCACTTGGCAATAAACTTGATCCAATATGATGTATCCCATGATATACATCCCTACTTTGCCCAGTCTCCAAATTTCCCGTTGACCTTCGATCCACTCACTTCCCTTTTGGGATCCAAACCTTCTTGGTGCTTTTCATGGTTGAAATTATCCTTTGGCACCCAGATGCGTTTGGCCCCCTTTTCTTTGTTGGCTTGCTTGTTGGCCTTGATTGCTATCACCTTTCCATTCTTTTCTTCTTGATCAAATATGGTGTAGCAGCCTTTTTGTCCACCTTTTTGATGTAGGTGTTGGAGATTTTGCTTGTCGGCTTTTGCTTGAGCTTTTGCCTTTGCTTATCCCCGGTCATCGCCTTGCATTGGAAAGACTTATGGCCTTCCTTGTGGCATAGCCTACAAATCATAGTTTCTCCCTCCATAGGCTTGTTCACTCCCGTAGTGGTGTTATGCTGTGGATGTCGGATTTGTTTGGCTTTGCCTTTCTTGTCAACAAAGCCTTGCTAAGGCGAGCCACTTCTTGCTTTAATTGTTCATTTTCCTTTGCAACCTCATCCGAACATGTTTCTACAACAATATTCTCAACAAAAACTTGGTTGTAGGGGTTAGAATCATCAATTAAATCAAAGCAGGAAGTAGAAGCATCTTTCTTAATTATTTCAGGTATTTCAACTAAAGATACTGCTGGGGTGCTACCAATGTTTTCTAGCTTAGTAGTTAGCTCATTATTGTGTATGCTAAGAATTTTGTAACACCCGGTTTTAAAGGAACAAAGCCGGGTGCATATCATACATGCGCCAAAGAAGACAACATATATAATAACAGAGTGTATAGAGATAAATGTCATAAACATCAGAGTATTTATTACATAGCGGAAGACTTATTACAAAATAAAAAGGTAAATATAAAACGATGTCAACTGAGAAACGCCACCTAGATCAGATCGAACTCCTCAGTGTTAGGCGGCTCCTCCTGAACCACCTGCTCTTCTCCTGTGGGGGGGGTGTGAGACAGCAAGAGTGAGCTCACATACGTTCATAGCTCAACAAGTCGTGGGGAATAATGTGACATGAACTCACCAAAGGTGGGAATCCATGAAGTGTAAGGCTGATCAATGAAATAAAGGCTGAAGCTGAGCATTGCTTTTATAAGTTGGTCAAAATTTTATTAGCAGTTACTAAGTGTAAGTAAATACCAAACCATAGTAATAATAAGTAAAAGTAATAATAAAATAATACCAAATGCAATGAAATGACAGGTTAAGTTTAAGTTCCATAATTTAATCATGTGAGTGTCCGAGCCGCTCATGACCGTGAGCACGGCTAGTATACCAGTTTTACACTCTGCAGAGGTTGCGCATCTTTACCCACAAGTCGTGTTACCCATTTGCCACAGAGTTGATCAGACTCCATACACCTCTACCTAGGAAGCGAGGCAGGGTACCACTACGAGGCCTTTACAAAGTTCCACTAGCTTCAGACTACCCGCTACAGTTTATAGGAAGATCCAGGACAGGGTTCCTGGCTGACTGCCATCGCAGCAAAATCAACCAGGGACCTCCCTGCACTGACCTCTCCCCTACTGCCCTTGCCCCTTTCGGGTAAGGTAGCCCTCCCCTAGCTTTCCTAGTTAATCAGCCAAGGGCGTCCCATTAAACCCTTGTGGTAGCACTGTTTTCCCGGGTGGTTCTCCATGTTCCCATTAACATAATGATCTTAACATGAACACGGAATAATAAAACAGATAACAATAAATAGTATAACAAAGAGTGATGAATATCTCTATACCCAAATCCACATAAAGCAATAGCATGTACTACCCAAAACTTTAGTAGTAAAACCAGTGGTGAAGCAAGGTATAAAGATAGTCAAATCTAGGGTATCCTATTGGGTCCCAGCAAAATTATCCTATGCAGATCATTATGAATAATAAGAACATGAATGGGTAAAAGAAGTGATCAAGGGCACAACTTGCCTTCAATGAGCTCCTGCTCAGCTACTTCAACTTGTTGAAGCTCAGGTTCCACAGTAGGTTGCTCGTCTACTCGCATCGATACAATACATACATGGCATAGCATAAATTAACATCACATCAAACATGCAAATAGAATATACAGTAATAAACTAGACATTAAAACAAGATCACAGGAACTGGAATCATTAAATTTGGAGTTATATATTTTAAGTTATGAATTTTCTAATGTTGTATGTGCTTAATACAAGATTAAGTGAAAGAATAATTTTAATGTGTTTGTCATGTCAGAACAGAGGCACTAATGGGTAGACAATATTATTACAAAAATGTAGAAAGTGGAATGGATCAATTTGGACCAAAAATGGATTTTCTATGGATTAAACAAGTTCTAGGATTATTTTTACACATAAAAACTATTTTCTAAATTATTTTATAAGTTTTCCCACTGTCTGGACTAGGCCTCAAATTATGGAAAGCGCAGGGGCTAGACGGCAAAATATCCTAGACTCAGAATAACCCCACGGTGGACGGCGGGTTGATTTCCGCAAAGTCCAGGGACTCTTATGCAAAACGACCCGGCCGAAGGGGTATCCAACGACCCTGGCCGTCCGATTCAAAACGGACGCACCAGATTAGATCACGGTTCATATCGAAGCGGTACGAAATACGGGCCCTCGATTTCAATCGCACGGCCCACGCTGAATCCACGTCCTACTCAATCGTGAACCCTACGATCCAAATCTAACGGCCAGGATCACCCTGAGTGAAACGGTACGCAGTTTCAAATCTGAACCGCCCGTGATCGATCCAGTGGCTCAGACATCACCCAACCCGCGATACGATCGGGACCGTTGATCCATTGATCAACCGCCCACATCCCGTCGTCCTCCTCCGCCCAAACCCCCCAAATGCCCGACGGCGGCGAGGATCACCACCGGCGGTGAAATTCTCCGGTTCGGGGGCACCAAGCATAAATTAACTTCTGCTACACGTTGCGGATATGAAAGCGGGTTTGGGCGAGGGTTTCTTACCGGGAATCGTTGGCACAAGCGAGCTGTCCACGGTGAGCAGCGGGCGGAGGTGGAAGCGCAGCGACGACGAGCAATTGCCGATGATGCAGTCAACCAATTGTTGCGCTTGGTGCTCGGTGAGTATCAGTGATGTCCGCCGAAGGCCCCGGACCCCCACCCAGAGCTCGGGTGGCGCGTATGGCTCCAGTCAGCGACGGCGGGACACAGAGCGCCGCGGCGGGTGGTGGAGGCGAGTGGTGCTTGTCGATGGGGCGGATCCTAGGCGAGGCTAATGCGCAGGCAATAGAGGCCCTCCTTAATTTATGGACGCAGAGAGCTCCGCTTGCCAGATGACTCCGCACAGACCGCAGCCGTTTCCAATCCGTCCGACAATGGCGCTCGATCCGTTGACGAGGCGGCGGGATGACAGGTGGGTCCAGGTTGCAGTGTCACACGAGATTGCGGGAGCGAGCGCGTGGACCAGAGACGAAAGGGTGGGTCAGCAACGGAATCCGGAGTCCCCGGTGAGCTCCTGGATTCCCGCGCGCGAGATCCGCGGCTGGATGAAGAAGACGCTTCCCGTGGTGTTCGACTGACAGCAGGGGCCCGCATGTCGGCGAGAGGGAAAATCACGAGCGCGAGTGAGGGAGGCTGACGGGCGGAGCCCACCTGCCGGCGCACGCGGGCGTGGAGTTGAACTTGGGCCGCACGAGGGAGACCAGGAGAGTGGGCCGAGTGCTTCGATTTGGGCCCAACTCGAGTTTTCTCTTTTATTTCTCTTTTTCTTTTCTGTTTTGTTTTACTCTTTTTATTTTTCAAATTTCAAATTTGAATATGGATCTTGTTATGAATTTCACCATTGGCCAAATGTTCAACTTCATTTATCCGGTGTAAGACTAGTATTTGTTTTCATATATTTATTTTTATCCACAACATATTTTATTCCTCCTCCTTTCCAATTTCTAGAATTTCTTTTTTTTTACATCTTAAGTTCCACTTTGGCCTTTAGTATATCTCTTCTCACATTATTATATTTATTTATACTGTAACAAAGTGCACACAAGAGTGAAAAACCAGCATGATGCAAAATTTTGTGGTATGTCTTTTTATTAATTACTTGTTTTTAAATGTGGTGTTCACATGCTCCATTAAATAGAGACAAAATATTCAAGGGAATAACTTCTTATCATATGATGTACACATTTGGGTGTTACAAATCCTACCCCCCTTAAAAATAATCTCGTCCTCGAGATTTAAGAAGATCTAGGGAAAAGATGGGGAAAATCTATGCGAGTTCTTCTTCTCTTTCCCAAGTGGCTTCATCTTCACCATGGTGACTCCATTGTACTTTGCACATCTTTATCACCTTGTTTCTTGTAACTCGAGTCAAAGTGTCCAGAATCTTGATAGGGTATTCAGCATAAGTCAAATCCTCTTGAACACTAAGGTCCTCCAGTGGTAGTTGCTCCTCAGGTACCCTGAGGCACTTCTTTAGCTGAGACACATGAAACACATCATGTACATCTGACAGATGATCGGGTAACTCCAGTTGACATGCAACTTCATCCACTCGCTTCAAGATCAAGAAAGGTAATGAAGCGAGGGGACAACTTTCCCTTAACTTTAAATCTCCTCATACCACGAAGTGGTGACACCTTCAAGTAGACATGATCACCCTCCTTAAACTCCAGTAGTCTTCTCCTATTATCAGCATAACTCTTTTGCCTGGACTGTGCAACTCTCAAATTTTCTCTTATTATTTGCACTTGTTCTTCCGCCTCTTGAATCAGTTCAGGCCCAAAGAACTGTCTTTCTCCAGTCTGATCCCAATACAGGGGAGTCCTGCATTTTCTACCATACAAAGCCTCAAATGGTGACATCTTCAAACTGGCCTGGTAGCTATTATTATAAGAAAACTCAGCATAGGGTAAACTCTTCTCCCAACTGCCACCATGCTTGAGAGCACAAGCTCTTAACATATCTTCCAGCACTTGATTAGTCCTCTCTGTCTGTCCATCAGTCTGGGGATGGTAGGCTGAGCTAAAATTCAACTTTGTATCCAAGCTCTCATGCAACTTCTTCCAAAATCGAGAAGTAAACTGTGATCCTCGATCAGACACGATCTTCTTAGGCACTCCATGTAAAAAACTATCCGAGTCATATACAATTCTGCTAGCTTGGCTCCCGTGTAATTAGTCCTCACAGGTATAAAATGTGCCACCTTTGTCAATCTGTCTACAATTACCCAAATAGAGTCATATCCTGCTGGAGTGCGGGGTAGTCCAACAATAAAATCCATACCAATTTCTTCCCATTTCCACTCGGGTATCTTCAACGGGTGCAATAATCCAGCGGGTCTTTGATGTTCAGCCTTAACTCTTTGACATACATCACACTTAGCCACATGAGCAGCCACATCTCTTTTCAGTCCGTACCACCAATACTTTGCTTCAAATCTTGATACATCTTAGTGCTGCCAGGGTGGATTGAATAATCAGAATCATGGGCTTCCTTTAATATAGTCTCCCGGAGGCTATCAATCTCTGGAACACATATCCGATCTTTGAACCATATGGTACCTTGCTCATCCTCCGTGAATTCCGGAACTCGACCATCCGTGATCAGATCTTTAATCTCTTGAATCTTAGCATCACCAATCTGACCTTTACGAATCTCTTGCTCCAAAGTAGGTTCCAACTCAATGGTAACTCCTTCAGTATGAGTAACAATTCCCAAATTGAGTCTCTCAAAATCTTTTGCTAAATCATCCGGTAGCTGGACAACGAAAGCGGAGTGAACATGCTCCTTCCGACTCAAGGCATCTGCAACCAAATTCGCCTTGCCCGGGTGATAGTGAATCTCCAAGTCATAATCCTTGATGAGCTCCAACCAACGGCGTTGCCTCAGGTTGAGATCCTTCTGAGTGAATATATACTTCAAACTCTTATGATCCGTGTATACTTGGCACTTAGTTCCCATAACGTAGTGTCTCCAAATCTTAAGTGCATGCACAACTGCAGCCAATTCCAAATCATGAGTGGGGTAGTTCAATTCATGCTTCCTCAACTGACGAGATGCATAGGCAATCACATGACCATCTTGCATAAGCACACATCCAAGTCCTTGGCCACATGCATCACAGTAAATGTCAAATCCCTTCTGCAGATCTGGCATAATCAATACTGGTGGAGACATCAATCTCTCCTTCAACTGATCAAAGCTTTCTTGGCACTTCTCATCCCACTTGAATTCTCTTCCTTTCTCCAAAAGCGAGGTCATAGGCTTGGCAATCTTAGAAAATCCTTCAATAAATCTCCGATAATATCCTGCGAGTCCCAAGAAACTCCGAATCTCAGTAACTGTAGTGGGCACTCTCCACTCCATAATCTCCTTCACTTTAGCAGGATCCACTGCTATTCCTCCATTAGAAATAATATGACCAAGGAATGGTACCTTGTCAATCCAAAACTCGCACTTGCTGAACTTAGCATAGAGTTGATTATCTCGTAACTTCTGTAGCACCAACCTTAGATGTTGTTCATGATCGCTTTCATTCTTAGAATAGATAAGAATATCGTCGATGAATACCACGACGAATCTGTCCAAATACTCCATAAACACCTTATTCATCAAATTCATGAAGTAAGCTGGTGCATTAGTTAGTCCAAATGACATAACAGTAAACTCATATAATCCATAGCGAGTCGAGAAAGTCGTCTTGGGAATATCCGATGGTCTAATCCTCATCTGATGGTAACCGGATCGGAGATCAATCTTCGAGAATACTCTAGCACCTCGCATCTGATCAAATAAATCCTCAATACGGGGCAACGGATACTTGTTCTTCACCGTAACATCATTAAGAGATCTATAATCCACACATCCGTTGCGATCCATCCTTCTTCTGCACAAATAACACCGGTGCTCCCCACGGCGAGGAACTCGGACGAATGTAACCAGCCTCTTGTAACTCCGTCAACTGCTTCTTTAGTTCCTTCAACTCCTCTACGGACATTCTATATGGCCGTTTAGAAATAGGGGCGGTTCCAGGTAAGAGATCAATAACAAACTCAACTTCTCTATCAGGTGGCATCCCTGGTAACTCCTCTGGAAAGACATCCGGAAAATCTCTAACCACCCGGATGTTGTCACCAACAAACTCCTCAGGCATAAAGAACATTGCACGCATGGATGAGGAGGTTACTGCAATATTAACTTGAAACCTTTCTCCTTTGGTGGTAGTGAGTTCTACGGTACCCCTACCACATGCTATAACGGCCTTTGCCTTCCTTAGCCATGACATCCCAAGGATCAGATCTATACTGCTTGACTCTAATATTATAGCAGTAGCTCCAAAATCTCTACCCATAATGGTTAATGTCAATCTACGTGTCATTTGATTCGCCTCAACAGGCCCTTTAGGTGTAATTACTATCAGGGGTTTTCTCATATTTAGCAGTGGTATTTCATTTGTGTTGGCATATCTAGCAGACATGAATGAATGCGTAGCACCAGAATCAAATAATATGGTTGCAGGAATTGCATTAACATAAAACATACCAATTACGAGGTCACCACCATCAGGAGTATCATCAACGCTGACTTGATTAACCCTGGCTATAGAATATCCCTTGCCAGGGGTCTGTTGCTTGTTCTGAGCTGGAGTAGTAGCAATCCTCTGTGGGCAGACATTTGCATAATGACCAATCTTCCCACACTTGAAACATTGAGTGCCCGGACTCTGTCCTGCAAACTTCGTCGGGGTGCCAGTGGGAGTAGCCTGTCGAGGAGGTGGAGTCCTTAGTGGTGATTGCTGAACTGGGCGTGGTCCTCCGGGTCGAGTCGGTGTACCCTGTGGTGAACTGTAGCGAGGACGAACGCTGCTGCTACCCTGTCCTTGCGAGATAGCCTTTCTCTTCAAATCACCCAGTTGAACACGCTTGTGTTCAATAGCAAGAGCCTTATCCAGCAGCCTCTGAAAGGATGGAAAGGTGTGTGCCACCAGTGTGTACTGCAAGGGTCCATTTAGTCCTTCAATAAAGTGCTCCTGTTTCCTCTCATCTTCAGCAACTTCCTCCGGAGCATATCTCGACAGCTGAATAAATTTGTCTCTGTACTCGCTGACCGACATGTTACCTTGCTTCAAGGACAGAAACTCCTTCTTGATCTTTATCATCCCAGCCGGAATATGGTAGTTCCTGAATTGTGTACTGAACTCTGCCCAAGTAATAGTATCCGCAGCATCATGGGCAGCAGTATAAGAATCCCACCAGTCAGCAGCAGGACAGTCAGACGCCCAGAAGCATATAAGACCTTCTCCCGATCAGTGCATTGTGCAATATTCAGCATCTTCTCAATTGACTTCAACCAATCGTCTGCATCAAGTGGATCTGGCGAGCTGGCGAAGGTTGGTGGCTTGTGGCTCATAAACTCCTGGTGCTTATCACGAGGTGGAACTGGTGGTGGTGGTGGAGGCAATGGCACTTGCTGCTGTTGCTGCTGTTGTTGAAGTTGTTGTTGCAGCTGCTGTTGTTGCGCCCTCCTTTCTTGGCGTATCTCATCTCTCTCCTGGCGCAACTCCTGTCGTATATCTTCTCTTTCTTGACGCATCTCCTGGCGTTCTTGCTGCATCTGGGCACGCATATCAGCCATGGTGTCCGCCATTTGCTGCATCACCGCCATCTGAGCAGCAACCAGTGGGTCAACTCCGCCTGGTGGAGGATTAGGAGGATTCATCCCCGCAGGCTGTGGCTGGGGTTGTCTGTATATTCTCCGAGTGTGTCGATTAGGAGGCAAATCAATTCCACCACCCCTCCTGGTATTGACCATCTGAGTTAGATACATATGGTAAGAAAGAGCAGTAGACAAGGCAGTACTTACAATCATGTTACTTTGGGGGATTTATTAGCTAAGCAGATTAATATTTCACCTACTAAAGCTAATTCAATTCCTTATGTTGGTACATGCTAAGATGTCCATCTATAATAATTCAATCAAGCAAAGAAGCAAATCAGGCATTGATCATCAGAACAATCAACCAATATTTTTTTTAATAGAGAAAATAGTTTTAATTTTGTCTTAGGCTTCCTATCTCTTAAAATGTCATAGGGATAGGGATTCCAAGGTGTGAAATCCATCTTGTCTCAGAGTAGAAAAGGTAAGAATGATCAGAGTAGAACAGTAGAAGGTGAGACAGGATCAAGATAAGTATAGAGAGAATCAGAGTAAGGTAAGTGTAGAATGAGTCAGAATAAGATAAGTAGGTAAGGGTTTTGTCCATTTCTATCTAGGTCTCGTCCTACAGTCAACATTTCCTCTGATACCACTTCTGTAACACCCGGTTTTAAAGGAACAAAGCCGGGTGCATATCATACATGCGCCAAAGAAGACAACGTATATAATAACAGAGTGTATAGAGATAAATGTCATAAACATCAGAGTATTTATTACATAGCGGAAGACTTATTACAAAATAAAAAGGTAAATATAAAACGAACTAAGGATCGTCGGCGCCGATGTCAACTGAGAAACGCCACCTAGATCAGATCGAACTCCTCATGTTAGGCGGCTCCTCCTGAACCACCTGCTCTTCTCCTGTGGGGGGGGGTGTGAGACAGCAAGAGTGAGCTCACATACGTTCATAGCTCAACAAGTCGTGGGGAATAATGTGACATGAACTCACCAAAGGTGGGAATCCATGAAGTGTAAGGCTGATCAATGAAATAAAGGCTGAAGCTGAGCATTGCTTTTATAAGTTGGTCAAAATTTTATTAGCAGTTACTAAGTGTAAGTAAATACCAAACCATAGTAATAATAAGTAAAAGTAATAATAAAATAATACCAAATGCAATGAAATGACAGGTTAAGTTTAAGTTCCATAATTTAATCATGTGAGTGTCCGAGCCGCTCATGACCGTGAGCACGGCTAGTATACCAGTTTTACACTCTGCAGAGGTTGCGCATCTTTACCCACAAGTCGTGTTACCCATTTGCCACAGAGTTGATCAGACTCCATACACCTCTACCTAGGAAGCGAGGCAGGGTACCACTACGAGGCCTTTACAAAGTTCCACTAGCTTCAGACTACCCGCTACAATTTATAGGAAGATCCAGGACAGGGTTCCTGGCTGACTGCCATCGCAGCAAAATCAACCAGGGACCTCCCTGCACTGACCTCTCCCCTACTGCCCTTGCCCCTTTCGGGTAAGGTAGCCCTCCCCTAGCTTTCCTAGTAATCAGCCAAGGGCGTCCCATTAAACCCTTGTGGTAGCACTGTTTTCCCGGGTGGTTCTCCATGTTCCCATTAACATAATGATCTTAACATGAACACGGAATAATAAAACAGATAACAATAAATAGTATAACAAAGAGTGATGAATATCTCTATACCCAAATCCACATAAAGCAATAGCATGTACTACCCAAAACTTTAGTAATAAACCAGTGGTGAAGCAAGGTATAAAGATAGTCAAATCTAGGGTATCCTATTGGGTCCCAGCAAAATTATCCTATGCAGATCATTATGAATAATAAGAACATGAATGGGTAAAGAATGATCAAGGGCACAACTTGCCTTCAACGAGCTCCTGCTCAGATACTTCAACTTGTTGAAGCTCAGGTTCCACAGTAGGTTGCTCGTCTACTCGCATCGATACAATACATACATGGCATAGCATAAATTAACATCACATCAAACATGCAAATAGAATATACAGTAATAACTAGACATTAAAACAAGATCACAGGAACTGGAATCATTAAATTTGGAGTTATATATTTTAAGTTATGAATTTTCTAATGTTTTATGTGCTTAATACAAGATTAAGTGAAAGAATAATTTTAATGTGTTTGTCATGTCAGAACAGAGGCACTAATGGGTAGACAATATTATTACAAAAAATGTAGAAAGTGGAATGGATCAATTTGGACCAAAATGGATTTTCTATGGATTAAACAAGTTCTAGGATTATTTTTACACATAAAATCTATTTTCTAAATTATTTTATAAGTTTTCCCACTGTCTGGACTAGGCCTCAAATTATGGAAAGCGCAGGGGCTAGACGGCAAAATATCCTAGACTCAGAATAACCCCACGGTGGACGGCGGGTTGATTTCCGCAAAGTCCAGGGACTCTTATGCAAAACGACCCGGCCGAAGGGGTATCCAACGACCCTGGCCGTCCGATTCAAAACGGACGCACCAGATTAGATCACGGTTCATATCAAAGCGGTACGAAATACGGGCCCTCGGATTTCAATCGCACGGCCCACGCTGAATCCACGTCCTACTCAATCGTGAACCCTACGATCCAAATCTAACGGCCAGGATCACCCTGAGTGAAACGGTACGCAGTTTCAAATCTGAACCGCCCGTGATCGATCCAGTGGCTCAGACATCACCCAACCCGCGATACGATCGGGACCGTTGATCCATTGATCAACCGCCCACATCCCGTCGTCCTCCTCGCCCAAACCCCCCCCAAATGCCCGACGGCGGCGAGGATCACCACCGGCGGTGAAATTCTCCGGTTCGGGGGCACCAAGCATAAATTAACTTCTGCTACACGTTGCGGATATGAAAGCGGGTTTGGGCGAGGGTTTCTTACCGGGAATCGTTGGCACAAGCGAGCTGTCCACGGTGAGCAGCGGGCGGAGGTGGAAGCGCAGCGACGACGAGCAATTGCCGATGATGCAGTCAACCAATTGTTGCGCTTGGTGCTCGGTGACTATCAGTGATGTCCGCCGAAGGCCCCGGACCCCCACCCAGAGCTCGGGTGGCGCGTATGGCTCCAGTCAGCGACGGCGGGGACACAGAGCGCCGCGGCGGGTGGTGGAGGCGAGTGGTGCTTGTCGATGGGGCGGATCCTAGGCGAGGCTAATGCGCAGGCAATAGAGGCCCTCCTAATTTATGGACGCAGAGAGCTCCGCTTGCCAGATGACTCCGCACAGACCGCAGCCGTTTCCCAATCCGTCCGACAATGGCGCTCGATCCGTTGACGAGGCGGTCGGGATGACAGGTGGGTCCAGGTTGCAGTGTCACACGAGATTGCGGGAGCGAGCGCGTGGACCAGAGACGAAAGGGTGGGTCAGCAACGGAATCCGGAGTCCCCGGTGAGCTCCTGGATTCCCGCGCGCGAGATCCGCGGCTGGATGAAGAAGACGCTTCCCGTGGTGTTCGACTGACAGCAGGGGCCCGCATGTCGGCGATGAGGGAAAATCACGAGCGCGAGTGAGGGAGGCTGACGGGCGGAGCCCACCTGCCGGCGCCACGCGGGCGTGGAGTTTGAACTTGGGCCGCACGAGGGAGACCAGGAGAGTGGGCCGAGTGCTTCGATTTGGGCCCAACTCGAGTTTTCTCTTTTATTTCTCTTTTTCTTTTCTGTTTTGTTTTACTCTTTTTATTTTTCAAATTTCAAATTTGAATATGGATCTTGTTATGAATTTCACCATGGCCAAATGTTCAACTTCATTTATCCGGTGTAAGACTAGTATTTGTTTTCATATATTTATTTTTATCCACAACATATTTTATTCCTCCTCCTTTCCAATTTCTAGAATTTCTTTTTTTTTTACATCTTAAGTTCCACTTTGGCCTTTAGTATATCTCTTCTCACATTATTATATTTATTTATACTGTAACAAAGTGCACACAAGAGTGAAAAACCAGCATGATGCAAAATTTTGTGGTATGTCTTTTTATTAATTACTTGTTTTTAAATGTGGTGTTCACATGCTCCATTAAATAGAGACAAAATATTCAAGGGAATAACTTCTTATCATATGATGTACACATTTGGGTGTTACAAATTTCCATTTTCTCTAGCAAATTTTCAATAGCTTCTTGGGAGCTAGCTAACTTAGCCTTAAGTTTTTCATTCTTTTTAATAAGGCCATCATCAGTAGAAGTGGATGGAGCACTAGACTCTAATAGCTCAATTTTAGTTGATAGCTCACTATTTAAGTTTGCAAAAGTTTCAAATTTTTCTAGCAAACCTTTATAATTATTTTGAGAGCTAATCAACTTATTTTTCCAAGTTTTAAGTTTAGCTTTTTGTTTAGTGCAAACATCCTAGAAAAATTCAACGGCTATTGCAAGCTCATCTATGGAGGGCCTCACCTTCATCATCACTACTACTTTCATCACTAGAGGATGGAATGCTTTTGTTACCTCTTGCCATAAGGCATTTGTGTGATGATCGTGATGAGCGTGATGAGGATCGGTGGCTGCGCATTCTTGGAGGTTCATCTTCACTTGAAGAATCATCCCAAGTTCTGACACTTGTTAGCGCCCTGCCTTTTGCTCCTCTCCTTTTTGGGTTCGGCCATAGTTAGACAGTTGTCCCTGAAGTGGCCCTTCTCCTCGCATGCGAAGCATCCTCTCTTTCTTTGCTTTTTCCTGTCAATGTTAAAGAGAATATCCTCTACTTGTAGGGGCACACCCATTAGATTAATCTTGCGGATCATCCCCATTACCTTTCCAACGCGTCAGATAGTCTCTTCGTCCTGGGAGGATGATGTGCATGGTTGATTATCTTCTTCATCATCACTTTCTTCTTCTTCCTCTTCTTCACTTGAGGAACTTGGAGTGAGAGCCTTCTTTTTGCCCTTCCTTTCATCACATGCAAAGCATATGGCCTTGAGGAAGTTGGCTCCTCTCCCCGACACATTTTTTGTGACATCTCAAAAGCCGCGATTTTTCCCAATCACAATGGTCGGGGTCATGGTACTCAAGTCCTCCATATATGAAGGATAGTGATGATGCTCCAATATCTTCGTTGAGGTAGCAGGGAGATAATCTTCCTCACAATGTCCGCATCACCTAGCTTATTTATGCCAATAGAGTTGAGCTCATTGATGATTAGATTTAAACGAGAATACATGTCTCTAACAAGTTCATAATCTCTCATAGCAAAAGAATTATACTCATTTAAGACTAGGCAATGTTTTTGCTCATGGACATTGGATGTGTTGTCATGGAGCTCATGCAATTTTAGCCAAATCTCATTAGCAGTTTTCAAGGTAAATACTTGATTAAAAATATCCATACTAAGAGATTCATACAAGCAATTTTTGGCTCTAGCATTTAAATGAATTTCTTTTTCCTCACTCGTGGTGGGTTTCTCGGGATTCTTGGGGGGTTCATCCCGTCATGAGTGACTCTCCAAACACTTAGATCAACAACCTCTAGGTAACAAGCCATTCTACCACTATAATAAGGGAAGTTAGTGCCGTCGAAGTGTGGTGGCCTATGGGTATCCATCCCTTCCTCTAAAAAGCGTCGGCTCTTTTAGCGGTGAAGCTAAAGCGTTTCAAATGAGCCAAACCAGGCTCTGATACCACTTGTAGGAAATGGGTGACGCCTAAGAGGGGGGTGAATTAGGACTTCTAAAACTTTTGCTAAACTAGGCCACAAATAAATCCCTAGAGCAAAACCTATGCAAATAATCAAACTAGAATGTGCAAACTAGGTTTTGTCTAAGTGTTGCTATCTCTACCGCAATGGCTAAGTTTCAATCTACACTAAACAAGTATGAATACAAGATTGAAACTTAAATACTCAATATAAATGTGGAATGTAAAGAGCAAGGTAGAGATGCAAACTCTCGTGGATGACACCGGTATTTTTACTGAGGTATCCGGAACCACGCAAGGTCCCGACTAATCCTCGTTGGTGCCCCTATGCAAAGGGAAGCCCACGCGGGGGCCAAGCACCCTCGGTCGAGTAACTCCGTAGAGAGCCGCGGGCCTTCTCCACGTGCAAGTGGTGCTCCGCTTCCGGCTCCTCTCAGACGCTCCCCACCGTCTCCACTGTCGAGCTTCCGGCCGAAACGTCGTGGGCCTCGTTCCCTCCGGTACACGGTGGCGGTCGTGACACAAACGTAGTTGTCACGGTCTCGCAAGACTCGCGCCCCCACTCGGTACAATTACAATGGCTCGCACAAGAGCCGAGGGGGTTGTGTGGTTTTACAAAACTCACTCAACTAACTAGGGTTCACCTAGATCAAGTGCTAGAGCGGTCTAACTAATCTAAGCACTTCGCAAAGCACCTACGCTAATCACTGAGTGATTCTATTAAGCACTTGGGTGTAAGAGCACTTGGGAATGTCTACTATATGCCTTGGTATGTCTCTTGGGCTCCCACACTTGGAAATGGCTGGTTGGGGGTGTATTTATAGCCCCAACACAATTGTAGACGTTAGAGGAAAGCTGCTGCTTTCTGCGGGCGCGTTGGACAGTCCGGTGGTGTACCGGACAGCGCATTGTTCCTTGTCCGGTGCGCCTAGCCGTTGGTCTGTCAGAGCAGGTGACCGTTGGCGCCGCAGACTTTCACACCGGACAGTCCGGTCTTCACACCAGACAGTCCGGTGGTCTTCCCTCCGGGTGCCACCAGGAACTAGTCGTTGGGCTGCGGTTTCCTGGTTGCACCGGACAGTCGGCGTGTGGGCACCGGACAGTCCGGCGTGTGGGCACCGGACAGTCCGGCGTGCCACCGGACAGTCCGGTGGTCCACGCACAGACAGTCCGTAGGCAACACATCTTCATTTCTTGGACTTTTCTTGATCTTCTTAATGTCTTCTTTTGAGTTGTTGCTTTCCTCAATTCCTTAGTCCAAGTAACTCTAGCATCCTGTGAACTACAAACACAAACACTAGAAAACTTATTAGTTCATAGATTGTGTTAATCATCAAACACCAAAACTCAATTAGCGAAATGGCCCAAGGTCCATTTTCTTTACACATGGAAACAAAAAACATCTGATTTAAATGCTTAATTTCCTCCATGAATATAGGATCTCTCCAACAACCATGCATCTAGGCTCGTTAGAACCAGTTTATAATATATACTGATACTAATTATACTACATGGTGAAGATATTTATGCACTGCGGTAGACTGCGTAAAAAAGTTGTTTTCTGTCGCATGCGCACAAATTTAGGATAGCAATAACGTGAGTTGAAAGGAAATGTATTGGCATGCATGGAAACAAAAAAAATCTAATTTTCAATGCTTTATTTCGTTCATAAATATAGGATCTCTCTAACAGTCATGCATCTAAGCTCGTTAGAACCAGTTTATGATATATACTGATACTAATTATGCTACACGTCAAAGGTATTTATGCATTGCGGTACACTACATAAAAATCAATAAATGTTTACATAAAATATGAATAGAAATATCATAAACATATAAAAGATGGAAGGAGAGCCTGTGAATTGACAATGTATCATAAAAAGCTATTGACGTTGGCACAAATATGTATACAAAATAGCATAAAAATAGGGTCGCCTATCTGCCATTGCTCGTGCCTAGAAAATTCCATCGTCGTCGCTCTCGCCTAGGGAAAGCTGATGTGGTCGTGGGAGGTGGGACGCTAGTGTGCGCCACTACGGAGCGCACGCCTCTGAGGAGCTGACGTCACACACATGCCTCTAGGAAGCCATCGACACCGCGCCTCCGGGTCGGAGAGCCGATGTCGCCGTTGCCTCCGGATCGAGGAACTGCTTTTCACCGTGCCATCGGATCGGGGAGCTATCGTCGTTGCACGTTCGGATCGAGAAACCGTCGTCGTCGCACCGCTAGAGAGCTGGCTGCCACTGTTGCTGCGGCTTTGGATCGGAGAGCCACCACCGTCACGCCTTCGTGTCGAGAAGTCGCCGCTGTCGCGCCTTTGGATTTGGAATCGACCGTCGGTCGCGGGACCAGAGGCCGCCATCGCACGTGCCTAGGTGGGCACCCGACACTCGTGCATCATGGTGGGGCATCAAAACTGAACCCTGACAGCCTAGAGCTCTTTTTATAGACATTGGGATCTAGTTCGTCTTCACCAAATGTCATCATTAGGCCAGAGTTTCCCCTAGCTATTGGAATCACATGACTCATAATATAGAATATATATTTCTTAGTTTTGCATCATTGATAAGATGCATATGTGCATGTATATATTAGATCTATACGTATGTGTTGAGGGCTTGTTCTCAAGTGCTATGAATCAAGAACAAGGCAACATAAAATGTTAAAATATAATGCCCTTCATCCTCCGAAGCATTATTTCCCACGGGACATAATGATCTTCAGACGAAGGTGATGAAGGACATACCTTCGTTATCACAGTGTAAATTAATGTAAGAAGAAGCGTATGAAATATGAAAGTCAACATGAATAATCATATGATGTTATTAATATATTTTAATTGTTATGGATAAACAAAACCGATATTGAATTACATTTGTACCTTCGGCTTGACAGAAAGCAGAGGTCCGAGCGTGATACACGAGCGAGTATAAATCAGTGTGAACAGTACAGGGGTACTGTTCATCTATTTATAGACACAGGGCACAGCCTGTGTGAAATTACAATTACACCCTGTATAATTGACTACATTTATGACATAAATTATCATGGGTCAATCTGTCCTTTTATCTTTAAGTTGGTGCACACCTTCGTCTCAAAGCGTGTTACTATGCCGAAGCTCCTTAGATGATAGTTTCGGCGTTGCTTCAGTGTTGATCTTCCGAAGGTGTTTCTTCTTGCAGGACCTTCAGCGACGAAGCTGGCCCCCAATAGTAGCCCCTTCGCGGTGCTAGATTGTTTTTCGTAATGAGCTTGATCCGTGAAAACATCTCTGAAGCTTCGGAATGCTGAAGGTCCGAAAAACACCTTCCCTGAGCTCGTTGTTGAGAAACGATTAAAATATTCCATGCGCGAGAGGTGGTTCACCATGTAGCGGATATGCGCGGTCTGGCGGTTCTTGTCCCAAGCACCGGTTGGTCCACCGTTCAGCGAGTGTGAGTAACTGTTCAGCGGGTGCGGTTAGTTTGGCGATTCTCCTTCCCACCTGCAGCACTATATAAACAGACAGGTAGTTGTGAAGTTATCACAGCATTCATTGCCATTGTACTGTTGTGCTGTTGAAAATTTTAACCATAGCCGAAGCTTTTTCACTGCATTTCCGAGCGAGCCGCTATTCTGGATTAGCTTCATCAAAAGAGGGAGCTTCGTCAAAAAACTGCGAAAAAACAATCAACTTTGTAAGAACTGCAAGGAAATCAACAAATGGCCAGAGTGCGTTCAACCGCTAGGATTATGCGCGACGAAGAGGAGGCCAAAGCTGCTGAAACTGCCCCAATCCCCGAAGTAATGAGGCAATCGTGACTGGTTGTAACAGAGGGTGCCTCTGACAAAGGTGCACATGCTTCCGAAGCTAAACAGGCTGACATTGAAGAGGGTAATGCTGATGAAGAAGAGATAGATTATAACACAGTCATGCCATCCAAACCCAGCCACTTGGACTTTGGAAAGTCTACTGTCTCTGCGGCTGATATGCCCATGATGTTAAAGCTAGGCTACTTCGGGGAAGCCGAGAAGAAGCTAATTCATTTTGGCGGAGAAGAAACTACTCCGAAGCCAAAAAATGATGAGGTGGTAGTTTTCAGAAGTTTCTTCAAAGCAGGATTGAGGTTTCCTTTACATGAAATGATTGGGGATGTTTTGGAAGATTTCGAAATTTATCTTCATCAGCTGACTCCTAACGCCATCGTTAGGCTCAGCGTCTTTATCTGGGCTCTTCGAAGCCAAGGAGTAGAGCCGCTTGCCGAAGCTTTTTGCTAGGTGCATGAGCTTCATTATCATACGAAGGCTAGAGAAGATGGGCTTCACGAGAATTTCGGTTGTTACAACTTTGCTTATCGCAAAGATATGAAGACTCCGGTGGTCAGTTATCGCACCAAATGGCCAACTGGTTGGAAGAATGAGTGGTTTTATGTTAAGGTCGATGAGAAAAAGGAGAAGATAGTTCAGAGCCCACTGGTCCTAACCTTCGAGTTAACTAGGCCCCTGTGCGACATGCTGCAAGGGTCACCATGCCGAGAAGCTGTGGGCGAATTCCGAGTTGTATCTGAGCATATCGGTACTAGAGATTTGGTGCAGGAGTACTTGACCAATAAAGTATTTTCGACATTAAAGGAATGGAATTTGCCGAAGCTTAAAGGAGAAAAGAAAAAGAATGAACTTGTTCGACTGCCTTATCACTTCAAGTTCAAGAAACATTTCAAAGGGCCTTGCCAAGAATGGTTGGAAATGATTGACGCTATGTGAAATGAAATTTTGGGCAACTATACTAAGAAAGAAGATCAATTGATGACCGCGGCCTTTGGTACCCAACCGAAACGAAGATTGAATCGAGTAATGGATGCCCTGCAATTTGAATACCCTGATTATGAACAATTAAGCAAGGGTGCAGAAGGGCCAAAGCGAAAAAGAGTTGTCAGTGTTATGAAGAGACAAGCTGCTAGAATGATAGAAGAAGATGAGAAAGCTTTAAAGAACAAAAAATCCAGCCCTGAACCGAAGGTGGCTGTTCCGAAGAAAAGAAAAGCTGCGGCTACGAAGCCAAGAACCACTGATCTAGAGGAAGAAGTTCCTTCAACGCCTCCTGCTGCTGACGTGGAGGAAATTTTACAGGTAATGACCGAATCTTTACCTCTCAAGCTAAGTCCACTAGGGTCACAACTGATGAAGCTTTTACAGAAGAAAGAGGAGCCTGCGGCAATCAAGAAGCCTACTGAAAAAAGGTGAAGGATTATTACTATTATTGATGCTATTGAAGAAACGCCACCATCGGCTTTGGCTTCAAAAACACCAGTTGTTGAAGACACTGCAGCTACAGAGGCTGCCCCCGCCGAAGCTGCAACTGTCGAAGCTGAGACGACTGAAGATACAAATCTGGAAAGCACTTTTTTTGATATTGATAAGATGCTTTTGAACATGGCTGTGGAAGAAGCTGCTGCAGCTGCCGATGAGACTCTGGCCCCAGAGCCTGGGAAAGAGAAGGGGAAGGAGATTGCTGAAGATACTTCGGGGGAAAAGGATTTTAATTTTCAAAACATACTTGGGCAAAAGCTGTCTAAAGCTGAGAAGAAAGAGTTGAGGGATTATGCGATATCATGCGGCTATCAACCAGGAGCATTGCTCTTCGGTGGCGTTGACGAAGAGAGCTTAGGATGTCTCCGAGACCGGACTGGAGCAAAGGTTGTCAGCACTATATCAAAGAGTGTTGGCTTTCCGAAGCTTGAGGCCGACCTCAGCAGATACCGACGGCAACATATCACCGGTAGTTTGTTTTATTCTAATTTTAAGGTAAAATTCCTACCTTAACTTTTTTATTATTTTCGAGATGAAGGTTGCATCTATTGAAGGTTATTTTTTCAGAGTCTACTACTAAGTAAAACCATGAGGATGCAACAAGACCTCGAGGACAAGAGAAATGAGATTATAATTGAGGGCTTAGAGGCCAAAATTAAAGATCACGAAGCTGCTATGGAGAAGAAAGATTTCATGATTCAAACAATAGAGGGTTCGCTGGCAGAAGCCCAAGCCGAGATTGCTAAATTAAACAGTGAACTCTCCATGAAATCAAAAAGCTTCGAATAAGAGAAGAAGGATTTTGATGCAAAGCTTGAAGCTGAAGTTGCAAAGAGTTCAAACTTGCAAAAGTCATTGAAGGAACTTCAAGATAAATGTCTGAACTTCGACAACCGTTGCGTTCAACGACTGAAGCAGCTCTTCAACTCAGTTGGAGCCAGTTCTGAAAAGTTTAAACCTTTAGCTGAAGACCTGCCAGGCATCTTTGATCATATTGAAGGCGAAGTTGATGCTCTTGATGAAGTCATAGTTGGGCATGGTGACTTCTGTGCTCTGCTAGCTTCTCGTGGCACAACTGTTGCTTTTATGAAGGCTGGTTGCACGCACGGGAATATTGTAAACAGGCCGAACTTCAGCTTATCACCAGCGGACCTGAATGACATCCCCAGCCTGGCCCGAAGCATTGGGAACAGATTCGTAACTCAAATTTGGGCGAAGGGTGGACGAAGCTTGGCTGGTGACGAAGCTCGACGACACCTCAAACCGGTAATAAACTCATACCTTGTGCTTACCTTTTCCTTGAACTTGAATTTACCATGTGATGCTTTGTTATGTACAGGATGACGAAGCCGAAGAGCAATGATGCGAATCTTGGTGGATGAAGCTGAAGCCGAAAACATTGCTATGAAAAACTTTAGAGGAACTTTTGAATTATTCTTGTAAAGAATATTATAATCAGATAATACTCTATAAATTTGTCCATACCTTGTAATATATTTTTACCTTTCCGTCCATGAATGGATTGCTTTGATGTGGAAGAAACTTGTATTTTTGAGCCGAAGGCGAAAAACACCTTCCCTTCTTTTCGTACACAACGAAGCATAAATTTGCTTCTTTTCCTTTCACCAAAGCCTTATCATTATAGCCGGAGCAACTGTCTGTATTTGTATGATATGATGATGATGATCCTATGTATGTCTGAATGAATGTATATGAATGCAATGAATGATGTGATGTATTGTGCAAATGAATGTCCAGACACATGCTTACGAAGCCACATCAAAACTCTTCATTCCCTTAAGAATAGCTGAAATCTCTTTGTCGTTTATTTTTTGGCTGCACCGCTTATTTTTCGGTGTAAGTTCTGCATCCCCTTAGGAACGTCTTTTGAACTTCTTCGCCTTCTATTTTGGTGGTATCACCGTTGACTTTTCGGTGTAAGTTCTGCATTCCCTTAGGAACGTCTTTTGAACTTCTTCACCTTCTATTTCGGCGGTATTTGGCTATGCATTCCCTTAGGAACGACTTTTGAGCAGAAAACTTACGCTGCGCACCCTTAGGAACGACTTTTTGTAGCTTCGTCGTGCTCTGCATCCCCTTAGGGATGGCTTTCGAGCTTCTCCCTGTTCTTTTTCTCTATATGCACTCGATAGTGCATACTCAGATTTTACATTTTACATATTTTGGGGGATTTTGCTCTCGTAGAGCTGGATAAGAAAGGAAAAAATTACAAATTATGGCCCCATTAAAACCTTTCTCCCCCTTTGGAAAGGAAAAGGGTGCCATAGAAAAAATGAAAAAAGATTACATCAAGTTACACATAATATCGTCGAAGCTCATCCGCATTCCAAGATCTAGGAATGTCGTTACCGTCCATATCCTTCAATCTGTAAGAACCGGGTCTTGACGAAGATACCACCAGAAAGGGTCCTTCCCACTTCAGCTGTAGCTTGCCTACTGTGTCTGGATTGGCCACTCTCCGAAGTACCAAATGCCCTGGCTTAATGTTTTTCAGCCGAACTTTTCTGTCACGCCATTTTATTGTTTCGGCTTGATACTTATTGATATTCTCCACAGCCTGAAGTCTGGTCCCTTCTATAGCATCTTTTGCCACAGAATAATCAGCTTCGTCCTTGGTCGAAGCTACTGTTCTAATTGACCCTGCCTTGGCTTCTTCTAGGGTTATAGCTTCGTCACCAAACAATAACTTGAACGGTGTAAAACCTGTTGACCTTGATATAGTTGTATTGTGGCTCCACACCACTTTAATCAACTCATCTGGCCACTTTCCTCTGGATGATTGAAGATTAACTTCATTATTTATGTCATTATAATACCATTTGCTCTTTCGACCAGCCCGTTTGACTCCGGGTGCCTGACTGATGCAAAATGAATCTTTGTGCCAATTTGATCACAGAATTCCTTGAAAGCTTCGGCATCAAACTATGTTCCGTTGTCCACAGTTATAGCCTTCGGCACGCCGAAGCGACAAACAATGTTTTGCCAGAAGAATTTCTGGACTGTGACCGAAGTTATTGTGGCTAAAGGCTTGGCTTCAATCCACTTGGAAAAATATTCTACAGCCACCACAACATATCTTAAATTGCCTTGTGCTGGTGGAAGTGGACCTAACAAATCCAGGCCCCATCTTTGTAATGGCCAGGTTGGCTGTATTAACTTAGTTAATGACGAAGGTTGTTTTTGGTCCCTTGCACATTTTTGACAATTCTCACACTTTTGGACCAGATCTGCTGCATCCGAAGCTGCCTTCGGCCAGTAAAATCCCTGTCTAAAAACCTTTCCCAGCAAAGGCCTAGACCCAATATGAGATCCACACAATCCTGCATGTATCTCTTTCATTAGTTCTATACCTTCGGTTCTGGATAAACACTTGAGAAGGGGGGAGCAAACTCCATGTTTGTATAATTCGCCTTCTATTATGATATATGGTCTTGTTCTTGCTTCCATTCTCTTATTATAAACTTCGTCGTCCGAGAGGCAGTTACCCTGGAGGAAAGATATGATTTCAGTCCTCCAATCTTCACTATGTACTGGAGAAATGGCGAGCACTGCTCTCTCCATGAGTTCAACCGAAGGTGCCTTTATTGTTTCAAAGAATACTTCCGAAGGTAGAGGAAGCACCTGGGCCGCTGATTTGGCTAATAAATCTACGTGCTCATTTTCACCTCTTGGGATATTCTTAACAAAAAAACCTTCGAAAGAAGCCTCCAACCTTCGAACTGTATCCAGATATCTTTCAAGTTTCGGATCTCTTGCCTTACTACTTTTGTCCATATGGCCAGAAATAACTTGGGAATTAGTTTTTAGAATGGCCCTTCTTATTCCCATTGCCCTTAACTTCCGAAGCCCCAACAGAAGTGCTTCGTACTCAGCAATATTATTTGTGCAACTAAAATCAAGTTTGGCTGCATAACATGTTTTGACTTTCGAAGGTGCTACTAGAACGGCAGCTGCTCCTGCGCCGAAGGTTCCCCAAGAACCATCGCAGAACACTGTTCAAGGTTCGGCATCTTTATTTATTTCTTCTTCCTGAGCCCCTGGCGTCCAGTCAGCGATTAAGTCTACTAACGCCTGGGACTGAATTGAAGATCTATGCACATAATCAATGATGAATTCGTTAAGCTCTGCAGCCCATTTTCCAATCCTCCTAGTAGCTTCTCTGTTCCTCATGATGTCCTTTAGAGGTGTGACGAAGGAACAATTATGTGGTATACTTGAAAATAATGTCGAAGCTTTCTGGAAGCCATTAACATAGCATATAATACCTTCTCCAATTCTGTGTAATTTTTCTTTGATGGACTTAAAACTTCAGAGACAAAGTATACTAGAACTTGCTTTTTAGCTTGGCCATCTAGCTTCTCCTGCACCAATGCTGCGCTTACTGCAGAATGCGAGGCTGCCACATATAAAGCAATGGAGCCCCTGGCGCAGGTGGCGTTAATGTTGTTAAATCAATCAGATATTGTTTCAATTCTTTAAAAGTTTTTTGTTGCGTCGGGTCCCACTGAAAGACTTCGGTTGACTTCAGTATTTCAAAAAATGGCAGATTCCTTTCTGCTGATCTTGATATGAATATGTTTAATGAAGCCAATCTTCCTGCTAGTCGTTGAGCTCCTTTCTTCGTACTTGGCGGCTCCATCCGAAGGATAGCTTCGATCTTGCTTGGGTTAGCTTCAATTCCTTTCGTTGATACCAGACAGCCAAGGAACTTGCCCTTCTTTACCCCAAAAACACATTTTTTTGGGTTTAACTTCAGACCAGCTTGTCTGAAATTGGCAAATATTTCTTGCAAATCAGCAATATGATTTTCTTGCTTCGTGCTCTTCACTATGATATCATCAACATAGGTCAGCACATTTCTGCCTATCTGAGAATGAAGGACCTTGGCTGTCATTCTGTTGAAGCTTCCTCCAGCATTCTTGAGCCCCTCAGGCATCCAAAGATAGCAATATGTTCCACTGGGGGTTATGAAGCTAGTTTTTGGCTCATCTTCCTTTTTCATCCAGATTTGGTGGTAGCCAGAGTAACAATCTTTCATCGAGATTTGGTGGTAGCCAGAGTAACAATCCAGTAGACTCATGAGCTCTGAAGAAGCTACTACGTCTACTAGAGAATCTATTCTTGGCAATGGGAATTTATCCTTCGGACAAGCCTTGTTAAGATCTGTAAAATCAATGCACATTCTCCATTTGCCATTGGCCTTCTTCACCATAATAGTATTGGCTAACCATTCTAGATACTTTACCTTTCTGATGACACCAGCACTGAGAAGTCTTTTCACTTCATTTTGAGCACCTTTAGCTTTGTCATCAGACATTTTCCGAAGCCTTTGCTTTCTTGGCCTGAAGGATGGGTCCACATTGAGTGAATGTTCAATGACATCTCTGTTGACACCACAGAGATCATTGGCTGACCAAGCAAAGACATCTTTGTTATCGAATAAAAATCTTATCAAGGTTTTCTCTTGCTCTTCAGATAGCTAAGACCCCAGCAGTACCTTTTGCTCTGCTATGTCTTCACATAGAAGCATAGGCTTTGGCTGATCCGCCGAAGCAGTCTTCTCTCTTTTGTATTTGTACTTTTCACAGGCTTCGGCTTCATCTATATTATGGATTGCCTTTGAATCTGTCCAATTTCCTTCAGCTTTTCTAGCAGCCTCTTGATTTCCATGGATAGCAATGGGCCCTTGCTTTGAAGGTATCTTCATACACAAGTATGCTGGATTAAGTATAGCTTCGAAAGCATTGAGTGTCCCTCGGCCAATGATTGCATTGTATGGGTACTCCATATCAACAATATCAAAAACAATTTGTTCAGTCCTTGTGTTATGAACAAAGCCGAAGGTTACTGGCATTGTGATTTTGTCGAGTGCTACAATTTGCCTTCCTCCGAAGCCACAAAGAGGGTGTGTAGCATCATGAATCTTATCCTCTGGCTCTTGCATTTGTTTGAAAGCCTTAGCAAATATGATATCTGCTGCACTGCTTGTATCAACCAGAACATTATGGACCAGAAAACCCTTGATGACACAAGATATGACCATAACATTATTGTGGGGGTAATCCTTGAGATGAAGATGCTCCTGGGAGAAGGTGATTGGGATGTGGGACCATTTGGACTTGATGAAGGGTCCCTGCACGCCAACATATTGCACCCTTCTCTGCGCTTCTTTCTTCTGCTTCTTGTTGGCTGGCTCTAAGCATGAACCGCCTGTTATCGGGAGCACCAGCTTCGTAGCCAAAGGTGCCACAACTTGGTTGCTGAACGAAGCCATCAGCTCAAAAGTGGAAGTGAGTTCACCGGAGGTGGGTGCCAATGTTGGGGGGTTTGTTCTCAAGTGCTATGAATCAAGAACAAGGCAATATAAAATGTTAAAAGATAATGCCCTTCGTCCTCCGAAGCATTATTTCCCATGGGACATAATGATCTTCAGACGAAGGTGATGAAGGACATACCTTCGTTATCACAGTGTAAATTAATGTAAGAAGAAACGTATGAAATATGAAAGTCAACATGAATAATCATATGATGTTATTAATATATTTTAATTATTATGGATAAACAAAACCGATATTGAATTACATTTGTACCTTCGGCTTGACAGAAAGGAGAGGTCCGAGCGTGATATACGAGCGAGTATAAATCAGCGTGAACAGTACGGGGGTACTGTTCATCTATTTATAGACACAGGGCATAGCCTGTGTGAAATTACAATTACACACTGTATAATTGACTACATTTATGACATAAATTATCATGGGTCAATCTGTTCTTTTATCTTTAAGTCAGTGCTACACCTTCATCTCAAAGCGTGTTACTATGCCGAAGCTCCTTAGATGACAGTTTCAGCGTTGCTTCAGTGTTGATCTTCCGAAAGTGTTTCTTCTTGCAGGACCTTCGGCGACGAAGCTGGCCATCAACAGTATGCATGATTTGGTAATGACGACTTGACGTAATTTGACTCAGGGGCGGACACAGAGGAGGGGCAAAGTGGGCCATGGCCCCCCTCAATTTTATGACCTTTTATATCATGTTTATTTACTGTTAAGTATATTTAAAAATGAAGATTTAGATAGGCTAAAACAGTTCTGTTATCGGTCTCCTCGTTGAATTAGTCTAGTTCTATTGACTCTCGTCCTTTTACTTGGTCTAATCTTCACATCTATTCATCCAATCTCATTCTTTCCGACGCTGTCAGAGCCATAGGACCCCCTCAATTTTTTATAACCTCTTGTACCTAATATTAACCTACTGTAAAGTATATAAAAATAAGGTTTGGATGGGCTAAAATTGCCCTGAGCAGTTCTCTCAACTTCCATCCTCTTTGGTCTAGTCCTCGCATCTATCCATCGGGTCCCATTTCTTCTTACATCCTAGCCTGCCGGGGCCAATCCGCCTAGGTGCTTCGTTCTTGACACCACCGCCTCCTTCCTGACCCTGACCCTTTCCCAATGTCCTCGTCTCGCTCGTTATCGTCATGACATCATCCCGCTCTTGGTAGACAACTGGCGAGCTTGACGAACCAACAAGCCCTGGCTCTCAGCTGGAGACATCATCTGACCCCGCCTCTTTCTCAGTGTCCTACCCTTGGAGAAGATGGATATTTGACAACATACTCACGACTTGATTCGGTCAGGAAGAACTTAGTTGTATGTTTGCTTCTCTTCTTTGAACTTGTATGTTATATTGATAGATATGAAACTTGAATTTTATGCAACTATAGTTTTTACTGTCTTAATTGATTTTGTAATGTGGTTTTTTGGCCCCCAATAAATTTTGGTCATGCTTCGGCCTCTGATTTTATATATACGCGGGTAAGACATCATCCACGTCATTTTCGTGGTAGAAGCGCAATGCAGGCAATGTGGACCGAAAGCGCATTCCTTGCCTCTTCGTGGAGTTCCTCCTTCCTGATTGCTTGTTTTTCTCTTCTATGACACCTGCCGCTAGTCCTCGCTCCTCGGTGATATTGCGTATGGACCAAAACACTTACAGCCGCCAAGCTGCCATTAAATTGATGTCTATCTGACCAAGACGAAACTTCAATTTCATTGAGATAATCAAATCCAATATATATTGAGATTCTAGTAAAATTTTCGTGCTAACGATACGACAATTCTAAAAGGCAACAAAGTAAATACACATTAAATCGTGATAAAAGTGATCGGGATAACAAAGGGAGCAAAAAAAAAAAACTGAATCTTAAAATGACGATCAGTCTTTTTTCCTTTGATTCTTTTTGCTCTCATGAATCTCAAAATAATGAGGGGATAGCATTAATAATCTTAAAATAATGAGGGGAATATAGGTTGAGGTTTACCCCCAATAGCTTCGGTACGAAATCATGTTCTCCTTTCTGCTCTCAAGAAATCTCAACACAATCTACTCAAAAGTAAGTTTGGCATAATAAGGATTCACAGCAAAAGGAAATATTCAGAGTACTTTTGTTGCTGCCACGTTTATTAACTGGCCTAACCGGTCCCGGAAACCTTGGCAAATATCAACAAATATTCTGCTAGAGAAGAGCTCATTCAGATTGTCAATGGAATCCGAGAGCTAGAGGCGGACAACCTGCATCCATCCTATCTTGCATATCACTTTCACCATCAGCCACTCTCCAAAAACAATGTTCCCACTTGATATAGTAAGGTACGTTGCCCATGACTTGAACAATGTTCCCACTTGTATTTAAGTATAACTCGCCTGTGTCAATGACTCTAAAAACATAATAATAGGGTCATGACAATGTTGACAATAATAGGGTCATGATAACTCGATCCTAACACCTTCACCTTGCCTTTGGACTCTAAACTTGGCTTAGAGTCTGATTTAGAGTCCATTACAATAGGGTCATTCATCTATAAGATTTATAGGAACATTGTTAGGATCATTACATACAAGTTCAAAGTATAACTCGCATTTACCGTAGTTCATTACCCTAAAATTTATGGTAATGGACTCTAAACTTGGCTTAGAGTCTGATCATTCATCTATAAGATTTATAGGAACATTGTTAGGATCATTACATATAAGTTCCCACTTGTGTTTTTTGGGTCTGATCCTAACTGCGCCTGAAATCTTTAGAGTCTGATCTAAACACATGCCTACTCATCTATGAGTCCATATCTTTAGGCGCTTAGAACCAACAGAAGAGACCGGCTCAGATACCAATTGAGAGCACCTAGATGAGGTTGAATAGGTGACCTGCAAAGTTAATTCTAAAGCACAAACTTGGTATACAAATGAGAGTTAGTGCAAACTAAGCCAAGTTTGAGTACAGAGAAGAAGAAAGCAAGTCCTCTTCACTTGATTGCTCTTTCAAAATATAGAATAGTTTATGAGCAACATCCATAGTAAGTGGAAGAAAAATCACAAGAAAATAAGCACACAAGACACGGTGATTTTTCCCGTGGTTCGGTCAAGCCTAAAATGCTTGCCTACTGTATGTTGTGGTGTCCCAATGGACAACGGTTGCGCTAAACCCCTCTCAAGTGATCCAAAGATCGAACTTAACTACCACAGTCTTCCTTATCACTTATATCTCCAAAGTTTGGAGTCTCTTGCACCCGTACACAAGATCAAAATTATAACTTGGAGCAAGAGAGGGGAGAGAGTACAAGCACAAGAGCCAAAACCAGCAACACAACACAAAAGAGAATCACAAGAGCGCAACACACAGTATGTCAAGAACAACACAAGAACAGTGCTCGGATCTTGCTAGAATAACTTAATTGTGTTGTGGCAGAGAGTCGGAGTGTAGGGAGGCTCTTGGAATGCTTGTGTGTACTGAAGGAGGTCGCCATGGGGTTGCTTTTATAGCCTGAAAACGCCCAATAACTGTTCCTCCTTCCTTGTAAAAACTTGCTGAAATTCTACTATGCCAGGGGCACCGAACCGATCCGGTGCGCATCGGACCTCCAACGGTAGCCTCGGGCTCTGGGATCTGACTGAAGCCTTCCATCCCATGTGGACACATGACCGGTCCGATGGCCCATTGGACCAAGGCTACATCAGCTAGATGTTGCAACGGCCCACGCGCCCGCGTAGTAGCAGTTGGACGACGACGGTCCAATGCACCATATCGACACTGTTCACAGTCCAGTGAATTTTATAATAAAATTCCCGAAACTACAAAGTTTAGCCATATAGGTGGTCCGATGCACATGGACCCAGTCCGGTGCATCAGGCCGTCGAGCGCCTAAGTTCTAGGCCTCTTTGGACCCGGTTCAGTGCGCCCCAGACCGGTAATGTGAGGCCAAGAACAATCCAGATTTGGCTCTTTTGAGCCTATCTTCTCAAAACCTTTTTGGCTATTCTTGAGATCTTATCTACGATTGAGACAAACTAAGTTAGAACATAATCCAATTCACTAAGTGTGGAAAACTCACCTCTTTGCCATAGTTTCTTCCGGATTTTTAATATGGCTCAAACTAAGTCCTAGAAGCACTTTTCTCACATAAATGAGTTAGACATCAAACAAAAATGCTAGAAACATAATATTAGGCATATGCAACTTATGCAAACATTCAAACCTCATGTTTATACTATTTTACCCAAAGTTACACTTTTAGCCTATAGTTTAGCTCATGTGGACTTAGTTCCTTCAATTTGCCTTCAAGTGGACATGTGCTCATACTCATATCAAACTAGTTAGTCCATGGTGGTGTGTTCAAATAATGATGACGCTTAGACTCTTGTTGTCGTCATGCTTCGCTAGCACTGTGACAGTCGATAGGGAGTCATGCGAAACGAACAATGACACACGAGAAGGCATTTATCGAGGGAGAACCACATCACAACGATCCCTTGAAGTACCAGTGAGGCAACTAGAGGGGGTGAATGAGCGCGACTAAAAATTATCTTTTGAGAACAACACCGTGACTTTGATCCCGACTTCAACGAAATCCCACAGGACGACTAAAACTGCGTAGCACTGTAATACTCAGCCTAGTGTCGATTGAATATATCAAACTGCTACATAGGGAACTACCCAACTATCTACAAAATCTCAGAGCCAAAATCACGCAGCAGGGCAAGCGGAACTGCCATGCTGAAGAGAGGCAGTGCTGGGCAAGAAAAAATGCTCAGAATCTTCTCAAACTTCATAGGGAGTTTGCATAGAGGGAAAGAAGATGAATCCTAAAGTTTCACCCAGAGCAAATAAAAAACCCATGCGCAAATCAGATTTCTCGAGAAGGTCGGGGTTTTGTTGGGGTTTTCTCAAACAAACTCAAAACCAGATAAACACAGGTTACGACCAAAAGCTGCACCAACAGGCGTATGCAGTGATCCAAAGAGTGTATCTCTCCACCAATCAATCCCCAACAACACCCACAACACAAGAACTTGAAGGTTCTTCACAAATCCACAAAGGGAAGGAAGGGAAGAACGTAAGAACAAAATTGACTCAAAATTTTAGTGGAGATAAAACTAAGTAAATGTGTTAAACTGGCCATGCGGATGGATCTGGCCACCCTTCCTTTGAATAGAGCAGTAAAGATTACAAACATAGAAGCAAGTTCAAAACATATGTGGATCTCCGCTACACTAGGGAGAGGAAAACTAGAGTTTCTAAGCGAAAGCCTAAAACAAATAGCCAAAGAGATGCTGAAATAATCAGCCCACCCGAATATTAATAGAGGGTTAGTACTACTTCCTAAACTACCCCTAGATACATAGAGCCTATCCACTTAGCTGGAGGCGAAATGGACCAATTCCTAGGATTTTGATCTAGCGGCCATGCGCTCCATAGGAAGTTGTTTCACCTTGACACACCCTCCGTGATAATGCCACGTGCCACCTTAGATTCCCACCGAAACTACCACCACCGAGTTTTGAGACCCAAACTCAGCAAAAACCCACCATCTGTAGCGCTGGCTGTTTTTTTGAGTTTCAACCACCAAACCACCACGATTATCGCATCGCTTGTGTGTTCCCTAGGTCCTGGACGTGTGTCCCACCAATCCTCGACCACATCGACTAAGAGCACCTAGAGGGGGGTGAATAGGTGATCCTGCAAAATTAACTCTAAACAACACAAACTTGGTTTATAATATGTGTTAGTGAGAACTAAAACCAAATTAGGATGAGAAGATAGAAGAAGGGAAAACCCTTCACTTGATTGCTCGTTTGAGATGAGTATTAAACTTAGGACCAATATTGCAAGTGAGTAGAGAACTCAAGAAGACAGTAATCACAATAAGTAAATGGACAAGTGACAACGATTTCTACCGTGGTTCGACCAATATGCCTACTCCATGTTGTGGTGACCTCCTTTGGTCAAGGGTTGCACTCAACCCATCTCAAGTGATCTAGATATCAAGCTTCAGTGCCACAATAGTCTTCTTATATCAATATTCCTTTGTGAGGAATCTCCACAAATTGGAGTCTCCCATGTATTACATAATTGATTACAATCAAAATCAGAGTAAGGATGAGAGAAGAAATACACACAAGAGTACAACACAACAACAACACACACACAAAACGAGAGAGCGCACGAATCAAAACAATAGAGTTACAGCTCAAGAACGCGCCCAAATCTCTCTCTAACAAGTCAAAAGTGTGGTCGCAAAGATTCGGAGTTGTAGTGTGCTCAAAGGGTGCTTCAGTAATAGCTCCATGCACCTAGGGGGTCCTTTTATAGCCCCAAGGTACCAAGGAATGCAGCTCCATTTGGAAGGCCCTATTTGCCTTCAGTCCACGAGTGGACTGGATTGTTTGGTGCACATCGGACACTACATAGTCATCGATTTGTTTCTTCCCTAGCGAAGTCGACTGTTGGTGACGATTGTACGCCGTCAGTCACTTGACACACCGGACTGTTCGGTGTAGCCTCATGACCGTTAGATGAGCTGACGTGGCCGACACTGATTGCGCGGCCAACCATTGTCGTAGATGCGGGGCTATCACACCGGACAGTCCGGTGCACACCAAACAGTTCGATGAATTATAGCTGGCAAAGTCCTCACCAAACCTGGGAGCGGCTAGTTTGGCCGACTGACCAGTCTGGGCATCGAACAGTCCAGTGTGGCTTAGACTGGCCCAAGTTTGGCCAAACTTAGTCAAACATCTTTTCTCCAAATTGGTTCGACTTCATTTAGTCCCTAGCACTTAGACAAACATGATTATTACCTAAAACAATTGACTAAGTGCTAGAAGCATGCCTTTTTCACTTGAAACCATATAGATTTGTAGTATGCCCATTTTAAGCCTAAAAGTGTTTTTTTCTCAATTTGCTTTACAACTGCCTGTGCTCATGCTCATAGGAGAAGATGTTAGTCCATAGAAATGTGTTGAGCATTTAATCACTAAAACAAATAGAAATGGCCCATGGGCACATTTCCCTTTCACCGGCCACGCCCTCGCGTGAGTACGTGTACCAAGTATCAGCCACCACGGCTAGTCACCCAGCAACCCTGGTCCCTCGGTCAAGTCCTAGCGCTCGTCCTTCGCCGCTCCTGGCCCATCGGCATGAACCCTCATGACCTTCACCTTTGCTATCGACCACCATTCTTGTGCTCCATAGCTGCACACCACAAGCCGATAGACATGGTTGCACAACACATAACTCACTTAGGTTAGTCCATGACTCAACCCGAGACACTCCCCATTGACAATCACTCATCATCAACCCAGACCACAAGGGATAAATCAACCTTGTGTTCGCATCCCTTCCGAGAGAAGCCATCTTTAACTAACCCCTGCCTTAGTCTATAAATGTAGGAGGGGTGGACAAACGAAAAGGGAGGATGAAGGAGACCAAAGGACCAGGTAACGAGGAGGCCACATAACTAGGAGGGACCTGAGGACTTAACCCGAGAACCAACAGTCGATACGTATAAACCTTAGCAACACGACCCTTACAGACTTGGGAGCCTCTCCCTCTCTCCCTAGCTTGCAACCCTACTACGAGTAACAAGGTGCAGGTACCGCAAGCCACTGAAGACTAGAAGAAGGGACATACTACCTGAACCAGTATAAATCTTGCTCCCACTGAGCACATCATCTAGATCCACAACACACATACACAAATTTACTCATTAGTGCTAGATTGAAACACCGACACTATACAATGTTAGTGAGACCTACGGATCTCAACAACCTTTTGTTTTCTTTGTTCATTTTCAGTGGAAGGTTTCGTTTCTTAGTTTTCAAAAGGATTATGTAAACTTCTGTCTAGGTAACCATGTATATGTTATTGTCACTCCCGGATTTTAGGACAACTCCATATGCATCTCACATGTGTGGCAAGATCAAGTTTCACATATATGATTATTTAGTGTATAGACACTAATGTCACAAACTTTATTATATAAGTAAATGTCTACAAAACTAACTAACTAAACAAAATAAACTAAACAAACGATGATAACTTCTCTCCACAAGCACGGTTGACTAGGAGACGATGACCTAGAATTCGTCGAACTCGCCATAATAGTCCTCCTCTGGCGATGCATGTTCCTGATCTGAGCAATGATTATAGAAGAGTGAGTAAACTTACGATTGGTACTCAACAAGCTTGTAGGGAAAGTGTAGTGTAAGGCTTACCATGGAAAAGTCTAAGCCTAAGCATTAGCTTTTAATTAAGTTGGTCAAAGTTTTTTTTAGCAATTACTAGATATAAGTACATACCAACCCAATTATATAAATGATCACAATAGACTGTTACCCCTAAACCAACGACATGCATGTCTGGTTAAATTTACTTCCATTCATTAATCTTGTGAGGGTCTGAGTGGCTCATAACCATAGACACGACTAATGTAATAGTTTTACACTCTGTAGAGGTTGTGCATCTTTACCCACAAGTCGTGTATCCCTTCTAGCCTAGGATTGCAATGCTCATATACACTTTTGTGGTGAATGGCTAGGGATCCACTACGAGGACTTTACAAAGTTTCACTAGTATCAGAAAACCAACTACAGATTCAAGATAAGGTGGTATAGGTCTTCCTAGGTCTGAAAAGCCAGCGCAGCAAGATCAACCCGACACTATACTTGAACAACACTTTCCCGCTTGCCCCTTTCGAGTACGGTCCTCACACACAGCTTCCCTAATTAATTAGCCAAGACGAGTGTCATAATAGTCCTGTGGTAGCATCGTTTTCCTAGGTGGTCACTCCATGTTCTAATTAAACCAAAGTACCAAAGTGATCTTATCATGCATAAGTAAACCAACAATAATAAATCAGGATCAATGTTGTATATGTAACATTATCCCATAACCAAGTAGAGCAATAGCAATTCTACACAATCATAAATAATCTAGGTATAAACAAAGTATATGATAAAAACAAACTAGGTATAACCTATCAAATCCTGTCAGGTTAACCTAACTGTGCACGCATAGGTGAGAACATAACAGTAAATATTATTACATCAAAGGCACATGATCAAGGACACAACTTGCCTTCTGCTATGAGCTCCTACTCAGACTCTTCAACCTGACGAGCTTCAAACCCCTCGTATACTGGCTTGTCTATTCGTAGCAATAAAACAAACAAAGTATAAATAAAATAACATTACACCAAACAGAGAAACTAAAAGGGAAATGGGCTTAATCATTTCCTATAACCGATTTTGGTGGTTGACGTCTATCACAAACCACGTGGACTAACTAGTTTGCCTAGATGTCATTTATCTCAGGTGCATAAGGTTCAACACAAACCAAGAAAGAATTTAAGTTGGGGACTCAAATAAATTTGGAGCAAAGGACTTGAGAGTGTGATGCCAGTGGCACACCAGACAATGTCTGGTGTGCACCGGACAGTGTTCGGTGCCCTAGGCCAAGCTCCACTCGAACAACTCACTCTCGGGAATTTCCAAGTGGCGCTCCGCTATAATTCACCGGACTGTCCGGTGTACACCGAACATGTCCAGTGAGCCAACGGAGCAACGGTAACCTGCGCCAACGGTCGTCTGCCTAAACTGAACAGTTGTAAACAGTGCGCAGCAGAGGTCAGAGCAGAGAAGTCAGAGCACACCAAACATGTCCGATGTGGCACCGAACTGTCCGGTGCAGCTAAAGGACAAAGGGTTCCAACGGTCAAGTCGCTCCAAACCCCAATGGGCGTGCTAACGTGGCACGCACCGAACAGTGAACAGTACATGTCCGATGCACCACCGGACTGTCCGGTGTGCCCATCGACAGCAAAATCAGCCAACGGCTAGGAAATGGTTAGAGGCTATAAATACCCCCAACCACCTCCTTCAATGTAAGCCAATTTTCTGAACTCCACATTTATTGCAAGAGCAAAAGACTTCACTCCAAGACACATTCCAAAGATCAAATCCTCTCCAAGCCTCCAAGTCAACTCAATTCATTAGTGACTTGAGAGAGGGTGTTTTGTGTTCTTTTTGTTGCTCTTCTTGCTTGGATTGCTTTCTCCTTTCTATTCTCATTCTTCTAAGTGCTTTGTAAAGCTAGGAAGAGACACCTAAGTGTGTCGTGATCCTTGCAGGGTCTTAGTGACCCAAGTGTTTAAGGAGAAGCCTCGACCGGTCTGTGTGACCGATTGAGAGAGGGAAAGGGTTGGAATAGACCTGGCCTTTGTGGCCTCCTCAACAGGGACTAGGTTCTTTGGAACCGAACCTCGGTAAACAAATCACCGTGTTCACTTGCATTGATTTTCACTTGATTTGTTTCCCCTCTTTCCTCTCTCTAAAGTTCCTTTGCTCATATTATTTTGAGTTAGCTCCCAAACGTCATCTGCATCGATTGAGCAACTATAAGCAAGGAGAACTATCTTTTGAACTCTGATTTAATTCTAACGCTAACCCCGACCTTAGTGCATGTTTAAAGTTTATAAATTTTAGGTTTCGCCTATTCACCCCCCTCTAGGCGACTTTCAATTGATATCAGAGCCAGTGCTTCATTAAGAGTCTAACAAACTCAAAGTGATGTCTGGAGATCATGCCAAGAGGGAGATTGTCACCGGCGACAAGGCCATAGGCTCAGGAAGGAATCCTCCTCCATCAAGTCACATAGGACAAGAAGAAAAAGAAAATGAAGAAGGTGGTCTATTACAAGACCGACTCTTCATTAACTTCCACATCCGGTGCCGAGTCTATAACCTCGAAGTGCCACGAGCATAAGAAGTATTTTGATGGTGAAGATTATTGCATGCGGAGTGATAAAGCGTGCTCCTTTACTTTCGGTACCCCTAGGCAAACCACCATATTTTGATGGTGAAGATTATTGCATGCGGAGTGATAAAATGAGGCACCATCTAACCTCACTCCACGAAAGTATATGGGATATTGTTGAGTTTGGAGCGCAGGCACCACAAGTGGGCGACGAGGACTATGACTCGAACGAGGCCACCCAAATTAGGCATTTTAACTCCCAAGAAACTTCTATACTCCTCGCCTCCTTGTGTCGAGAGGAGTACAATAAGGTGCAAGGGTTGAAAAATGCCAAAGAAATTTGGGATGTCCTCAAGACAGTGCACGAAGGGGATGAGGTGACCAAGATCACCAAATGCGAGACGATCGAGGGAGAACTCAGTCGATTTGTCCTCAACAAAGGAGAAGAGCCACAAGCGATGTACAACCGGCTCAAGACTATGGTCAATCAAGTGCGCAACCTCAGGAGCACTAAGTGGGATGACCATGAGATGGTCAAGGTTATTCTTAGATCACTTGTTTTTCGTAATCTCACTCAAGTGAAACTAATCTGTGGAGACCATAGATATAAACAGATGTCTCCCGAGGAAGTGATTGGCAAGTTTGTGAGCTTTGAACTAATGATCAAAGACTCCAAACGTATTGTCACCTTGGAGCAAGACGCCACCTCCATACCCAAGGTGCAACCCGTTACATTCAAAGCAACAGAAGAAAAGGAGAACTCTACACCAAGAAGACTTCCAATCGATGCCTCCAAGCTCGACAATGAGGAGATGACTCTTATCCTTAAGAGCTTTCGTCAAATCCTCAAACAAAGGAAGGGGAAGGACTACAAGCCCCGTTCCAAGAGGGTGTGTTGTAGGTGTGGTAAGTCCGGTCACTTTATAGCTAAATGTCCATATACAAGTGACATTGACAGGGACGACGACAAGAAGGGGAAGAAAAAGATGGAGAAAAAGAAGTATTACAAAAAGAAGGGTGGTGAGGCGCATATGGGGCGAGAATGGGACTCCGACGAGAGCTCACCGACTCCTCCTCCGACGAGGATGCCGCCAACATCGCTATCAACAAAGGTCTCCTCTTCCCCAACGTCGGCCACAAGTGCCTAATGGCTAAGGACGGCAAGAAGAAGAAGGTACACTCTAGAGATACCCCCAAATATACTACATCCGATGATGAGGGTTGCTCTAGTGATAATGAAGATGATTTAACTTCTCTTTTTGCCAACCTTACTAAAGATCAAAAAAGATAAATGAATTGATAGAATCCATTAACGAGAAGGATGACCTCTTGGAATGCCAAGAGGACTTGCTCGTTAAGGAAAACAAGAAATTTGTTAAATTGAAAAATGCTTATGCTCTAGAAGTAGAAAAATGTGAAAACTTATCTAAAGAGCTTAACATTTGCAATGATTCAATTTCCTGTCTTAGAAATGAGAATGTTAGTTTAAATGCTAAGATAGAAGAATTGAATGTTTGCAAACCATCTACATCTACTGTTGAGCATGTCACTATTTCACTAGATGCAGAGATGTTAATATTGAAGCTCTTGATGATCACCTTGCCATGATTAAATAATAAAATGATCACATAGCTAAATTAACTTCTAAGATTACCGAGCATGAATTATAAAATGAAAATTTTAAATTTGCTTGAAGCATGCTCTATAATGGGAGATACCCTGTCATTAAGGATGGCATTGGTTTCCAACAAGGGAGCCAAAGCAACATCAAGCTTAATGCCCCCAAAAACTATCTAATTTTGTTAAGGGTAAGGCTCCCGTGGTTCAGGATAGAGAGGGTTATATTTTATTTCCTAAGAACTATCCTAAACACAAAATTAGGAAAATCCATGCTAAAAAACCTCATATTGTTTCTCATCATGCTTATTTGTATAGTAATGAGGCATCTAGCTCTAGGCATTCAACTCATATTGTCGGGGACCATAATTAGGGGTACACTCAAGACGCCTAATTCTCAGCTGGTAACCCCCATCAGCATAAAGCTGCAGAGGCCTGATGGGTACGATTAAGTCAGGGATCAGTCCATACGAGCGACTCGATCACGCCTCGCCCGAGCCTAGCCTCGGGCAAGGGCAGCCGACCCTGAGGTGTTTCCGTCTCGCCCGAGGCCCCCTTTTTTACGGCAGACGCATCTCCGGCTCGCCCGAGGCCTTGCCTTCGTTAAGAAGCAAGCCTGACTAAATCGACGCGCCGACCGACCGAGTCACAGGGGCATTTAACGCAAAGGTAGCCTGGCACCTTTATCCTGACGCGCGCCCCCTGGCAAAGCCAAAGTGACCGCCGTCACTTCGCCGCTCCACTGACCGGTCTGACAGAAGGACAGCGCCGCCTGCGCCATCCCGACTGCGGTGCCACTTGACAGAGTGAGACTGACAGGCAGCCAGGCCTTGCCAAAGGCGCCATAGGAAGCTCCGCCCGACCCAGGGCTCGGACTCGGGCTAAAGCCCCGGAAGACGGCGAACTCCGCTCCGCCCGACCCAGGGCTCGGACTCGGGCTAAGGCCCCGGAAGACGGCGAACTCCGCTCCGCCCGACCTAGGGCTCGGACTCGGGCTAAGGCCCCGGAAGACGGCGAACTCCGCTCCGCCCGACCCAGGGCTCGGACTCGGGCTAAGGCCCCGGAAGACGGCGAACTCGCTCCGCCCGACCCAGGGCTCGGACTCGGGCTAAGGCCCCGGAAGACGGCGAACTCGCTCCGCCCGACCCAGGGCTCGGACTCGGGCTAAGGCCCCGGAAGACGACGAACTCCGCCTCGCCCGACCCCAGGGGTCGGACTCCGCCCTGGCCTCTGCCGAACGACCTCCGCCTCGCCCGACCCAGGAGCTCGGGCTCGGCCTCGGCCATGCAGGACAGACTCGACCTCGGCTTCGGAGGAGCCTCCACGTCACCCGACCTAGGGCACAAGTCCGCCACGTCAACAGGAAGCGCCATCATCACCCTACCCCGAACCGACTCGGGCCGCAGAGAACAGGACCGACGTCCCATCTGGCTAGCTTCGCCAGATAGGCAATGATGGCGCCCCGCTAGACCCATGACGACGGCGGCTCTCAGCTCCCTTACGGAAGCAGGGGGACGTCAGCAAGGGCCCAACCGCTCCGATAGCTGTCCCTCCACCAGGCTCCGTTACTCCTCCGACAGCCACGACACCACACCAGCTGGGTGCCAAGATCTCTCCGGCTGCCACCTTGGCATGTACTTAGGGCACTAGCTCTCCCCCGCTAGACACGTAGCACTCTGCTGCACCCCCATTGTACACCTGGATCCTCTCCTTACGCCTATAAAAGGAAGGACCAGGGCCTTCTTAGAGAAGGTTGGCCCCGCGGGAACGAGGGCAGGGGCAGGCGCTCTCTTGGGGCCGCTCGCTCCCCTCACCCGCGTGGACGCTTGTAACCCCCTACTGCAAGCGCACCCGACCTGGGCGCGGGACGAACACGAAGGCCGCGGGATCTCCACCTCCCTCTCGACTCGGCTCCGGCCACCTCGCTCTTCCCCCCTTCGCGCTCGCCCACGCGCTCGACCCATCTGGGCTGGGGCACGCGGCACACTCACTCGTCGGCTTAGGGACCCCCCGGTCTCGAAACGCCGACAGTTGGCGCGCCAGGTAGGGGACTGCTGCGTGTTGACGAGCAGTTTCCCGTCAAGCTCCAGATGGGCAGTCTCCAACGACCTCTCCAACCCGGGACGGTGCTCCGTTTCGGGAGTCTCGAGTTCATGTCTTTCGACGGCAGCTACGACATGATACTCCTTCCACCGCCGTGCGACGGCGACAATGGTGGCCGACAGCCCGCCCGCCGGCGGCGGAATCGACGACGTCTTCCCCGCGTGGGGGAAGAACAACATTCGAGCTTGCCCCATCCTCTCCCTCGCCATCGGAGGAGGAGGCGGGGCAACCAGGGCCGAGCGGGAGGCTGCGCTCCGTCGGCTGTCGAGCGAATCGACATCCCCAGCGCCCCAATGGAGGACGCGTCGGGCGTCACCCTCGCGTTTGAGGCGAAGGCGAGCGCCGTCCCCCCGCAACACGCCAACCCCGAGCAAGTCGACGACGCCAGCACGCTCACGGAGGGCCTGCAGGACGTCGCCCTCGTACCCAGGACGACGGCGCGATCAGCCCCCGATGTGACTTCGTCGCTCCTCGTCGACCAAAAGGTACCGACCAATTCCCATCCTTCGTCATTTCGACCCGACCTCAACCCGCCTAGCGACCTCGCTCTCGCGGGCGCTCACGTTGAGGCGAGTACCACCTCTCTTGGGTTTCGTGTGCGGTCGCCCTGGGACCGATTGACGGGCGTCTCGACCTACGGGCCCTCTGGGTCCGAGGAAGATGACGACCCCAGCATCTGCTGGGATTTCTCTGGATCTGGCAACCCCAGTGCCATGCGGGACTTCATGACCGCATGCAACTACTGCCTCTCCGACTGTTCCGACAGCAGCCGCAGCCTTGACGACAAGGACTGCGGCCCGAGCCACGAATGTTTCCACGTCGAGCTAGGGGATCCCTCCGGAGGCAACCGTCTCGGCATGCCGGAGGATGGTGATCTCCCTAGGCCAGTGCCTCACGCCGACATCCCGCGGGAGCTAGCTGTGGTCCCCGTTCCGGCGGGGGGTCATGACCCACAGCTCGAGCAAGTCCGCGGGGCGCAGGCCGGGCTCGACGAGGGGGCAGGAGCGCTCGAGTTGATCCGCCGGGACGTCGGGCAGGTATGGGCGAGCCAGCCCCCGGCCGGAGAAATACGTCACCTGCCCCAGGGTCTCCAGCACCGCATCGCCAACGATGCCAGGGACAGGCCGCCACCCGCATCCAGCGGGACCGGTCAGGACCTGGCAGCCGCGGCGATGCTCCTCCGCGCGATGCCGGAGTCATCAACCACCGAGGGCCGGCGAATCCAGGGAGAGCTCAAGCATCTCCTGGAAGGCGCTGCGGCCCGGCGGGCCGAGAGCTCTGCCTCCCGCAGGTAGGGGTACCTCTCGGAACCTCGTGCCGCGACTTCCCGACTCATGCGGGAAGCCTCGGTCTACACCGGGCGCACGCGCAACACCGCGCCTGCAGCCCCGGGCCACCTCGGCGACGAGCACCCTCATCGCGACTGTCGGGCCCGCCTCGACGAAAGGGTGCGCCGAGGCTACCACCCCAGGCGTGGGGGACGCTACGACAGCGGGGAGGATCGGAGTCCCTCGCTCGAACCACCCGGTCCGCAGGTCTTCAGCCGGGCCATTCGGCGGGCGCCGTTTCCGGCCCGATTCCGACCCTCGACTACTATCACAAAGTACTCGGGGAAACGAGACCGGAATTGTGGCTCGCGGACTACCGCCTTGCCTGTCAACTGGGTGGAACGGACGACGACAACCTCATCATCCGCAACCTCCCCCTGTTCCTCTCCGACACTGCTCGCGCTTGGTTGGAGCACCTGCCTCCGGGGCAGATTTCCAACTGGGAGGATTTGGTCCAAGCTTTCGCCGGCAACTTCCAGGGCACGTACGTGCGCCCCGGGAATTCCTGGGACCTCCGAAGCTGCCGGCAACAGCCGGGAGAGTGTCTTCGGGACTACATCCGGCGATTCTCGAAGCAGCGCACCGAGCTGCCCAACATCACCGACTCCGATGTCATCGGCGCGTTCCTTGCCGGCACCACCTGCCGGGACCTGGTGAGCAAGTTGGGTCGCAAGACCCCCACCAGGGTGAGCGAGCTGATGGACATCGCCACCAAGTTCGCCTCTGGCCAGGAGGCGGTCGAGGCCATCTTCCGAGAGGACAAGCAGCCCCAGGGCCGCCCGTCGGAAGATGCTCCCGAGGCGTCTACTCCGCTCGGCGCCAAGAAGAAAGGCAGGAGGAAGTCGCAAGCGAAACGCGACGCCGCCGATGCAGACCTTGTCGCCGCCGCCGAGTACAAGAACCCCCGGAAGCCCCCCGGAGGTGCCAACCTCTTCGACAAGATGCTCAATGAGACGTGCCCTTACCATCAGGGGCCCGTCAAGCACACCCTCGAGGAGTGTGTCATGCTTCGGCGCCACTTCCACAAGGCCGGGCCACCCGCAGAGGGTGGCAGGGCCCGCGACGACGACAAAAAGGAAGATCGCCAAGCAGGAGAGTTCCCTGAGGTCCACGACTGCTTCATGATCTACGGAGGGCATGCGGCGAACGCCTCGGCTCGGCATCGTAAGCAAGAGCGTCGGGAGGTCTGCTCGGTGAAGGTGGCGGCGCCAGTCTACCTAGACTGGTCCGACAAGCCCATCACCTTCGACCAAGATGACCACCCCGACCACGTGCCGAGCCCGGGGAAGTACCCGCTCGTCGTCGACCCCATCATCGGCGACGTTAGGCTCACCAAGGTCCTGATGGATGGGGGCAGCTGCCTCAATATCATCTACGCCGAGACCCTCAGGCTCCTGCGCGTCGATCTGTCCTCCGTCCGAGCAGGCGCTGCGCCCTTCCACGGGATCATTCCTGGGAAGCGCGTCCAGCCCCTCGGACGGCTCGACCTTCCTGTCTGCTTCGGAACACCCTCCAACTTCCGAAGGGAGACTTTGACGTTCGAGGTGGTCGGGTTCCGAGGAACCTACCATGCGGTATTGGGGAGGCCATGCTACGCGAAGTTCATGGCCATCCCCAACTACACCTACCTGAAGCTCAAGATGCCGGGCCCCAACGGGGTCATCACCGTCGGCCCCACGTACAAACACGCGTTCGAATGCGATGTGGAGTGCGTGGAGTACGCCGAGGCCCTCGCCGAGTCCGAGGCCCTCATCGCCGACCTGGAAAACCTCTCCCGAGAGGTGCCGGACGTGAAGCGACACGCCGGCAACTTCGAGCCAGCGGAGACGGTTAAGGCCGTCCCTCTCGACCCCAATGGCGACACCTCCAAGCAGATCCGGATCGGTTCCGGGCTCGACCCCAAATAGGAAGCAGTGCTCGTCGACTTTCTCCGCGCAAACGCCGACGTCTTTGCGTGGAGTCCCTCGGACATGCCCGGCATACCGAGGGATGTCGCCGAGCACTCGCTGGATATTCGGGCCGGAGCCCGACCGGTCAGGCAGCCTCTGCGCCGATTCGACGAGGAAAGGCGCAGGGTGATAGGCGAGGAGATCCACAAGCTAATGGCAGCGGGGTTCATCAAAGAGGTATTCCATCCCGAATGGCTTGCCAACCCTGTGCTTGTGAGGAAGAAAGGGGGGAAATGGCGGATGTGTGTAGACTACACTGGTCTCAACAAAGCATGTCCGAAGGTTCCCTACCCTCTACCTCGCATCGATCAAATCGTGGATTCCACTGCTGGGTGCGAAACCCTGTCTTTCCTCGATGCCTACTCAGGGTATCATCAAATCAAGATGAAAGAGTCCGACCAGCTCGCGACTTCTTTTATCACGCCCTTCGGCATGTACTGCTATGTCACCATGCCGTTCGGTTTGAGGAACGCGGGTGCAACGTACCAGCGGTGCATGAACCATGTGTTCGGCGAACACATCGGTCGCACGGTCGAGGCCTACGTCGATGACATCGTAGTCAAGACAAGAAAAGCCTCCAACCTTCTCTCCGACCTTGAAGTGACATTCCGGTGTCTCAAGGCGAAGGACGTCAAGCTCAATCCCGAGAAGTGTGTCTTCGGGGTGCCCCGAGGCATGCTCCTGGGATTCATCGTCTCCGAGCGGGGCATCGAAGCCAACCCGGAGAAGATCGCAGCCATCACCAGCATGGGGCCCATCAAGGACTTAAAAGGTGTACAGAGGGTCATGGGATGTCTCGCGGCCTTGAGCCGTTTCATCTCGCGCCTCGGCGAAAGAGGCCTGCCTCTGTACCGTCTCTTAAGGAAGGCCGAGTGCTTCACTTGGACCCCCAAAGCCGAGGAAGCTCTCGGGAACCTGAAGGCGCTCCTCACCCAGGCGCCCGTCTTGGTACCCCCAGCTGATGGAGAAGCCCTCTTGGTCTACGTCGCCGCGACCACTCAGGTGGTTAGCGCCGCGATTGTGGTCGAAAGGCAAGAAGAGGGGCATGCATTGCCCGTTCAGAGGCCAGTTTACTTCGTCAGCGAGGTGCTGTCCGAAACCAAGGTCCGCTACCCACAAGTTTAGAAGCTACTGTATGCAGTAATCCTGACGAGGCGAAAGTTGCGACATTACTTCGAGTCTCATCCGGTAACTGTGGTGTCATCCTTCCCCCTGGGGGAGATCATCCAGTGCCGAGAGGCCTCGGGATGGATCGCAAAATGGGCGGTGGAAATCATGGGCGAGACAATCTCGTTCGCCCCTCGGAAGGCCATCAAGTCCCAGGTACTGGCGGACTTCGTAGCCGAATGGGTCGACACACAGTTGCCGATGGCTCCGATCCAACCGGAGCTCTGGACCATGTTTTTCGACGGGTCGCTGATGAAGACGGTAGCCGGCGCGGGCCTGCTCTTCGTCTCGCCCCTCGGGAAACACCTGCGCTACGTGCTGCGCCTCCATTTCCCAGCGTCCAACAATGTGGCTGAGTACGAAGCTCTGATCAACGGATTGCGAATCGCCATCGAGCTAGGGGTCCGACGCCTTGACGCTCGCGGCGACTCGCAGCTCGTCATCGACCAGGTCATGAAGAACTCCCACTGCCGCGACCCGAAGATGGAGGCCTACTGTGATGAGGTTCGACGCCTGGAAGACAAGTTCTACGGGCTCGAGCTTAACCACATCGCCCGGCGCTACAACGAGACTGCGGACGAGCTGGCAAAGATAGCCTCAGGGCAAACGACGGTCCCCCCGGACGTCTTCTCCCGGGATCTGCACCAACCCTCCGTCAAGATCAGCGACACGCCCGAGCCCGAGGCACCCTCGGCCCCGTCCGAGGTAACCTCGGCCCAGCCCGAGCCGTCCTCGGTTCAGCCCGAGGAACCCTCGGCTCCCGAGGGCGAGGCGCTGCGCATCGAGGAGGAACGGAGCGGGGTCACGCCTGATAAAGGTTGGCAGGCCCCGTACCTGTAATATCTTCGCCAAGGAGAGCTACCCCTCGACCAGGCCGAGGCACGGCGGGTAGCGCGACGCGCCAGGTCGTTCGTCTTGCTGGGCGATGAGAAGGAACTCTACCACCGCAGCCCCTCGGGCATCCTCCAGCGGTGCATCTCCATCGCCGAGGGTCAGGAACTCCTGCAAGAGATACACTCAGGGGCTTGCGGCCATCACGCAGCGCCTCGAGCCCTCGTCGGGAACGCTTTCCGGCAAGGCTTCTACTGGTCGACGGCGGTGGCTGACGCCACTAGAATTGTCCGCACCTGCGAAGGGTGTCAATTCTATGCGAAGCAGACCCACCTGCCCGCTCAGGCTCTGCAGACGATACCCATCATCTGGCCCTTCGCTATGTGGGGTCTGGACCTCGTCGGCCCTCTGCAGAAGGCGCCCGGGGGCTACACGCACTTGCTGGTCGCCGTCGACAAATTCTCCAAGTGGATCGAGGTCCGACCCCTAAACAACATCAGGTCCGAACAGGCGGTGGCGTTCTTCACCAACATCATCCATCGCTTCGGGGTCCCAAACTCCATCATCACCGACAACGGCACCCAGTTCACCGGCAAAAAATTCTTGGATTTTTGCGAGGATCACAACATCCGGGTGAACTGGGCTGCCGTAGCTCATCCCATGTCGAATGGGCAAGTAGAGCGTGCCAATGGCATGATTCTATAGGGGCTCAAGCCTCGGATTTACAACGACCTCAACAAGTTCGGCAAGCGATGGATGAAGGAACTCCCCTCGGTGATCTGGAGCCTGAGGACGACGCCGAGTCGAGCCACGGGTTTCACGCCGTTCTTCCTGGTCTACGGGGCCGAGGCCGTCTTACCCACTGACCTGGAATACGGCTTCCCAAGGACGAGGGCCTACGACGATCAAAGCAACCAAGCTAGCCGAGAAGACTCGCTGGACCAGCTGGAAGAGGCTCGGGACAGGGCCTTACTACACTCGGCGCGGTATCAGCAGTCCCTGCGACGCTACCACGCCCGAGGGGTCCGACCCCGAGAACTCCAGGTGGGCGACCTGGTGCTTCGGCTGCGGCAAGACGCCCGAGGGAGGCACAAGCTTACGCCCCCCTGGGAGGGGCCATTCGTCATCGCCAAAGTTCTGAAGCCCGAAACGTACAAGCTGGCCAACAGTCAAGGCGAGGTCTACGGCAACGCTTGGAACATCCAACAGCTACGTCGCTTCTACCCTTAAGATGTTTCCAAGTTGTTCATATACCTCGCACCCACGCAAAGTTTAGTCAACAAGGAAGGGCCGGCCTCGCCTCGGCAAAGCCCGACCCTCCCTCGGGGGCTAAAAGGGGGGAAACCCCCTCTGCGTCAAAATTTTCCTCGAAAAAAATCTCTTTTACCAGAATATCTTTCGTGCCTTTTGACTACTTCGAAAAGTGGGTCCTGGAAACGACGGAGTACACGTAAGCAGCCAAGGCTGACCGAGCCGAGGGACTCCTACGCCTCCGGGATACGGATACCTCACTCATCACCTTCTGCGATAAGTAACTCGCGTTCGGATAAAGTGGCTCCGCGGATCGAACAAGTCTTTACGTTCGGAAGCCCTTCTGGCGGAGCGATCCTTCGAGCCTTCTCGACCGAGTCGGTGACAGGGCCTCATGGACGGGTGAAAGTACGCGTAAGCGGCAAGGCCGACCGAGCCGAGGGACTCCCACGCCTCCGGGATACGGATACCTCACTCATCACCTTCCGCGAAAAGCAACTCTCGCTCGCACAAACATCCCTGTTACCGATAAAGAGTCCAGATACTCGAAACAAGAGGAAAAGAGACGCAACTTTACAACGCAGCGAGGGTGTGTGTTCTGGCCTCGACGGCCGCACGAGGCACACGCTACAAGACAATCTGATCCTGCAGGCTCGGGTCTTGACGCTGGAAGGGGGCAGCAACACCCTCGGCATCGACGGCACCTTCGGCGAGGCCCGACCTAGCCTCGGACGGCAACGCGGTCCGAGGGTCTCCGCTCCGAAGGACGACGTCATCACCACGCCCGGACAATCGCTGTCAAGGTCTTCCCCAAGAATCCGGCCCGAGCAGGCGGCTCAGCCGGTCACCCCTGAGGCCTCGGCCAACCATCTTCCGAGGGCGCCAGCCCGGTCCGAAGCCTCGGATGATCAACTCCGACGTCGATCCCGCCAACGGACAACCCGGCTAGGCTCCGGCCAACCAGGTTTCATTTTCGAGCCAACTCCGCCTCTGTTCATAACTGATATCGCTACCCCTGGCCTCGGCTCGTCGAAGAGCGGCCGAGGGGTCTCTTTAATTAAGCTAGAGGAGCCTCGGACAGCAGGGTCGACCGAGCCGAGGGTCTCCTACGCCTCCGGGATACGGATACCTCACTCGTCACCTTGACACGGGGCGACTCATGCTTGGTGAAGCGGTTCAGATAGTCAACAGACGAGTCTTAAGTGCTCAAGAATGAGGAAAAACACGGCTCCGTGCCGAAGTTACATACATGTTCAGGCCCCGAAAGCCGTAATGAACAAAAAATCCTGGCACTCGAAGTGACATTACAAACGGAACTCCGTTTCCCCCTCCGCAGGTACGAACAACCCCACTCGATAGGGGTGGGCCTGTGGAGCAACAGAAGACCGACAAACGACGTGTCATCGCCCGCCCCGACAGCGGCGACGATGAAGACTTCTGACCCGGGAGGCCGAACAGCAGCAGTGATGACCTCAGGGCGGATGCTGCTGCTGGGAGGCCCCCGCCCTTGCCCAAACTCGAGAGGCAAGGACGGGCAGAAGGCCGTAGAGTTGGAGGTCGGTCCGTGGCCAGCCTTGGCTGTCGCGCCGGCGGAAGAACCTCTTCCAGCTGCCGTGGCAGACGCCGGCGCCGCGAGCGGCTCCGAAGCCACCCGCGTCCGAAGGCCAGGCACGGTGCAGCTGCTAGCGCCACGGACGACGACCGCCCTTCCCTCCGATCGCTGGGTGAAGGAGCGGGCCACCGCCCTCGCAGAGGCCGACCTCAACTCGGCACACTCCCCTCCCCAGCCCTGGTGATGAAAATCCTTGAGGCTGAGGGAGGGGCAGAGGCCGCAGCCCGGCTCGCTTTCCCCCACCATCAAGTCGGAGGTCACCATCTTGGGTGACCGCCGGTGGAGGGGTGCAGCCGGGCTGCATGATGAAAATCCTTGAAGCCGAACGATGGCTGAAAGGTACCAACTCCCACGGAGTTGCGTTCCTCCAACGATGAGGCGAAAAGACGGCGGTTTCCCCCATCCAGGGGCTTGGAAGGTGGAAAAACACAGTGCATAAGGGAGAAAGAAGACGTGGTCGCCTTACGGAAGGGGTCGCCCTCCTTTTAAAGGCGACTCTCCCTGCTTGCGCCCCCAACCATCACGGGCTGAGTCTTCTCCAACACGCCTCCAAAGCCCTCCCCTGCGGCGCGGGGGCTGGGTCCCGCATGTCATGCAGACCGGCTCCGAGCAGAAGAAGCCAAACCGCCACGCACGGCGCACGCAACCACCCAGCGGTTACAAGTGACTCTCCACTTTTGCCCAGGCCAACGGGCGAAAGGGGCAGGCAGCCATGCAGGCGGCATGCAACCGCGCCAAGTGGACGCGCCTCTCCGACTCCTGACATGCCAGCACGGAGGCCCAAGCCCACGCGTCGCGCGACCGGCGCGCCGGATGCTGCATGCAAGCGGCTGTACCACTTGCGCCACCACCGCACCTCCTCGATTGCGGAACCGATACCGCGAGCCGAGGCGACCCAGCGCGCGACCCAGCAGCGCCAGCCTGACGCAGCGGTCAAACGCGGTCAAAAGTGAGCCGGCAGTAATGGCGGCGGCAGGCACGCGGGAGCAGCGGTCACGCCGTCAGCCAAGCTCACGTCCCATCCAGAGTCAGCGAGAGAACCCCCTCTCACGGCGTGAAGACGACGCGCCCGTGACCCGATCCTCGAACGGCTCGCGCACGCGCAACGGCGGCCTCGCCAACTACTCGCCCCGTCGCATTAACTCTGCGGCTGGACAGGCGGCGCTTCTGGCAGGAGTAGCTGGCGACGCTTCGCCTTCGCCAAAACAACCGCGCCAAAAAAGGTACGCCGCGTCGTTCAATTTCGTATCCTTTTTCCTTTTTTCCTCTTTCTCTATCTCTTGCAACAGGGACCGGGAAAGGGGATACCCCTAAAGGGATCCTTCCCCGTGAAGGAACTGGGCTCCGAGCCTCCTTACTGATCAGGGGTTCGAAGGCTGGCCCCCCGAAGGGTTCAACAGCCGCCTCAGATCGCGTGGGCCCGACACCCACTACTGGTCAGAGGTTCGAAGGTCGGCCTCCCGAAAGGTTCCACGGCCGCCTCAGGCTACTCGGGCTCCGCGCCCACTACTGATCAGGGGTTCGAAGGCTGGCCCCTCGAAGGGTTCACAGTCGCCTCAGACGCCGAGCGAGGGATGACCAGGGGTACGTTCGATACATAACCAAGGCTCGGGCTGCGCTCCTGAGGTACCCTAGGACATTTCCGAGACCAGCGGGAACGATCCTGTAACGGAATCCCATCGGAGGGAGGCATCGAGCCCTCGGACCCCGTCGCCAGGGGACCGGGTCCGGCAGATCACCCACAGGTACTTTTGGGCGTGCCTCCGGGCCCCTAGCCGACCCCCAACGAACGGGGCACGGACGTCCACTCGGATTACCCGCTTGCAGCTCACCGGAGACACCATGTTCGGTGCCCATCGAGGGTAACATGGCGCTCTCCCCCCTCCTCCTTGCGGAAAGGCGACGTAGGGGCGTATGTAAAAAAAAGCCGAGTCTGTCCCTGATCGCCCTCTCGCCCTGTGCGGAGGCTCGGGGGCTGCTCTCGCAAACCCAGCTCCAGCCAAACCGTTGACAGCGTCAACATACCAGCCCGAGAACTTGGGCCCCGATAGTGCACCCGGGCTACGGCCAGTTCGCATGAGGGAACCGCCAGACCAGCCGAAGCGTTACGCAAGGCATTAAGACCTCGAAGGAGTGAAACCACTCCTCCGAGGCCTCGGGGGCTACACCCGGCAGGTGCGCTCGCGCGCAGCCACCGGAACAAAACGCAACCGAGAAAGGCTGGTCCCCTTGCAAAAAAGTGCGACGAAAGCCTCCAAGCGAGTGCTAACACTCCCTTCGAGGCTCGGGGGCTACTGTCGGGGACCATAATTAGGGGTACCCTCAAGACGCCTAATTCTCAGCTGGTAACCCCCATCAGCATAAAGCTGCAGAGGCCTGATGGGTACAATTAAGTCAGGGATCAGTCCATACGAGCGACTCGATCACGCCTCGCCCGAGCCTAGCCTCGGGCAAGGGCAGCCGACCCTGAGGTGTTTCCGTCTCGCCCGAGGCCCCCTTTTTTACGGCAGACGCATCTCCGGCTCGCCCGAGGCCTTGCCTTCGTTAAGAAGCAAGCCTGACTAAATCGCCGCGCCGACCGACCGAGTCACAGGGGCATTTAACGCAAAGGTAGCTTGGCACCTTTATCCTGACGCGCGCCCCCTGGCAAAGCCGAAGTGACCGCCGTCACTTTGCCGCTCCACTGACCGGTCTGACAGAAGGACAGCGCCGCCTGCGCCATCCCGACTGCGGTGCCAATTGACAGAGTGAGACTGACAGGCAGCCAGGCCTTGCCAAAGGCGCCATAGGAAGCTCCGCCCGACCCAGGGCTCGGACTCGGGCTAAAGCCCCGGAAGACGGCGAACTCCGCTCCGCCCGACCCAGGGCTCGGACTCAGGCTAAGGCCCCGGAAGACGGCGAACTCCGCTCCGCCCGACCCAGGGCTCGGACTCGGGCTAAGGCCCCAGAAGACGGAGAACTCCGCTCCGCCCGACCTAGGGCTCGGACTCGGGCTAAGGCCCCGGAAGACGGCGAACTCCGCTCCGCCCGACCCAGGGCTCGGACTCGGGCTAAGGCCCCGGAAGACGGCGAACTCGCTCCGCCCGACCCAGGGCTCGGACTCGGGCTAAGGCCCCGGAAGACGGCGAACTCGCTCCGCCCGACCCAGGGCTCGGACTCGGGCTAAGGCCCCGAAAGACGACGAACTCCGCCTCGCCCGACCCCAGGGGTCGGACTCCGCCCTAGCCTCTGCCGAACGACCTCCGCCTCGCCCGACCCAGGAGCTCGGGCTCGGCCTCGGCCATGCAGGACAGACTCGACCTCGGCTTCGGAGGAGCCTCCACGTCACCCGACCTAGGGCACAAGTCCGCCACGTCAACAGGAAGAGCCATCATCACCCTACCCCGAACCGACTCGGGCCGCAGAGAACAGGACCGACGTCCCATCTGGCTAGCTCCGCCAGATAGGCAATGATGGCGCCCCGCTAGACGCATGACGACGGCGGCTCTCAGCTCCCTTACGGAAGCAGGGGGACGTCAGCAAGGGCCCAACCGCTCCGACAGCTGTCCCTCCACCAGGCTCCGTTACTCCTCCGACAGCCACGACACCACACCAGCTGGGTGCCAAGATCTCTCCGGCTGCCACCTTGGCATGTACTTAGGGCACTAGCTCTCCCCCGCTAGACACGTAGCACTCTGCTGCACCCCCATTGTACACCTAGATCCTCTCCTTACGCCTATAAAAGGAAGGACCAGGGCCTTCTTAGAGAAGGTTGGCCCCGCGGGAACGAGGGCAGGGGCAGGCGCTCTCTTGGGGCCGCTCGCTCCCCTCACCCGCGTGGACGCTTGTAACCCCCTACTGCAAGCGCACCCGACCTGGGCGCGGGACGGACACGAAGGCCGCGGGATCTCCACCTCCCTCTCGACTCGGCTCCGGCCACCTCGCTCTTCCCCCCTTCGCGCTCGCCCACGCGCTCGACCCATCTGGGCTGGGGCACGCGGCACACTCACTCGTCGGCTTAGGGACCCCCCGGTCTCGAAACGCCGACACACATAAAAATACCTAAAAAGAAAATTCCTAATGCATCAAATGAGCATAACATTTCTTTTAAGACTTTTGATGCTTTTTATGTGCTAACTAACAAATCAGGCAAAGTAGTTAACAAATATGTTGGGGGCAAACACAAGAGCCCAAAGATTTGTGTTTGGGTACCCAAGGTGCTTATTTCTAATGTCAAAGGACCCAAAACCGTTTGGGTACCTAAGAACAAGACCATTTGGATTATCGATAGCGGGTGCACAAACCACATGACAGGGGAGAAAAAGATGTTCTCCTCATATGAGAAAAATGATGATCCCCAAAGAGCCATCACATTCGAGGATGGAAATCAAGGTTTGGTCAAGGGTTTGGGTAAAATTGCTATATCTCCTGACCATTCTATTTCCAATATTTTCTTGTAGATTCTTTATATTACAATTTGCTTTTTGTCTCTCAATTATGTAAAATGGGCTACAACTATCTTTTTATTGATATAGGTGTTACTATCTTTAGAAGAAGTGATGATTCAATAACATTTAAGGGAGTGTTAGATGGTCATCTCTATTTAGTTGATTTTAATGATAACAAAGCTGAACTCGACACTTGCTTAGTTGCTAAGACTAATATGGACTGGCTCTAGCATTGCCGACTTGCCCATGTTGGGATGATGAATCTTCACAAGCTTCTAAAGGGAGAACACATTTTAGGACTAACAAATGTTCATTTTAAGAAAGACAGGATTTGTAGCGCATGCCAAGCAGGAAGCAAGTTGGAGTTCATTATCCACACAAGAACATCATGACGACCGACAGGCCGCTTGAGCTACTCCACATAGACCTATTCGGCCCGATCGCTTACATAAGCACCGGCAGGAGTAAGTAGTGTCTTGTTATTGTCGATGATTATTCTCGCTTCACTTGGGTATTCTTTTTGCAGGAAAAATCTCAAACCCAAGAGACCTTAAAGAGATTCTTAAGACGGGCTCAAAATGAGTTTGGATTGAGAATAAAAAAGATTAGAAGCGACAATGGAACGGAGTTCAAGAACTCTCAAATTGAAGGATTTCTTGATGAGGAGGGCATCAAACATGAGTTTTCTTCTCCCTACACACCTCAACAAAATGGTGTAGTAGAGAGGAAAAATATAACTCTACTGGATATGGCAAGGACCAGGCTTGTTGAATACAAGACACTGGATCGGTTTTGGGCGGAGGCGATTAACACCGCCTGCTACTCCATCAACCGTCTATATCTACACCGAATCCTCAAGAAAACATCATATGAACTCCTCACTGGTAAAAAGCCCAATGTTTCTTATTTTAGAGTTTTTGGGAGCAAATGCTTTATTCTTATTAAGAGAGGTAGAAATTCTAAATTTGCTCCTAAAGCAGTAGAAGGCTTTTTACTTGGTTATGACTCAAACACAATGACATATAGAGTCTTCAACAAGTCCACTGGACTAGTTGATGTTTCTTGTGACATTGTGTTTGATGAGACTAATGGCTCGGAGCAAGTTGATCTTAATGAATTAGATGATGAAGAGGCTTCGTGCGTCGCACTAAGGAACATGTCCATTGGGGATGTGTGTCCAAAAGAATCCGAAGTACCTCCACAAGCACAAGATCAACGATCATCTTCTATGCAAGCATCTCCACCAACTCAAGATGTGGATAAGGCTCAAGAAGAAGAAGAAGATGAAGATCAAGACGATGAGCCACCTCAAGAGGAGGACATTGATCAAGGGGGAGATGAAGATGATCAAGACAAGGAAGATGATCAAGAGATTCGGGATCAAAGACCACCGCACCCAAGAGTCCACCAAGCAATTCAAAGAGATCACCCCATCAACTCCATACTTGGTGACATTCACAAGGGGGTAACCACTAGATCTCGAGTTGCTCATTTTTGTGAACATTACTCTTTTGTGTCCTCTATTGAGCCCTATAGGATAGAGGATGCACTTAGAGATCCAGACTGGGTGGTGGAAATGCAAGAGGAGCTCAATAACTTCACAAGGAATGAGGTATGGCATTTAGTTCCACGTCCTAACCAAAATGTTGTAGGTACCAAGTAGGTATTCCGCAACAAACAAGATGAGCATGGTGTGGTGACAAGGAACAAAGCCTGACTTATTGCAAAAGGTTATTCACAAGTCGAAGGTTTAGATTTTTATGAAACCTATGCACCCGTAGCTAGGCTTGAATCAATTCGTATATTACTTGCCTATGCTACTTACCATGGCTTTAAGTTATATCAAATGGACGTGAAGAGTGCCTTCCTCAATGGCTCTATCAAGGAAGAGGTATATGTTGAGCAACCTCCCGGCTTTGAAGATAGTGAGTATCCTAACCATGTTTATAATCTCTCAAAGGCGCTTTATGGGCTCAAACAAGCCCCAAGAGCATGGTATGAATGTCTGCGAGACTTCCTTATCACTAATGGCTTCAAAGTTGGAAAAGTTGATCCTACCCTCTTCACTAAAACAATTGCAAAAGACTTGTTTATTTGCCAAATTTATGATGATAATATTATATTTGGGTCTATTAACAAGTCAACCTATTGTTGGTCCTTGTTCCCGGATGTTATACACCAAGAACAAAGCAACACAATTGTTAATGATTAAAGACCTTTGTCCTTCGAAGCATTATTTTCTCTAGGATATAATGATCTTCAGACGAAGGTCATGAAAGGCATACCTTCATCATTTCAGTGAATAAAAATGTGAATAGAGACATGTGAAATACAGAAAGAGTATAAACAATCATTCCAAATCATTAGATTATCTACATTCTCATTTTATAAACATGAATAAACATCAATAATATGTATATTACATTTGTACCTTCGGCTTGACAGAAGGTGGAAAAGCGGGAGTGACGCGAGAGTGATTACAATCCAGCGTGAACAGTATAGGGGTACTGTTCATCTATTTATAGGCATGGGACACAGCCCGGACAAAATTACACTCGTGTCCCTGATAACTAATTATAATTACAATACAAATTATCAGGGGCTATACAGTCTTTTCCTCTTTAAGTTGGTATCGTCCTTCGTCTTTAGCATGTTACCATGCCGAAGCTCCTTCAATCATATCTTCGGCTTACATCTTCATATCACACCTGCTTATGTATTGTCTTGCCGAAGATGTTTTTCTTAGAGGACCTTTGGCAGAGAAGAAGGCCCCTAACAGTAGCCCCTTCGCGGTGCTAGATCGTTTTTCGTAACGAGCTCGATCCGCAAAAAACATGAAGGCTTCGGAATGCCGAAGGTCTGAAAAACACCTTCCCTGAGCTCGTTGTCGAGAAATGATTATAATATTCCAGGCGCCGGACGGTCCACCGTTCAGCGAGTGCAAGCGGCCTGGTGGTTCACCTTCCCCCTGTAGCACTATATAAACAGACGGGTTGGTGAGGAGTTACTACAGCATTCATTGCCATTGCACTGTTGTGTTGTTAAAAAATTTAACCATAGCTGAAGCTTTCTGCATTGCTCTCTCAAGCGAACGCTTCATCATTTGAGATTAGCGTCATCAAAAATTGAAAACGTTGAAATGGCCAGAGTGCGATCAACCGCTATAGTGTCTCGCGAGGGAGACGAGGCCGAAGTAACTGAGATGGCACCAATATCAGAGGTTATGAGGCAATCGGGTCTTGTTGTGTTAGAAAAGCATGTTGCTGAAGGTACTATGACTGCTGAAGCTGAAGGAATCACTGTTGGAGAGGGAATTGGTAATGAAGACAAAGAGGATTACACCATCTTGAACCTAGAAAAACATAGTCACCTTGACTTTGGTAGATCCACCATGACAGCGGATGATATGGTTATAATGAAGAAATTGGGTTACTTTGGTGAAGCCAAGAGTAGGCTTGTTCGCTTTGTTGGTGAGGAAGTGGTTCCAAAGCCGAAGGATGATGAAGTTGTTGTGTTTAAAAGTTTCTTCAGGGCGGGGCTTCGGTTCCCTCTTTATGATATAATAGGAGAGGTTTTGAAGAATTTTGAAATATACCTTCATCAATTGACACCCAATGCAATTGTTAGACTTAGTGTCTACATCTGGGCCCTTCGAAGCCAAGGGATGAGTCCTAATGCCGAAGCTTTCTATCGGGTACACAAGTTGCATTACGAGATGAAGGCCAGGGCAGATGGCCTTCTTAAGAATTTTGGCTGTTACAATTTTGCGTATCGAAAGGATACGAAGGCACCGGTTCTTAGCTACCATACCAAGTGGCCAACTGGTTGGAAGAGTGAATGGTTTTACATGAAAGCGGACGAGAAAAAGAGGGAGAAGCTAATGACTATGGTTATGAGTCCACTGACTTTGAGATTCGGAATGACAAGGCCCTTGTGCCATATGCAGCTTGGCTCCCCATGCCAAGTAGTCGAAGTGGAGTTTAGAGTGGTAGCGGCTAAGGTCGGCACTAGGGATCTGGTGCAAGAATTCTTGGCAAATAGAGTATTCCCGACCTCTAGTGGCTGGGGGTGCCTAGGAAGAGGATGGGAGCAAGAAGCACGAACTTGTTTGGCTCCCCTACCGGTTCAAGTTTGAGAAAGAATTCAAGAAGCCATGCCAAGAGTGGCTGGAAATGATTGAAACTATGTGCAATGAAATCCTTGGTAACTACACCAAGAAGGAGGACCAACTAATGACTGCTGCCTTCGGCACCCGGCCAAAACGAAGGCTGAATTGCGTGATGGACACGCTAGATTTTGAATTTCTGGAATATGAAAGATTTGACAAGGGTGCCAAAGGTTTGAAAAGGAAGAGAATTGTTAGTATTTTAAACAGACAGGCTGCTAGACTGTTTAAGGAGGATGAGAAGATTTCAAAGAAGGCAAAAACTGCTCCTGAGCCGAAGGCGGCAATCCCAAAAAACAGTGTAGGAAACAGGTGACGCCTAAGAGGGGGGTGAATTAGGACTTCTAAAACTTTTACTAAACTAGGCCACAATTAAATCCCTAGAGCAAAACCTATGCAAATAATCAAACTAGAAAGTGCAATCTAGGTTTTGTCTAAGTGTTGGTATCTCTACCGCAATGCCTAAGTTTCAATCTACACTAAATAAGTATGAATACAAGATTGAAACTTAAATGCTTAATATAAATGCGGAAACTTAAAGAGCAAAGTAGAGAAGCAAACTCTCGTCGATGACGCCGGTATTTTTATCGAGGTATCCGGAACCACGCAAGGTCCCGACTAATCCTCGTTGGTGCCCCTACGCAAAGGGAAGCCCACGTGAGGGCCAAGCACCACGGTCGAGTAACTCCGTAGAGAGCCGTGGGCCTTCTCCATGCGCAAGTGGTGCTCCGCTTCTGGCTCCTCTCGGACGCTCCCCGCCGTCTCCACTATCAAGCTTCCGGCCGAAACGCCGTGGGCCTCGTTCCCTCCGGTACACGGTGGCGGCCATGACACAAACGCGGTTGTCACGGTCTCGCAAGACTCTCGCCTCACTCGGTACAATTACAACGGCTCACGCAAGAGCCGAGGGGTTGTGTGGTTTTACAAAACTCACTCAACTAACAAGGGTTCACCTAGAGCAAGCGCAAAAGCGGTCTAACTAACCTAAGCACTTCGCAAAGCACCTACACTAATCACCGAGTGATTCTATTAAGCACTTGGGTGTTTGAGCTCTTGGAAATGTGCACTATATGCCTTGGTATGTTGCTTGGGCTCCCACACCTTCAAATGACCGGTTGGGTGAAGTATATATAGGCCCCAACTCCAAAATAGCCGTTGGAGAAAAGTTGCAGTTCACTACAAGAAACTGACAAAAGTTCGTGGGGCAAACTAAGAACGTGGGTACCGACGTTCTTATTTGAGTTAAGTTCATGGGTTTGACGAAGAACGTGGGTACCCACGTTTTTAATTTAAGTTCGTGTGGACTGGCTAAAACCGTCGAACTTAAGGTATTAGAAACGTGGGTACCCACGTTTTTAATTTAAGTTCGTGGGCCAGCAGGAAACCGTTGAACTTAACTAAAAAACCAAAACCCCTAACCCGCGGACACCGTCTCTCACACGCTCTCATCCCCTCCACGCCGCCGCCGCCAAACTCAGACTCGCAAGCCACGCCGCTGGACCTCCGGACCCGCACCGCTAGACCGCTGTTGTACTTCACCTTCGGAGAGGTGGACCTCCGCCACATATCGCTCCCGTCCTTGCTAGTCTCCGGCCCGTCCCCCTTCCGCGCGGCTACCGTGGCGGCGCCCATCCCCGGCGTCCAGATCCTTCCTCCGCAGCCATCAGCCGCCTCTCGCTCCCGTCCTTGCCCGTCTCCGGCCTGTCCCCCTTCCGCGCGGCTGCCGTGGTGACGCCCATCGCCGGCGTCCAGATCCTTCCTCCGCAGCCGTCAGCCTCCTCTCGCCCCTGGCAGTAGCACGCCGCCCAGCCCACACCCACCCACCTCCGCCTAGCCCACACCCGCCCACCTCCGAACCCCACAGCTCCCCCATGCGTATGTCGGTATGCCCACACCACGGTGTCCCACGACCGACCAGCGCCATGCGCATCTGCCACTACGTCGCGCACCTCCTCTCCTCCACCACTGTCGCCCCCCTCCTCGTCGCCATGACCATCCGTCGTGTCCTGGCTCTACACCGACGACTACTGCGCCTTATGCGAGCTCAGCCGCCCGGCCCTGTAGTTAACTCGATCAATCCCCTTCTCGCTTTTACTTCTTCAGGGTGAGGGCATGCTGCATCCGGTCCTTGAGCCGAACCTTGCTGGCGGCGGTGGTGAACGACGCGCAGTCACAGTCGTGGGGCGGAGCTGCCACCAGCTTTGAAGTCTACAACTCCAGAATCTATTCTTTCAGTTTGATATTTATTGTTGTTATTGCTCAGTTTTGGTTACACAAGTCTGTGTTCCTGCAGGTTCTGGATCCTGAAGGAGGAAGCGGGTCCTAAGGGAGGAAGCAGAGCAATTGGAGCTCGAACTGGAGATGCGTAGAGAGTTAAGGGAGTAGATGTTGCAACTCTTGTGGCCTACGCTCGAGCTGTAGCTAGATTAGTGGCTGGATCTAGCTGACAATCAGCTCACTGGATCTATCCCGGTCTCCACAGCAACAACGCCGGGGCTCGACCAACTTACCCACACGAAGCACTTGTAAGTCAATGTCAATCTTGGTTTGTGCTTTTCGTATCAACATATTTGTTACTGGACATGATGATCATTTCAAAATTCAAAACTACCACTTCGTTAAAACATTCAATGCATTGTAGGAACAATTGTAGTTAAGGAGTTCAAGGGAGACTGTATTCTTGCAGAGTTTGTACCATGTTGTAATCTTTATAACTTTATTTGGCTCACGGGTATGTGCTACACCTGCCGTACTTTTAAATATCTTCCTTAGGTATGCTCATCTGAACTTCAGGTCACCATGGCCCCATATCCTTGTATATGGTGCTTATTTAATTGTTTCTTCTCAGGGTCTCATATCTGTGGTGGAAACATAATTGCATGTCCACAGGTGTTTCTGGAAGATTTCTCTTCCAAGATATGGATCACTTACCGGAAAGGTTAGTCTTTGCAGGACTATGTGTGTGGTGGAAACATAATTGCATGTCCACAGGTGGCTAGATATTGACATGTTAATTGTCCCAGGCTTTGATGCAATATCTGATTCCAAGCTAACTAGTGATGTGAACTGGGGATGCATGGTTAGAAGCAGTCAAATGCTGGTTGCTCAGGTAAACTCTGTCCCTTTCAAAGTGTCCCTTTATTGACCAAGGATGGCCACTAAAGTTGTATAATAAGTTGTAACAAGCACTGGCCTTTGGGCAAAATTTTGCAGGCGCTGATTTTTCACCACCTTGGAAGATCTTGTAGAAAGCCCCCAGAGAAGGTGAGAGAGATATGGCTTGACCATTGCTCTGGTCCTTATTAGAGGTTCACCAATGCAAAGAAAAAATGAGGAATTTCTGCTCAGTTATAGGTGATGGAGCTCTTTAATTCTTAATGTAGGGTTGCTTACAATTACCAAATGTTCATATGCAGCCATACAACCCAGATTATATAGGGGTCTTACACCTATTCGGTGATTCCGAAGCTTGTGCTTTCACTATTCACAATTTACTTCAAGCTGGAAGGAATTATGGTCTGGCTGCTGGATCATGGTTGGGTCCATATGCTATGTGCCGGGCATGGCAGACCCTTATTCACACAAATAGAGAGCAAGCTGATGCTGTAGATGGGAAGGAAAATTTCCCTATGGCGCTGTATGTGGTTTCGGGTGATGAAGATGGTGAAAGAGGTGGAGCTCCAGTTGTTTACATTGATGTTGCTGCTCAGCTTTGCTCTGATTTCAACAAAGGACCATCTACATGGTCACCTATTCTTTTGTTAGTTCCTCTGGTTCTTGGCCTTGACAAAATTAACCCAAGGTAATTAGCTAAACTTTCATGCTTTGGGGGTTGCATAAGGAAGGATACATGCTACGTTATCTGAATTTTGGAGTCATCCTATGTTACGCTTTTCTACCTATACACTACAAAACTTAAGGACAGTAATGTGGCCTGGGACTTATTTTTTGCAAAAATGGGCAATGTTGTGATATTTTAGTCGAACATGATAGGTTATTATATAGATAGTTGGTTATTCTTAATATGCAAACCAATTTTAAATTCATGCAGTCATCATGGCAATGAATAAAAATGTCGTATTGATATGTATTTAATTACTACCTGTTTCCTTTCTATCAGGTACATCCCATTACTAAAGGATACATTTATGTTCCCACAAAGCTTGTGCATTTTAGGTGGAAAACCTGGTACATCAACATACATTGCTGGGGTACAGGATGATAGGGCTCTCTACTAGATCCCCATGAAGTTCAGATGGTAAACCTGCATACATTTTATATTTACTTAGCATGCATATGCATCTATTTCATAAACGTTGTATAGTTTTCTACCTTGTAACTTAAGTTGAGCACCATACTTAAGAAGTATCAAATCGTCAAGTTTCAAGTTTGAACTGAGTTCCATTCTCTTATTCAAAGATAACAGTGGCATGTCTATTCTACAGCAATTCCTGTTCCATAGGCCACTAGAATCTGGTTATTTTTGTTGGAGTGAAGTGCATTGTGAGTTCCTAAAATTCGTTGGTATTTTTGGTTGATCGAAAGTAAGTAGTTGACTGATCATCTTGTTTCCGCTGTTATTGTCAAATCTGAATTTTAGGTCTGCTCATATAAACTATCAGGTAGATATGCCGTCAATAAAATGGATGAGTATTTTTGGTATATACACATGCTTTTACTAGTAGAGGAGTATTTATTTTCATTTGTAGCAGCCAAGGAACTTGTGCATTTCTTATGAATCATGAGAAGACCATGAAGATGCACACAAATTTGCTTGACTTCTGACCAGTAATAATTAGCGAAAGAAAGAAAATCCAGAATGGCGGAGCTTGGTAGCAAGTTCAGCAGGGGCCAGACTAATAAATCAGCTTGATAGCATCCTTGCAACGGTGCCTTGGACTTTGGCGGTTAGAAGAGGTTTATAATTTTATATGATGAAATTATGTGCATCTTCAGTTGTTTTTGCCTCACTGCTCTGTAAGGACATATAAAATTGATATTTGTACTTTCTAAGGTTCTCCTTGGAATGGTAGAGTTTTACAGGGAACCTTCAATTTACAAAGGAATCAAGAAAATTTTCTGCCTTTCAATCAGAGCCTAAAACAGAGAAAGAACTGTACATTCATCAGAATCAATTCAGCTTTCGCACTTATTTCTTGTTGCTTGTTCAGTTTGGTTTCTTGAATTGCACTTTGTAAGTTGCTCAATAGCTATTTAGTTACTTATGTCACTTCAGTACATGCCACTTGTCCTCTTTACAGATGTTAACCAAGTTTTCTAATTGTAATTAACATTAATTTGAATCAGGTATTGGCAAATATTAAGTGGCCTGAAACACTCGAGACTGATTTTATCTACAGTGAGAAAACAATCAATTTTCCTATACTGAAATAGTTACTCCTTCCATACCAAATTATAAGTCGTTCTAGCTTTTTTAGGCTCAGTTTTTGTTATGCATTTAGATATACACTATGCCTTGGCCCTTGTCTCATTTTATTTGTTTGTCCTTTGCTTATATGCTATCAAGTCCATGGCTTACCATACCATCTTTCCAAACTATAGGTTATTCAAACTGATATCTGATGAGTTCACAGTATGCATTATTCCAAGAGATGCTCCTCTACTAGAATCTGTTGGGCCACAAAAGTGTCTTGCTTTCAGCACAGATGGTGCAAAATTTGCAATTGGGGGAGAGGTATGGTTTTGTATTATATTGATTTCTGAATTTCAAGGTTCAAAATTGTTTTCTTCCCATTTTGTATTTTTTGGCATTCTTATTGTTTGCTTCTTGTTTTGTTATACCTGCTATAAGAAGAAAGTTGTCAGCACTCAGCAGTATATTTTAACTGTTTGTACATTTAAAATCCTTCCTCTGTACATCCTATATTTTGAACCACTCTTGCGTTTTAAACCCTTACATGCTATGGACGCTATTTATTCTAAATGTTTCATTTGTTGTCTAGTCCTATTGTTCAATGCAGCGACTTGTCTGATATCAATACTCTTTTTAGCTAAATCTGATACGCGTTGACTTGTTCTTTTGTACCATGGCAGGATGGACATCTCAGAATATTCCATTGGCCAAGCATAAAAGTGCTTTTGGATGAGCCCAAAGCTCATAAATCCTTCCGAGACATGGATATCAGGTCAGAACAGACCTAAAGCATTACTTTTATTTTTTTAATTGCTCACAGAGGAATGCCATAAATATCATCATTACTATAGCTAAATGTTTATGTACAATGGACACACTCAGTTAGCTTGGGTACAAAAGACTTCTGGGGAAGCCTATCTCCACACTCTCAGTTAGCTTGGATGGGAAGTATCTGGCATTGTGAGTGGATGAAATACTTCTGCTAGTGGCAAAGTACTGCAGTTGTACGAGCCCATTTAACATTTCTAGGAACATCTACACCTGCCAATTTTGGGATTAACATGCTTCATACTTCAGCATCTCCTATGTTTCTTAATTCAAGAGTCTAGCCTATTTTTTTCAGTATGATTTTGCTTGCCTCTATCTCTAATTATCTGTCCAACTCAAATATTACATATTGGCCTAGCAGTCGTTGTCTATTAGACCATCAGTTGTACAATATAATGACACTTTAATCTTGTTGGTGAGTGCATTATGTTGCGACTAATGATTGCGAGGAAGTCGCACTAGCTATGATTATCGCCCTATAACTATGTGCTACACAATCTTCAGACTTCCTCGCTTTTAGCATGCTCACATGGATCTGTGTTTCTTTCAGAGGAAGCCACGATGGTGACTTCTGTGCTGTTTCAGAGGAAGCCGCGACATTAAGGCATTTAACATTCTTCTTGACTTCAAATTTGAAGCTAAGGTGAGTTTTTCTTTTCTGTTCTAGAGTTAATAGCTGACTAACATTCTTCTTGACTTCAAATTTGAAGCTAAGGTGAGTTTTTCTTTTCTGTTCTAGAGTTAATAGCTGACTATTTCTGTTAACTGAAAATGTATTTGTCACACAATGCTTATATAAACCACTTGATTAAGTTATATTATGTTAGGACATTTTGGCAGTCCACTAATTATATCTGGTTTGATGTTGTTATAAAGTGATCTCTGCTATCTAATCTATTTTGGTGGCCGTAAAGTTTTGCTTTTGCTTGAAATTTGATCACATTAGTTGAATTTTGTCTATAATCACATCAGATGAGAAATTATACAGCCTTCTTGCTTAAATGTACAGACCACCGTTTAATTTTTTGAACTTTATTTTATCTAACAATTGTCTCTCTACAGGTTGCTAACTTTGGACTTGCAAAGTTCACTACTAATAATAACACCCATGTTTCGACAAGAGTAATGGGCACCTTTGGGTATGTATAAATGCTACCTTATAATTCAAGTTCAAGGTTAGACATTATAGGCAGACATGCTGCTTACCTATTTGGCTGAAAATTTTAAGCATGTGGATGCCATTACCTAATACTGATGCAATTCGGACTAGATCGGAATCTGGTTAGTTTCCTTAATGATACAATACCCTATAGATTTTTGTAACCTTGTCATTTGCATCATATTGTCAGCTATTAGGAGAGTTATTCCAACATTCATCTTGTTATGCTAATGCTAGTAATAATTATGGCTTGCTAATACACATCTTCCTGGCTCTAGGTATTTGGCACCTGAGTATGCAGCATCTGGCAAGCTCACAGAAAAATCTGATGTATTTTCTTTCGGAGTCATGCTTCTTGAGCTTATTACTGGGCGACGACCAATTGACACAACCCAATTGGCACTGCTTGCTATAAGCACATATGTACTTCCATTTGCATGTTGTATAATACTAATACCAATTGCAAAATTATAGTTATTTTTTCTGCCCTTGTTAGTTAATAAACATATTTCTGGTCAATAGGTTGTATTCTTATTCTTGTAACCATGTTAATTAATGTTATGGACTTGTAGTCTTGTATTACCTTCCTATTCTTATTCTTGTAACTGTGTTAATTAATGTTATGGACTTGTAGTCTTGTATTACCTTGTGAATATATTTGTCCCTGCCTGCCATGTGAACGTGCTTAGCCTGGAATTTGTGATATGTACATATATCCATGTGTTTGAAATCTGTATTGTATGTGATATTCTGTGTTGCATGTGATATTACGTGTGTCTAATTTTTCATTTCTCTATTTTTTATTTTTTTTCTGGAAAAGGGTTAAGAACGTGGGTACCCACGTTCTTAACCTTAAGAACGTGGGTACCGTCGAACTTAATGTGTAGCCCTCGCCGGCCCACGTAGGACCCATAAGTTCGACGGCCACGTGGCCCCGTCGAACTTAAATATAAGAACGTGGGTGCCGTCGAACTTACGGGAACAAATTCGACGGCCCCCGTCGAACTTAAAAACCCACGTTCTTAATGTTAAGTTCGACGGTACCCACGTTTCTAATGTTAAGTTCGACGGTACCCACGTTCTTAACGTTAAGTTCGTCGGGGCCGTCGAACTTACTTCTCTAAGTTCGTCCAAAAATCGCCGTCGGCTATATTCGTCGGTAAACCCACGTTCTTATGGTAAGTTCGATGGCCTATTACATTAAGTTCGACGGTTTTTCACCCACGTTCTTTAACCAGTTTCCTGTAGTGGTTCTTTGTGGCATACCGGACAGTCCGGTGGTGCACCGGACAGCGCACTGTAGCATGTTCAGTGCGCCTAGCCGTTGCCCTGTCAGAGCAGGTGACCGTTGGCGCCGCAGGCTTTCCACACCGGACAGTCTGATGCTCACACCGGATAGTCCGGTGGTCTTCTCTCTGGGTGCCACCTGGAACTAGCCATTGGGCTGAGGTTCCCTAGAGCACCGGACAGTTCGGTGCTCCACGCACAGATAGTCCGCAGGCAGCACACTTGGACTTCTCTTGGATCTTCTTAATGTTTTCTTTTGAGGTGTTGTTTTCCCCAATTCCTTAGTCCAAGTAAATCTTGCATCCTGTGAACTACAAACATAAACACTGAAAAACTTATTAGTTCACGGATTGTGTTGATCATCAAACACCAAAACTCAATTAGTCAAATGGCCCGGGGTCCATTTTCCTTACAATCTCCCCCTTTTTGGTGATTGATGACAACACAACCAAAGCAAGCAAATAATACAAGTATTTGAATGAAAATATGCAATCTACTTGTTAGGATGCATGTTTGTCCCCACAATGTGATATTATGGACTTAAGCCTCCCCCTAACTCCATAATTCACTTACTTCCTATTTTAGGACCAAATAACCAAAACCACTTGAAATACCATTTGTAGATATAAAATTTTAAATTTGTGGTGTTTGGTGTTTGATATAGTTTTCATTGCTTTGGTCCCTAAACTTCTCCCCCTTTGGCATCAACCACCGAAAAGGAAGACATTAAAAGCATGTAGGAAGTAAATAAAAGCTTGACCTCAAAAGATTACTCCCCCTAAATGAGTGTTCTCCTTTAGAAAGAGTTTTTATCCCCCTTTAGAGATGAAGAAAACCTCCCCCTGACAGTGATCTTAGGAAAAAGCATGTGAAAATTAGAGGCGCAAGACATGATTTGAAAAGACTAACTTCCCTTATGCGTAGGTAACAGAATATGAGTTAACCACTTATGCATCTTTAGCAACATGGAAGTACATGATATGAAATATAGTCTAATCAAATATTGGAGAAGACATGTAAATGATACTAGATGTAGTCTCAAAAGATATCGATTGAAATTTAATGGCGAGCTTGAGAGACATGAGAGTTCTTGGAGATTTTGCAGTGGAAGATTGTTGTCTTTCTCCGGGGACCACATTTTCCTTACAATGGGACTATCACATGAAATAGACTTGAAAAGGTGTTAGTCTCAAAGTATTAGATTATAGAGTAACCTCCCCCTGAAGGTGTGCATACAAGTTTTGAATACTTGTAGCAGACATGCACTTTGATTTGATATCAAGAGGGGCAAATTATCTATAATCCGAACTTTGGCACATACAAGTTAAATGATACAACTTGTAGAATTCAAAATTTTCAATTGATGTATCATTTACTATGGAGTGATATAGAAGCTATGTGTCGTGCTTAAATAAACATTTTAAGCCATGTAGGTTTGCTTAAGTATATGAATTGAAAGCAAGCAATCCTACCATGTGATTTACCTAGTATGCACAATTTTAAACAAAAGTAAATACCAAATATAATACTAGGCATGAAGGGTAAACTAGATACAAAGTAAATAGATGCGCATATCTAAAAACAAGAGATACAATAAATCTAGTTACCTTAGTCATGGGTGGGAAATTTGGGTCCAAAATTTTCACTAACCCACTTGGCAATAAACTTGATCCAATATATTGTATCCCATGATATACATCCCAACTTTGCCAAGTCCCCAAATTTTCCGAGGACCTTCGGTCCACTCACTTCCCTTTTGGGATCCAAACCTTCTTGGTGCTTTTCATGATTGAAATTATTTCCTTTGGCACCCAGATGCATTTGGCCCCCTTTCCTTTGTTGGCTTGCTTGTTGGCCTTGATTGCTATCACCTTTCCGTTCTTTTTCTTCTTGATCAAATATGGTGTAGCAGTCTTTTTGTCCACCTTTTTGATGTAGGTGTTGGAGATTTTGCTTGATGGCTTTTGCTTGAGCTTTTGCCTTTGTTTATCCCCGGTCATCGCCTTGCATTGGAGAGACTTATGGCCTTCCATATGGCATAGCCTACAAATCACAGTTTCTCCCTCCATAGGCTTGTTCACTCCCGTAGTGGTGTTATCCTGTGGAGGTCGGATTTGTTTGGCTTTGCCTTTCTTGTCGTACAAAGCCTTGCCAAGGCAAGCCACTTCTTGCTTTAATTGTTCATTTTCCTTTGCAATCTCATCCGAACATGTTTCTACAACAATATTCTCAACAAGAACTTGGTTGCAGGGGTTAGAATCATTAATTAAATCAAAGCAAGAAGTAGAAGCATCTTTCTTAATAATTTCAGGTATTTCAGCTAAAGATGCTGCTGGGGTGCTACCAATGTTTTCTAGCTTAGTAGTTAGCTCATTATTGTGTATGCTAAGAATTTCCATTTTCTCTAGCAAATTTTCAATAGCCTCTTGGGAGCTAGCTAACTTAGCCTTAAGTTTTTCATTCTTTTTAATGAGACCATCATCGGTAGCAGTGGATGAAGCACTAGATTCTAATAGCTCAATTTTAGTTGACAGCTCACTATTTAAGTTTGCAAAAGTTTCAAATTTTTCTAGCAAACCTTTATAATCATTTTGGGAGCTAATCAACTTATTTTTCAAATTTTTAAGTTGAGCTTTTTGCTTAGTGCAAATATCCTGGAAAAATTCTACGGCTTCAGCAAGCTCATCTACAGAGGGCTTTCCCTCACCTTCATCATCACTACTACTTTCATCGCTAGAGGATGGAATGCTTTTGTTACCTCTTGCCATAAGGCATTTGTGTGATGACCGTGATGAGGATCGGTGGCTGCGCGTCCTTGGAGGTTCATCTTCACTTGAAGAATCATCCCAAGTTCTAACACTTGTTAGCGCCTTGCCTTTGCTCCTTTCCTTTTTGGGTTCGGCCATATTTGGACAGTTGTCCCTGAAGTGGCCCTTCTCCCCACAAGCGAAGCATCCTCTCTTCCTTTGCTTTTTCCTGTCAATGTTAAAGAGAAGATCTTCAAACTACAGGGGCACACCCATTAGATTAATCTTGCGGATCATCCCCATTACCTTCCCGACGTGTCGGATTGTTTCTTCGTCCTCGGAGGATGATGTGCATGGTTGATTATCTTCATCATCATCACTTTCTTCTTCTTCATCTTCTTCACTTGAGGAACTTGGTGTGGGAGCCTTCTTTTTGCCCTTCCTTTCATCACATGCAAAAGCAAATGGCCTTGAGGAAGTTGGCTCCTCTCTCCGACACATTTTTTGTGACATCTCAAAAGCCGCGATCTTCCCAATCACAATGGTCGGGGTCATGTTACTCAAGTCCTCCATGTTGTGAAGGATGGTGATGATGCTCCCATATCTTCGTTGTGGTAGCAGGGAGATAATCTTCCTCACAATGTCCGCATCACCTAGCTTATTAATGCCAATAGAGTTGAGCTCATTGATAATTAGATTCAAGCGAGAATACATATCTCTAACAAGCTCATCATCTTTCATAGCAAATGAATTATACTCATTTAAGACTAGGCAATGTTTTTGCTCACGAACATTGGATGTGCCATCATGGAGCTCATGCAATTTTAGCCAAATCTCATTAGCAGTTTTCAAGGTAAATACTTGATTAAAAATATCCATGCTAAGAGATTCATACAAGCAATTTTTGGCTCTAGCATTTAAATGAATTTCTTTTTCCTCACTCGTGGTGGGTTTCTCGGGATTCTTGAGGGGTTTCATCCTGTCACAAGTGACTCTCCAAACACCTAGATCAATGGCCTCTAGGTAACAAGCCATTCTAGCACTATAATATGGGAAGTTAGTGCCGTCGAAATGTGGTGGCCTATGGGTATTCATCCCTTCCTCTAAAAAGCGTTGGCTCTTTTAGCGGTGAAGCTAAAACATTTCAAATGAGTCAAACCAAGCTCCGATACCACTTGTAGGAAACAGGTGACGCCTAAGAGGGGGGTGAATTAGGACTTCTAAAACTTTTACTAAACTAGGCCACAATTAAATCCCTAGAGCAAAACCTATGTAAATAATCAAACTAGAAAGTGCAATCTAGGTTTTGTCTAAGTGTTGCTATCTCTACCGCAATGGCTAAGTTTCAATCTACACTAAATAAGTATGAATACAAGATTGAAACTTAAATGCTTAATATAAATGCGGAAACTTAAAGAGCAAAGTAGAGAAGCAAACTCTCGTGGATGACACCGGTATTTTTACCGAGGTATCTGGAACCACGCAAGGTCCCGACTAATCCTCGTTGGTGCCCCTACGCAAAGGGAAGCCCACGCGAGGGCCAAGCACCACGGTCGAGTAACTCCGTAGAGAGCCGTGGGCCTTCTCCACGCGTAAGTGGTGCTCCGCTTCCGGCTTCTCTCGGACGCTCCCTGCCATCTCCACTATCGAGCTTCCGGCCAAAACACCACGGGCCTCGTTCCCTCCGATACACGGTGGCGGCCGTGACACAAACGCGGTTGTCACGGTCTCGCAAGACTCTCGCCCCACTCGGTACAATTACAACGGCTCACGCAAGAGCCGAGGGGTTGTGTGGTTTTACAAAACTCACTCAACTAACTAGGGTTCACCTAGAGCAAGCGGTCTAACAAACCTAAGCACTTCGCAAAGCACCTACGCTAATCACCGAGTGATTCTATTAAGCACTTGGGTGTTTGAGATCTTGGAAATGTGCACTATATGCCTTGGTATGTTGCTTGGGCTCCCACACCTTCAAATGGCTGGTTGGGTGAAGTATATATAGGCCTCAACCCCAAAATAGCCATTGGAGAAAAGCTGCAGTTCTCTGCGGCACACCGGACAGTCCGGTGGTGCACCGGACAGCGCACTGTAGCATGTCCGGTGCGCTTAGCCGTTGCCCTATCAGAACAGGTGACCGTTGGCGCCGCAGGCTTTCCACACCAGACAGTCTGGTGCTCACACCGGACAGTCCAATGGTCTTCTCTCCGGGTGCCACCTGGAACTAGCCGTTGGGCTGAGGTTCCCTGGTGCACCGGACAGTCCGGCGTGTGGGCACCGAACAGTCCGGCGTGTGGGCACCGGATAGTCCGGTGTGCCACCGGACAGTCCGGTGCTCCACACACAGACAGTCCGCAGGCAGCACACTTGGACTTTTCTTGAATCTTCTTAATATCTTCTTTTGAGGTGTTGCTTTTCCCACTTCCTTAGTCCAAGTAAATCTTGCATCCTGTGAACTACAAACATAAACACTAGAAAACTTATTAGTTCACGGATTGTGTTGATCATCAAACACCAAAACTCAATTAGTCAAATGGCCCGGGGTCCATTCTCCTTACAAAGAGGAAGCCTGAAGTAGCTGAGCCAAAGGTAATTGAGGCAAGAGAAAAAACTCCTTCAACATCTCCTGGTGCTGAAATAGCAGAAATTCTAAAGGTAATGACTGAATCCTTACCCATCAAGCTGCTAAGTCCTCTAGGAACAGAACCGACAAAACTTTTATAGAAGAAGGATCAACCCTCGGCCATAAAGGGGAAGACTGAAGGTCAGAAGAGACGAAGAATTGTTAATGTTATGCAAGCTATTGAGCGGACACCACCTTTGGCCTCGGCACCCAGAATGGTGCTTGTTGCTAGTGTTGAAGCCTCTGTCGAAGCTGAAACTGCTGCCAAAGCTGCAGCTGTTGCCGAAGCTGCCAATCTTGTGAGTACAATGTCAGGAATTGACAGACTGATATCAGATATGGCCATAGCGGAGGTAGTTGCGACCGCAGAGGAAAACGTGGCCACGGTGCCTGGCAAAGGGAAAGAAGTTGCTGATACTTCGTCAAAAGAAAAAGAATTTGACCTTCGGCACCTGGGGAGTCAAGAATTGTCTGAGGCGGAGAAAGAGGAGCTGGAAGAATATGGAAAATCTTGTGGGTACTAGCTGGGATCCATGCTCTTCGGTGGAGTTGATGAGGAAATGTTGGGATGTATCCATGACCGAGCTGGGGCAAAAATAATCGGCACTCTGTCAAAGAGTATCGGCTTCCCGAAGCTAGTGTCCGATATTAGCGGTTACCGACGGCAACATATCATCGGCAGTCTCTTTTACTCCAATTTCAAGGTAAAATTCTTTTGCCTAGATTTTTGCTATCTTTGTGATGAATTAAAATATTCTAAAGTCAACTTACTTTCACAGAGCATGCTGCTAAGCAAAGCATTAAGAATGCAACAAGACCTCGAAGATAAGAAAAACGAGATAATAATGAAGGGCTTGGAAAGCAAGATTAAAGATTATGAAGCTTCTCTTGAAAAGAAGGACTTCTTGCTTCAAGCAACAGAAGGTTCGCTTTTGGAGATTCAAGTTGAAAATGCTAGGTTAAAAAAGGAGCTTCTCCAAGCTCAAACAACCTTAAAAGAAAAATCAGAGTGCTTCGAACAAGAGAAGAAGGAAATGCAGGCAAAATATAAAGCTGAAGCTGATAAGAACACGAAGCTGCAGGAATCTCTGAGGGGCCTTCGGAACAAATGCTTGGAATTTGCTAGCCGCTGCGTGCAACGATTAAAAGAAGTCTTCAGCTCGGTTGGGGCCAGTTCTGAAGAAATTGTCCCTTCAGCTGAAGATATATCAGATACCTTCAAGCACATTGAAAGAAGTTGATGCACTCGGCAAAGTAATAACTAGGCATGGTGACTTCTGTGCTTTGTTAGCTTCTCGCGGCACGGCTGCTGCATTCTTGAAGGCCGGATGCATGCATGCAAAGACAGTAAACAAGCCAAACTTCAGCCTGTCACCATCAGACTTGATTAATATTCCTGATGAGGCCCGAAGTATCGGAAATAGATTCATTACTCAAATTTGGGCTAAAGGCAGACGAGAGTTGGCTGGAGACGAAGCTCGGAATCTGCTTAAATCAGTGCGAAACTTGTACCTGTTGTTTGCCTTGATTTTTCTCTTTTTTTATCATCAGTTTTACCTTATACCATTGTTCGTCTATAGGATGGCGGTGCCGAAGGTTAATAATTCAAAGCACATTCCGAAGGTTGCTGGGCTGAAGCTTCCTTTTATGCCTTCCTGTATAGAGCTTAGAATATATTTGCATTATTTTTGTAAATAATTGTAATCGAGAGTTGAACTCAATACTACATATATTTGTCCATACCTTGTAATATAATTTTACTTTTCCATCCATGTACGAATTGCTTTGCTGTGGACGAAATCCATGTGACTTTTGAGTTGAAGGAGAAAAACAGATTCCCTTCTTTTCGTACACATCGAAGCATTTCCTTGCATAAAATGCATGAATTCATGTTTGAAACGAAGCTTCTTCGTGTTCAACGAAGCACTTTTCCGCCGAAGTCGGACTATTGCTGTTCATATTATCGTTCGTGCTTCATGTTATGATGATGATAATCCTACAAATATCTAATGAATGTATGTATGAATGCAATGAATGATGTAATGTAATATGCAAATGTATGACCCAAACACACACGAAGCCATACCCAGACTCTGCATCCCCTTAGAAACAACTTTGAAGTCTCTTCACCTTCTATTTTGGTGGCATTTAAGCTCTGCATTCCCTTAGGAACGACTTTGGAGCTTTTTCACCTTCTATTTCGGTGGCATTTAAGCTCTGCATTCCCTTAGGAACGACTTTGGAGCTTCTTCACCTTCTATTTAGGTGGCATTTAAGCTCTGCATCCCCTTAGGAACGACTTTGGAGCTTCTTCACCTTCTATTTTGGTGGTATTTGGCTTTGCATTCCCTTAGGAACGACTTTTGAGCTTCGGGACTTACTCTACGCCCCCTTAGGAACGACTTTTGTAGCTTCAGAACTTACTTCGCACTCCCTTAGGAACAACTTTTGTAGCTTCGCCACCCTTGGAGTGATTGCAGCTCTGCATCTCCTTAGGGACGTCTTTTGAGCTTTTCCCTATTCTCTTTTGCACTCGATGGTGCAGATTCTGATATTACATGTTACATTTTTTGGGGGATTTTGGCCCTTGTATTGCATAGGGCTAAACAAAAATGAAAATTACAAACTATGGCCCCGTTAAAAACCTTTTTCCCCTCCTGAAAAGAAAAGGGTGCCATAGGAAAAATAAAAAAGATTACATCAATTACACATAATATCGCCGAAGCTCATCCGCATTCCAAGATCTAGGTATGTTGTTGCCGTCCATATCCTTCAATCTGTAAGAACCGGGTCTTGACAAAGATACTACCAGAAAAGGACCTTCCCATTTCAGCTGTAGTTTGCCCACTGTATCTGGGTTGGCTATCCTTCGAAACACCAAATGGCCTAGCTTGATATTCTTTAATCAAACTTTCCTATCACGCCATTTTATTGTTTCGGCCTGATACTTATTATTGTGCTCTATAACCTGAAGTCTGGTCCCTTCTATAGTGTCTTTTGTTATTTGAGAATCAGTTTCGTCCTCTACTGAAGCTGTGGTTCTTATTGATCCTGTTCTTGCTTCTTCTGGTGTTATTCTTCGTCACCGAACAGGAGCTTGAAGGGAGTAAAACCTGTTGACCTTGAGACAGTAGTATTGTGGCTCCACACCACTTTGATCAACTCATTTGGCCACTTTCCTCTAGGCTGATTGAAGATTAACTTCATTATTCCTGTCATTATAATTCTGTTTGCTCTCTCTACTAGCCCATTTGATTCTGGATGCCTTACTGATGCAAAATGTATTCTTGTACCAATTCGGTCACAAAAAACTTTGAACATTTCAACATCGAATTGAGTTCCATTGTCGACTGTAATAGCCTTCGGCACACCAAAGCGACAAACAATATTTTGCCAGAAAAACTTCTGGACTGTGGCCAAAGTTATGGTAGCTAGTGGTTTAGCTTCGATCCACTTTGAGAAATATTCTACCGCTACCACAACATATTTTAAATTTCCTTGTGCTGGTGGGAGTGGTCCTAACAAATCGAGGCCCCATCTTTGCAATGGCCAAGTAGGTTGGATCAATTGTGTTAAAGACGAAGGTTGTTTCTGGTCTCTGGCACACTTCTGACAATTTTCACATTTCTAGACTAAGTCCGCTGCATCTGAAGCTGCCTTTGGCCAATAAAAACCTTGTCTAAAGACCTTTCCCAGTAAAGGCCTGGATCCGATGTGGGCTCCACACAGTCATGCATGTATTTCCTTCATTAATTCATGTCCTTCATTCCTGGAGAGGCATTTAAGTAATGGGGAACAAACTCCATGCTTGTATAGCTCCCTCTCAATTATTACATACAGTCTTGTTCTTGCCTCTATCCTCTTATTGTAAGCTTCGTCATCTAAGAGGCGGTTGCCTTGGAGGAAGGATATTATTTCGGTCCTCCAGTCTTCACTATGTACAGGTGATATTGTGAGCAAAAACTAAGTACATACTCCAAGAGGGCACCTTCATCAGCCAAACTAAATACATTCAAGACATACTTAAGAAGTTTAGAATGAAGAATGCCAAAACCATCAAGACACCTATGGGAACAAATGGGCATCTCGACCTCGACACGAGAGGTAAATCCGTAGATCAAAAGGTATACCGGACGATGATAGGTTCTTTACTCTACTTATGTGCTTCATGACTGGATATTATGCTTTTTGTATGCATGTGTGTAAGGTTCCAAGCAAATCATAAGGAAGTTCACCTTAGAGCCGTGAAATGAATCATGAGATATTTAGTTTACAGTCCTAAGTTTGGGCTTTAGTACCCCAAGGGATCTACCTTTGATTTAATTGGGTATTTCGATGTCGATTATGCTGGATGTAAAATGGACAGGAAGAGCACATCATGGACTTGTCAGTTTCTGGGAAGATCTCTAGTGTCTTGGGCTTCAAAGAAACAAAACTCAGAAGCTCTTTCTACCATCGAAGCCGAGTATATTGTTGCAGGCCATTGTTGTGCATAATTACTTTGGATGAGGCAAACCCTTAGGGACTATGGCTACAAGTTGAGCAAAGTCCCTCTCCTATGTGATAATGAGAGTGCAATCCGCATGGCGGATAATCCCGTTGAACACAGCCACACTAAGCACATAGACATCCGATATCACTTTCTGAGAGACCACCAACAAAAGGGGGATATCGAAATTGCTTATGTTAATACCCACAACCAATTAGCCGATATCTTTACCAAGCCATTAGATGAAAAGACTGTTAGCAAACTTAAAAATGAGCTAAATATACTTGATTCTTGGAACTTTGATTCAAATATTGCACACTAGTATCAGAAAACCCACTATGGGTTCAAGATGAGGTGGTATAGGTCTTCCTAGGTCTGAAAAGCCATTGCAGCAAGATCAGCCCGACACTATACTTGACCAACACTTTCCCACTTGCCCCTTTCGAGTACGGTCCTCACACACTAGCTTCCTAATTAATTAGCCAAGACCAGTGCCATAATAGTCCTGTGGTAGCATCGTTTCCTAGGTGGTCACTCCATGTTCTAATTAAACCAAAGTGATCTTATCATGCATAAGTAAACCAACAATAATAAATCATGATCAATGTTGTATATGTAACATTATCCCATAACCAAGTAGAGCAATAACAAATCTACATAATCATAAATAATCTAGGTATAAACAAAGTATATGATAAAAACAAACTAGGTATAACCTATCAGATCCTGACAGGTTAACCTAACTGTGCATGCATAAGTGAGAACATAACAGTAAATATTATTACATCAAAGGAACATAATCAAGGACACAACTTGCCTTCTACTATGAGCTCCTACTCAGACTCTTCAACCTAACGAGCTTCAAACCCCTCGTATAATTGCTTGTCTATTCGTAGCAATACAAACAAACAAAGTATAAATAAAACAACATTAAACCAAACACAGAAACTGAAAGGGAAATGGGCTTAATCATTTCCTCTAATCGATTTTGGTGGTTGACGTCCATCACAAACCATGTGGACTAACTAGTTTGCCTAGATGTCATTTATCTCAGGTGCATAAGGTTCAACACAAACCAAGAAAGAATTTAAGTTGGGGACTCAAATAAATTTGGAGCAAAGGACTTGAGACTGTGCTGCCAGTGGCGCACCGGACAGTGTCCGGCGCCCCAGGCCGAGCTCCACTCGAACAGCTCACCCTCGGAAATTTCCAAGCGACGCTCCGCTATAATTCACCAGACTGTCCGGTATACACCGGACATGTCCGGTGAGCCAACGGAGCAACGGTAACCTGCGCCAACGGTCGTCTGCCTAAAGTGAACAGTTGTAAACAGTGCACGTCAGAGGTTAGAGCAGAGAAGTCAAAGCACACCGGACATGTCCGGTGTGGCACTGGACTGTCCGGTGCAACTACAGGACAAAGGGTTACAACGGTCAAGTCGCTCCAAACTCCAACGGGCGTGCAGACGTGGCACACACTGGACAGTGAACATTACCTGTCCGGTGCACCATCAGACTGTCCGGTGTGCCCATCGACAGCAAACTCAGCGAACGACTAGGAAGTGGTTGGAGGCTATAAATACCCCCAACCACATCCTTCAATGTAAGTCAAGTTTTCTGAACTCCACATTCATTGCAAGAGCAAAAGACTTCACTGCAAGACACATTCCAAAGATCAAATCCTCTCCAAGCCTCCAAATCAACTCAATTCATTAGTGACTTGAGAGAGGGTGTTTTGTGTTCTTTTTGTTGCCCTTGTTGCTTGGATTGCTTTCTCCTTTCTATTCTCATTCTTCTAAGTGCTGTGTAAAGCTAGCAAGAGACACCTAAGTGTATGGTGATCCTTGCAGGGTCTTAGTGACCCAAGTGTTTAAGGAGAAGCCTCGACCGGTCTATCTGACCGATTGAGAGAGGGAAATGGTTGGAATAGACCCAGCCTTTGTGGCCTCCTTAATGGGGACTAGGTTCTTTGGAACCGAACCTCGGTAAACAAATTACCGTGTTCACTTGCATTGATTTTCACTTGATTTGTTTCCCCTCTTTCCTCTCTCTAAAGTTCCTTTGCTCATATTGTTTTGAGTTAGCTCCCAAACATCATCCGCATCGATTGAGCAACTCTAAGTAAGGAGAATTGTCTTTCAAACTCCGATTTAATTCTAACGCTAACCCTAGCCTTAGTGCGTGTTTAAAGTTTATATATTTTAGGTTTTGCCTATTCACCCCCTCTAGGCGACTTTCAGAAACAAACTACATAAAATGTTTCTACACGACACTGAGGGTTTATTCTAGAATTCTCCAAGACTCTTTATAAAAATTCACTCTCAGTTATAATCGTGTGTCGCTTAGGGCCACATATCACTTGACCAGCGGTCTCGATCATACCCATCGAACCAGTATATCACATTATAATCCTGATCACTCATCTACGAATCAGTGGTTTCGATTTAAAACAATCAACCGATATGCACCAGTATAGTCTTAGTTGTCCCTCCCTAGATCAATGCCCCAGCTCGCGCCTTCATCCTCCCTCGATAGCCCGAGGCGGTAGCACACATGTTCTCCATAGTGGCGACGCGTCAGCGTGCGGTTGTTGAGCATCCCAGTGAGAAAACTAAATAGTAAGGCCTCGTTCGGTTAATCCCGTTAACCATTGATTAAATGGGGTTAGAAAAAAAATTAGAAAAACTTTAACTCGGCATTTAAATTCATCCAATCTCACTCAATCCACATGTATTAAGTGCACAAGGCGAGTCGGGCTAATGGTTTCTTGCTAAGAATTAGGACAGGGGTAGCAAGGTCATGGTACATAACGGTGCAATTCTGGCGATAAATGCGCCCCAATGTTTGGGTGCGTGATTTGAAGCGCTAATAGATGCTAAACACAGCTAGGAACTTGGTGAAGAACCCACGAAAATCTCACCAAGGATCAATACGGTGGTATGAGTTGACCACGGTGTCACGTGTCTCGGCGGTAACAGCGGATCTCCGGCGTGGAATCCCCGGTTCCCCGGCCACACGCCAAGCTCGCCTAGGCCATGCATGTCCTCGGCGTGTACCGACGATCAGTCCCGACGTTTTCTACTACCTCGATGATGCTGTGCTGCGATTTCGACTGGGGCGGTTCTTCTCTCTCTTATTGCACACGGTTGCACTCGATTTGGCTCAAAATCTCTATGAAACAACACAATGGGACAAGGGGGAGCAGTGCTTGACTATATATACCCCAGGGTGATGAAGCCTCATTCGAAGGATCAGCAACCGAATCCCAACAACCCTTGCCACCGGATCCTAACGAACTCGGCTGGTTCTGTTCGAGCTCGGAGATGAAGGTTCTGGCGAAAGGGGCCCCACCTGGCAGCGACCGACGATGAGAGCGTGTAACTCGGTGAGAGTCTAGTGCGCGGGGCCCACTACATCAGTGCTCCCCATTCCGGTTGGGCTGGTTGGCGGGCGGAAGTTATTTATAAATATTAAACGAACAAAAGAAATTCACATTATCACATAATTAAAAAGGAATTCTTTATTTTTATGAAATTTGTGTGTCTATACTATACTGTGTGGACACCTGGTGCTACCACGGCTTCACTCTTCGTGCTGACACTCTGGGCCCGTCCCACTCGTCCTACCTCGGCATCGTGCCCTATGGGCTCCACGCCCATGTAACGCTCTCTCAGCTACTGAGTTGTGGAATCCAACGCCCACGCAACTAGCTACCACGCCTGCCCAGCACCTGACCCCGCCCGCGTAGCTACCACCAGATCACATATACCTTATTATTTAGAAATAAATAATAATTATATAAAAAATAGTACAGAACGAGAACTCAAACTCACACCCACTGCTCAAGAAATTTAGGGCTAATCACCAGACCACACATATCTTAGTGGTTAAATAAACAATAATTATATTTGAATTTCTCAATGCCTATTTATATGATATATAAAACCCGTAGCAAAGTACGTGTAACTGGCTAGTTACAGTCATACGCGGGGGCGTATCCAGGGGTGGGGCGGGGTGGGGCAACGGGGGCCATGGCCCCACCTCAATTTTTGTATTTTTTATACCTAAGTTTAGATATACAATAAAATTATCAATTTTTTATATAGTAAGTTGGGCCAAATTTAATGAAAATTAGGCGTTGATCTAATTTTTCTCGATGCTCCACTGCTCAGCCCACTCCCCAATCGAGCCGTTCGATTCCTTCTTCCAGCGCTAGCTCACTCACGGCTCACTCGCTCCTTCGGCCATCGAATGATCAGTTGGGTGACCTAACTCGCTCGCTACCAGCGTCACCTTACCTCCTCTTCACTTGTCAGCTTGTCGCCTCATGCTTTGTTCGGGTACTTTATAACCCAATATACCTCAATACATGTGGATCGGGATGGATACTAGAGTACCCAAATAAAGCCTCATCAGGATCTTGCACACAGTGCCGCTACCTTGCCTCGTAGTCCACACCAGTAGATGGGTAGGCTATCAGTAGGATCTTACCTTGGCACCACGACGCCACCTGCGCTCACTATCTAACTGGGTCTCACTATGCCGTTGCAATGCGGCAATGGTTGTTGCTTGCTGCCGTCGCCATGTACCACCACGTCATCGCCTGCCCTCGCTAACCCTCGTCTGTCGTCACCTCACCGTCACCGTTTCGCATTGGACTCACTGACACGTGACACGCCACACAAACGCATCGAAGTGGCCGCTCTGCCCCCAGCACACCGCCAGCCTGCCTCTTTACCCTCTCCAACTTCATTTAGGATTACCAAAAAGGTTTTTTTGATATTCATATCATTTTAGAACACTTATCGTATTATTACTTAACCACCGTAAATATTATTATTATAAAACTATTTTATATAATATTCTAATATAGTGATTTGTATCTTACTGTATGGCCCCACCTACAGTTTTATTCTGTGCCGCCACTGGTTATACGTATAAAACTTAGTTACTCGTAGATATGTATACCAACTGCTCCTCTGTTCATATATATAAACTTGGTGACTTTCTCTTTGACAACTGCTGGTCTTGTTAAAACAATGGATAAAGTCTTCGGCATCCCAAGGTGGTCCCGATCAGGGAGATGATAGGACATTTTGTGGTTACAAATGACTTTGGATTCCTCGAGGATGTCCATGTCAACGACGAGTTTTGGCCTCTAAAAGATTCACTTGTATAAAAATCGCACGTAAATATGTAGAAGCTTCTGAATCGTCGTGACGACAGAAATATATCGCTTTCTAAACGACCATAATACATACCCATTCATCTTCTTCCACACATATATATATCTCAAAATATTCAGATTCTTGTGATACTTAGATTATGAAAAATCCAAATTCTTAAAAAAACTCCTCAGTAAAAAAGTTGTCTCAAACATACCCAAAGCCGAGGCCGTATTTGCAGAAAATTTGTATGGTTTGCTGTGAATATGAATGTGTGATGCCCCGACCCAACATGATCATCAGCTTTTCATTGTCAGCGCACTTTCCAATATTCAAAGTCAGCATATGAATATGAGGTCAGAAATGACAGCAAATAACACCAGCAACGCGACGCGACCCACACCCACCACGTGGATTACATTATTGTATGCCTGACGCCAAACACACGACGTAGCGCTGATATGTTTCGTAGCAATCTTTAGGGAAAATCTCTTTTATTCATCTTATTTTATATTTATCCCTTGTATGCTATTAAATGACATATAAAGAATATTTTTTATGGATATGGTATGTGGATTTAATGATAAACAAGAGATTAATATAATTACTGATGATGTACAGAGGATTGTCTCCCATCTTTATCCCTCCACGATACGCTGAGGGGATCGAGTTGCTGGGACAGACCGTGGACAATTTAATATTGTGGAGCAACAAAGAGGTCTCCTTAATTTGACGACTCAGCTCTCTCTATATAACAGGTGCATGCCGGGTGAAAACGAAGAGATTCCACAAGTGAACTTGATGTCAATCATATCCAAGCACGGTACAGTACCATGGTATTGCTTTCAAACCCGGAATCTATCTCTACCCCTATATAATCCACCACTTAAAACAACACTAAGTCCACACAACAAATTAACCCCAACAATTTCTCACCATTAAAATCAACGGTGCTGATCATTTCATTTACCTTATCTCTCCTTCAATCACACGATACCCGGACGCCAACGCCCCAGCCGGCCAGCCGCCCCCTGCGCACCACGACCGTCATCCCCACCGTGATGAGCCGCGTTGTCTGCAATTCCAAAAACCCTAGCCGCAACTCCCTCGGGACATGGCACGCGGCAGCCGCGCCCACCTGGTCGCCACGCTCCTCTTCCTCCTGCTCACCATGGCCCCCAACGCCGGAGCTTCATCGCCGAGGAAGAGGTGCAGTGGACCTCGCGCAGAGCGCGTCCGAGGCAGCGCGGGACCTGCAGCAGCACTTCCTGCCGCGCACGCCCGTCATCAAGCTCTAGTCTTCGCAGCCTGGGGACGAGCTCTAGCCTGATGTCGTGCCGACGGACGTGCGATGCAGGAGCTGGGCCGTTGGCGAGGGGGTCGTGTTGTCCTGATTTTGGATCCTTTATTTTGAAAATTTCTTGTCCTATGTTTGTTTCATGAAATGTCAAAGTTGCAGTTGGTAACTTTTGTTGAAGATTTTTTATGCTTCCGTTAAATACAAGAGTCTGGACTCGGAATTCTTAAAATGCTTCTATAAAACAATCATGTACTTTTCCATTCATTTTGATGACTCCCGTAATATAAATTATTTAACGGTTTTGTAATACTTGTACGCTGGTCTGTTGTTCATACACAATTCACATTTGAAATGTGAAATGTTGACAGTTGACTTTTATAAATATGGCTTTGATTTAGTTCAAAGAAAATTAAGTTATTTTAATATAAATGATTTAGTAAGTCGTTATGCAATATGTTGCATGTTTTTTAATTGTGTTCGTCTTTTGAATCCATCTATCGTTATTTGTAAAAATATTATGTCTCGCAACGGAATACTCTGAACAAGGCGTTTGGATCCCTTTATTTTAGAGGAATTGGAATTCACTCAATAAAGTAACTTATTTAGTTTGGAATTTGACATTCCACCATTTTCCAAAGTTCACATATAAGCCTATCTCAAATTTATGGGGTGAAGGATGAGAAATAATTTTATGTATTAGTAGAATTTGTTTCTAGTCTGTAACTTACATGACACTCTTCGTCTCACTTCTCTATAGTAAAAATATAATATATAAATATCCCCGACATCTAGCTAATAATAGTATACTGTCACACCCGGCTTTAAGGAACAAAGCCGGGTGAATCTCATACATGCGCCAAAGAAGACAACATATATAATAACAGAGTGTATAGAGATAAATGTCATAATACAATCAGAGTACTTATTACATAGCGGAAGTCTTACATAACAAAAGATAAATGTAACAGGATCTAAAATCCATCCTTGACGCCAGAAAGTCAACTGGGAAACGACACCTAGATCAGATCAAACTCCTCGTCTTGTGGCTCCTCTTGAACCACATGTTCTTCTCCTGTGGGGGGTGTGAGACAGCAAGGGTGAGCTCACACATGTTCAGCGCTCAACAAGTTGTGGGGAATAATGTGGCATGAACTCACCAAAGGTGGGAGTTCATGAAGTGTAAGGCTGATCAACAATAGAGGTTAAAGCTGAGCATTGCTTTTATAAGTTGGTCAAAATTTTATTAGCAATTACTAAGTGTAAGTGAATACAAAACCATAATAAAATAATAGAACAGAATTAATAATCCCATGCAAATGCAAATGACAAATTGAGTTTAGGTTCCATAATTTAATCATCGGAGAGTCCTGAACTGCTCATGACCGTCAGCTTGGCAAGTATACCGGTTTTACACTATGCAGAGGTTGTACCCTTTACCCATAAGTCGTGTTTCCCATGTCGCCAGGGTTAGCTAGGCCCTTAGACACTACCAAGGTGAATGGCTAGGGATCCACTACGAGGCCTTTACAAAGTTCCACTACCTTCCGAAAACCCGCTACAGTTTATGGGAAGAGCACTTGCAAGAATCCCTCGTCTGACCGCCATCGCAGCAAAATCAACCCGAGAACCTCCTTGCATGCAACTCCCCTACTGCGCTTGCCCCTTTCGGGTAAGGTAGTCTTCCACTAGCTTCCCTAATTAGTTAGCCAAGGGGTCCCATTCCTCCCTTGTGGTGGCACGTGTTTCTCAAGTTAAGCTCCATGTTCCAATTAACAATAATATAATGATCTTGACATGAATATAAATAGAATAACAAAATAACTGGAACATGGATATAAAAAATTAACCCAAAACCATATAAAGCAATAGCATAACTACCCATATGATTCAGGGGTAAACAAGGTAAAATGGATAAACAGACTAGGGTGACCTATTGGGTTCCATCAAAATTAAACCTATGCATGGTAAATGATTATAAAGAACATTATTGGGTAACAAAAGTGAATCAAGGGCACAACTTGCCTGGCACTTGAGATTCCAGTTACCAGGATGATTCTTCAAATCCTCGTGACCTCACTGCTAGTCGTAGCAATACAAACAAACATGGTATAGACAAAATTAACATCACACTAAACATAAGAACAAACTGAATAATAATGATCTACGCGAAGCTACGAGATCGCGGGTTCAAAAACCACTAAAATCGGAGTTAGGGTTATTAAGTTATGATTTTTTGAAGTTATTTAATGCCTCGAATAGAGTTATTCATGTGGATAATTTTAAATCAAGTTTCATGGTTAGATAAAAGTACTAGGTGATAAATAATACTTAAACAAAATTAATTCCACTGGAATGAATCAATTTGGAGTAATGGATTTTAAGTTATGAATTTCTAAAGGTTTTATGTATTTGATACAAGATTGATTAAGAGATACATTTTAATATGGTTTTCATGTCAAAACAGTGGTACTAGATGATGAACAATAAAATTACAGAATTATAGGAACTGGAATCATAATTTTGGAGTTACAGATTTTAAGATATGAATTTCCAAAGGTCTTATGTGCTTAAAATAGGATTAAGTGGGAAATTAAATTTCTTATTGTTTTCATGGCCAAACAGAGGCTCTAGGTGATAGAGAATAAAATTACAAAATTTTAGAAAGTGGAATGGAGTAGTTTGGAGTTCAAATGAATTTTCTATGAATTATTAAAGTTCTAATTCATTTATTCATTTTATCACGCCACTGGATTGGGCCTCATTTTCCAGGAATGTCAGGGGCCCCTGCGTAAGATAACCTAGACTCAGGAAACAGTTAAACGGGGATGGCAGGTTGATTCCAGAAATCCCAGGGTCTCTTTAGCAAAATGGCCAGCAAAGCGGTATCGGGTCCGGAGAGCCGTCCGATCCAAACGAACGCGCCAGATTTAAAATAACCTAAGATCTAATCTCTGGCGTTCATCCGCTCATCGACGGGCGCGATTCAACTGAACGAAGGGGGTATCCCTCTATCCTATTATAACCATCCATTGGGCATCCAACAGTCGGGCGACCGTCTCCTTTCTTCCCCAATCCCAGCAGCCGAGCGCGGTGGTGACGAAGCTGTGCGGCGGCGCATCACCGGCGGCACATGAATTGGCGTTACCGAGCCGGTTCCACAACCCAACCAGGTGCTAAACGATCTAGGGCGTGCAACGAATCGAATGAGTTAGTCCTTACCCAAGATTGGAGTTTCACGGGTGCAGTCCACAGCGGCTCAGTGGGTTCATGGCATCGCTGCGCGACGGTGAGGAATTACCGGGCCACAGCGGTGCCCCACTGCCGATTGGGCACAGTGCAAGTCCCGCCCAACCCTGGTGGTGCTCCCTGTGGGGGACAGATATCCCCCGGGTCCACTTGAAGGATGAAAGACCTCACGAAAGGCCCAAGAGCCCAATAAATTGTAAGGTCACTCCTTCATGGGCCTGGGGAGGAACGACCAGTGAAGCAGATCGACATAAGGCCGGATCAATGCAAGCCCGGAAGGCCCGGCGATATTGAACAAGCAACCACAACAGAAGACCCGACTTTCCCGCGTTAGAGACGCATACAGCAGAACCAGGCGAGGATAAGTCGGCAGAATTATAGGAAGATAGACTCGATCAGTTCACTATCTCTTAGATATGTATCGTTATCCCATCCGCATGTAATGCCTCACGGTCGAATATATAAGGCCTAGGGGGCACCCCTTCAGAAAAATCCCAACTCTACTACTACTTAGCCATCCACCTCAACTCTCTACCTTGTAACCCATTACACAAAGCATACTCGCCAGGACGTAGGGTGTTACGCATCTCAAAGCGGCCCGAACCTGTAAAGACTGTCCATTGTCTTTCGTGCATCTGGCACGAACCATTCAGCTACAGTCGGCGACACCGTCCTACTCCTAAAACACCTTGAGGGGCAATCCCAGGTGTGCGGTCGGACCCAAAACACCGACAGCTGGCGCGCCAGGTAGGGGGTGTGTCGACGATCTAAGCTAGCTCAATGGCCGTCACCTTCCACAGCAAGATCACCCTCCGTCCCGGATCCATGTTCTGCTTTGGAACGATCTCATCCATAGCAGACGAAGAGGGAACTCTACACCGCATTGCAGATCCGCCAAAAAAGAAGTCTCCTCCAACAAACTCCGAAAATACCGGAGAAGCGCAACCTCCAGCTCTCTGAAAGAAGATCGCCACGATAGCCGCGCCATTCTACCCCGACGTTCTTTTCATCGGGAGAGTGGAGTCGCCTCCCGTCTCCGACGATGAGCCGACCGCGCCTGGGGAAGAACCACCTCAGCGGGAGTCCCGTCGACGAAGAAATCGGCGCCGAAACATCCGGCGACATCACGAGGCCGGAGAACGGGATCCGGAGCAACCTGTCTCGCGAGACGAGGTCTCGGAGATGGGAGAAACTCCGGAGGAACGCATCTTCAGAGAACGAAGGAACTCCCGACGGCGTGATCGCCGACGAGCTCAGGAACAAGTCGAGCAAGACGCAAGGCAGCGCCCGGAAAATCCACTCTTCGGTCGCAACCTGAACCCCGACTTCGCACGAGCCATGAACACGCCGAGTGATGCCGGAGGAGTACTAGCTCGGATAGCTGATGGACTCCCTCGGACTCCCGACGCCGAGGGCTATCGACGCCTGTTCACCCAAGCAGCCAACCATCTTCTACCTCTCGCTCACCCGCGAACGATCTGCGACACGCCATCAACAATCGCCGAGACGCGCTGAGCTCCATCAATGCTTCGCGCGAACGATGACACGAGAACGAGATCCGCCGCCGGGAGGAGTACGACAGGGATCATGGCATCCCAACTTGGAGTCAAGCCACCAGAACCGAGTCAACGACGGCCTCGACTGGCGGTACTACCCGGGGACGGTTGAGGAACCTCAACAACTACTCCCCTCCCCGGGACAGACATCATCTCCGACGGCAGGAGGACACATGTGGAGTGTCTGCCCTTACTCCGCGCCTTAGGGCCATTCAGTGGCCCCCTAACTTCAAGGTATCCAATGTCGACAAGTATGAACCTAAGCAGGATCCAGGAGGCTGGCTGGCCGTCTACACCACCGCCGCTCGAGCCGCCGGAGCATCCGAGGACGTGATGACTGCGTACTTACCCATTGTCCTCGGGCAAGACGCACTACAATAGCTATGACATCTACCCCGACACTGCATCGACGACTGGAGCGATTTCAGCCCACGTTTCACCGCTAACTTTCAGTCCCTCTCCGACAAACTGACGCAACCATGGGACCTCAAATCCATCAAGCGCCGGGGGGACGAAACTCTCCGGTCGTACCTCAAAAGGTTCCAGACCATGAGAAATCGTATCCCCGAGGTCACGGAGGCGGCTGTGATCGAGGACTTCTATAGAGGATCCAATGACTCGGCCTTCGTCCGAGCCATATTGTAGAAAGCGCCGACTACCTCTGAGCAGCTGTTCCGGGAAGCCGAACTCTACATCACCGCCGACGAGCGAGCTCAAGACCTCATCAGAGGAGCGAAGCCCGCACTGGCAGCACCACAACGCGACGCGAACCAGCAACCCGACAAACACTGGGAGAAGAGACCGCGTGAAGAGGTGCATGCCGCCGGACCACCTGCCTCTCGCGCTCGGGGAGGACCCCGCGGAGGCGAGCGTACGCTGGACGACATCCTCAACGCCTAGTGCCCGTACCACAAGGACATGCGCCACACTCTTCGGAACTGTAGGGACTTCAAACACTCCGTCGGGCACGGCCGACCCTTCCAACCTCTACCACCTCCTCTGCCGCGGGGAGGACCAGAAGAACCACGACAACCCCAGCAGCAGGAGGAGGGAGGAGGAGGAGCCTTCCCGCGCGTTGACAGGGAGGTCAACGTCATCTTCGCCGGACACGGATCGTAGGAGAACAGAAGACAACAAAAGCTCAACGATCGCCAGATACTGGTGGCAACCACCGGTCCTCCTGCTCCGTACCGATGGTCGGAGCACCCGATCACCTTCACTCGGGCAGACCAATGGCTCAACTTCGACCACCCAGGCAAATACCCGCTCCTCGTCGATCCGGTGATCCGAGAGAGTAGGATGAAGAAGGTGTTAGTGGACGAGGGGAGTAGCATCAATGTCACCTTCCCCCGGACACTCCGAGGCTTGGGAGTTCACCTCAAAGAGCTCCGCGAGTTAGACACTCCTTTCTTCGGCATCGTGCTAACTGAAGGGGAATACCCGCTGGGCCACATCTACATGCCTATCACCTTCGGAACTCCGGAGAACTACAGAACCGAGTTCCTGAGGTTCGAAGTGGCGAACTTCGACTGCGGGTACAACGCCATCATCGGGAGGCCGGGATTGGCAAAATTCATGGCCATTCCGCATTACACGTACATGATATTGAAGATGCCGGGACCGCAAGGAATCATAACTGTGCGTGCTGACCTCCAAGGCGCCACAGAATGTTTCCGAGTGGCCATCCAGGCGGCCCTCACCACCAAACCGTCGGCGACTTCTTCGATGCAGGCAAACTCTAAGCCCGAGGAAGACCTTACCACACCAGCGAATGAAGCTCAAGCCGCGACCTCTATGCGGCCGATTGAAGAAACCAAAAGAATCAACCTTGGATTCGCTGATGAGTGCAAGACTGCCATCATCAGCTCCAGCCTGGACGATAAATAGGAAGGCGCGCTCGTCCGGTTCCTGCAAGATAACCGAGACGTATTCGCATGGCAACCTGCGGATATGCCGGGAGTCCCGAGAGAACTGGCCGAGCACAAACTGAAGGTCTTTCCCCAGGCAAGGCCGATCCGGCAAAAACTACGTCGTTTCACGCTCGACAAGAGAGAGGCCATTCTCGCTGAGCTGGCCCGCTTGGTCGCGGCTGGGTTTATTAGAGAGGTGTTACATCCCGAGTGGTTAGCTAACCCTGTTCTTGTACTCAAAAAGAATAAGGTGGATTGGCGCATGTGCGTCGACTATACAGATCTCAACAAACATTGTCCAAAGGATCCCTTCGGGCTCCCTAGGATAGATCAGGTGGTAGACTCCACCGGTGGATGTTCTGTGCTGCCTTTCCTGGACTGCTATTCTGGATACCATCAGATTAGTCTAGCAAAGGAAGACGAGGAAAAGACAGCGTTCATCACTCCCTTCGGTGCTTTCTGCTATACCTCCATGCCGTTTGGCCTCAAAAACGCTGGAGCGACTTATCAGAGAGCCATTCAAACATGCTTAGCCGATCACTGGGGCAAGCCTGTGGAAGCCTATGTAGATGATGTGGTAATCAAAACGGAGAACTCGGAAAACTTCATCGAAGACTTACAACTGGTTTTCAACAGTCTACGGCGGTATCGATGGAAGCTTAATCCCGAAAAATGTGTCTTTGGGGTACCAGCCGGAAAGCTACTCGGATTTATTGTCAGCCACTGGGGAATTGAAGCTAATCCAGATAAGATTGAAGCCATCATGAAAATGGAGGCACCACGATCACAAAAGAAGGTTCAACGACTTACCGGATGTATGGCAGCTCTGAGTCGATTTATATCCAGACTGGGAGAAAAAGGTTTACTATTTTATAAGCTACTCAAGAAAGTGGATAAGTTTCAATGGACTTCAGAAGCGCAGGAAGCCCTAGATACACTAAAAAAATTCTTGACAACGCCACCAGTACTGAAGCCGCCACGGCGAGCCACGTCAACTCAACCAGCTGAAGATCTGCTGCTGTATATCTCTTGCACGACTCACGTGGTAAGCACCGCGTTGGTAGTCAAGCGAGCAGAAGAAGGACATGCCTACCCAGTGCAACATCCTGTTTATTTCATCAGTGAAGTTCTAGGCCCCTCGAAGAAAAAGTATCCTCAAGTCCAGAAGCTGTTATATGCAGTACTTCTAACTGCCCGCAAGCTACGTCACTACTTTGACGACCACAAAGTCATAGTAGTCACCGGTTTTCCGATAGGGGATATTCTTCACAACAAGGAAGCCATTGGCCGAATAGCCAAGTGGGCCTGTGAACTGGGATCTCATGACATCGAATTTCGACCTCGCACTGCCATCAAAACTCAAGCGTTGGTTGACTTCGTGTCAGAATGGACTGAACAACAAGTACTAGATAACCCAGAGACTACAGAAGTATGGCGAATGTATTTTGATGGCTCGCTGAAGCTGCAGGGAGCAGGTGCAGGAATTCTCTTCACCACACCTGGAGGCGAGCACCTCAAATATGCCCTCTAGTTGCTATTTCCAGCCTCTAACAACGCAACCGAATATGAAGCTCTGATCCATGGACTGAACATCGCTATATCATTAGGCATCAAGAGACTGATGGTATACAGAGATTCTCTGGTAGTCATAAGCCAGATAAACAAAGAGTGGGATTGTTCGAGTGATTCAATGGGAAAATACTGCACTGCCGTCCGAAAACTAGAAGATAAATTCGAAGGCCTGGAATTTCATCATGTGGAAAGGGATCGAAACACGGCAGCCGACGTATTGTCCAAGCTAGGATCCAGTCGAACTCAGGTCCCACCCAGAGTCTTTGTGCAAGAAATACTACAGCCGAGCATCTCAATGGATCAAGCAGAAGAATGTAATGTCATGGATCAACCAGAGTCAGACTCTGATGACTGGAAAAGGCTGATCATCAGATATATAAAGAATGAAGAGGAACCAGATGACAAAAATGTAGCCGAGCGCATCGCCAGACAGTCAGCCCACTACACACTCATTGGGGAGACATTATACAAACGGGGCGCGTCAGGCGTCCTCATGAAGTGCATTCTCTCATCTACTGGGAAGCGACTTCTAGATGAGGTCCACGCTGGGCAATGTGGAATACACGCAGCATCCAAGATGCTAGTCGGGAAGGTCTTCAGGTCAGGATTCTATTGGCCAACCGCAAAAAGCGATGCAGCCGAGTTAGTGCAGAGGTGCGAAGCTTGCCAGTACTTGTCAAAGCAGCAACATCTACCAGCACAGCAGCTACAGACCATACTAGTAACATGGCCGTTCGCATGCTGGGGACTGGATATGATTGGACCTTTCAAGAAAGCTCAAGGAGGATACACTCATGTACTCGTAGCAATCGACAAATTCACCAAATGGATAGAATTCAAACCCATTGCTTCTTTAACCTCAGCCAAGGCCGTGGAATTCATACAAGACATAATATTCAGATTCGGAATACCAAACAATATCATAACTGACTTAGGATCCAACTTCACAAGTTTAGAATTCTTCGATTTCTGCGAGCAAAAGAGCATTTAGATCAAGTATGCTTCGGTAGCGCACCCGAGGGCCAACGGGCAGGTCGAACGAGCTAACGGGATGATATTGGAGGCACTCAGGAAAAGGGTCTTCGATAAGAATGAAAAGTTTGCAGGGAAGTGGATAAGGGAATTGCCCTACATTGTTTGGAGCCTAAGAACTCAACCTAGCCGAGCTTTGCATGGAAACACCCCTTTCTTCATGGTCTATGGGTCAGAGGCAGTATTACCCGCCGATCTCAAGTTCGGGGCGCCGAGGTTGGTCTTCGAAAGCATAGCAGAAGCCGAAGCTACTAGGCTGGAGGACATTGATGTACTCGTAGAAGAACGGCTGAATGCAGTAATTCAATCAGCACGATACCAGCAGACTCTGAGACGCTATCACGACAAGGCCGTGCGACAACGATCCTTCTCAGTGGGAGATCTCGTCCTCCGCCGAATTCTAACGGGGGAGGGACGACACAAGTTGTCGCCCTTATGGGAAGGACCATTCATAGTAGCAGAAGTCACTCGGCCGGGGTCATATCGTCTCACTCAGATGGACGGCACAGAAATCGGGAACTCCTAGAATATAGAACACCTCAGGAAGTTTTACCCCTAGCTGAATTTCAAAAGCTACCGGGACGACAATGTACTCTGTAAAATGGGAAATATGTCATCAATAAAAAAGGCTTCAAGAATACTCAGTTTGCTCATGATGGACGTGCATTCTTACTTAACTCAGGGTGACCACTATGCCCTTCTAACGGAGCAATCGGCTTAAGTCGGCGACGACTTAAAATGGTGCAACATGCTCGCGCTTACTTAACTCAGGGTGACCACTATGCCCTTCTAACGGAGCAATCGGCTTAAGTCGGCGACGACTTAAGACGGTGCAACATGCTCGCGCTTACTTAACTCAGGGTGACCACTATGCCCTTCTAACGGAGCAATCGGCTTAAGTCGGCGACGACTTAAGACGGTGCAACATGCTCGCGCTTACTTAACTCAGGGTGACCACTATGCCCTTCTAACGAAGTAATCGGCTTAAGTCGGCAACGACTTAAGACGGTGCAACATGCTCGCGCTTACTTAACTCAGGCCGACTTAAGACAATGCAACATGCTTGCGCTTACTTAACTCAGGGTGACCACTATGCCCTTCTAACGGAGCAATCGGCTTAAGTCGGCGACGACTTAAGACGGAGCAACATGCTCGCGCTTACTTAACTCGGGGTGACCACTATGCCCTGTTAATAAAGGCAATCGATTTAAGTCAGCGTCGACTTAAGGCAATTTCACATGCTTGCAGTTTCCCGTACAGGGGTGATCTCTATATCCAGTAAACAAGTTTCAAAATCATCACACAGCGTTTTACTACTGCAAGTTTACGTATTACAGAACTCTAAAACAATAGGAGAGTAGCAATATCATTTAGATGTTGAACTAGTGTCCTCTAACAAGCATCCGATCATGATAACCGCGCACTCAAAGCGCACAATGTCTCTCTATTTTGCAATATCTATCTCAGGAGCAACCGACGAAGACGGGCGACTTGAGGAAATCAGGAGCAGCATTCACATCAGCCCTTATGTCGTCGGGAACAACTACGCCGGGTCTCCTCATCAAGATCCGCCCCGCGTGAATGGCTTTATCCATAGCCCTGTCGCGCTGGGCCCTCAGAGTAACGAAAGTTTCTTCAGCAACTTTGATGGCCAGCTGAGCGGTCTCCAGCTCCTGGGCGATGGACTTCTTGGAAGCGCGCAGTTCCTTGATAGCAGCATCCTTAGCCGATATCAACTGCCTGAGACGGATCACGTCATCCGTGGATTCCTGCAGCCTACAGCGAAGATTATCTAACTCCTCCATGGTGAAACGATGACTCCTTTCTAGAATGGTCAACGAGTTGCTAGAGTCACAATATAGTCTGTCCAGATTATCGCGAGAAGCAACAAGGGCACGTTTTTCTTCCTGCAAGCAAGAATCAACTCCTTCAAACATCAGGCCAGCAATAAGAACACAGCAATACAAGGCGCAGTTTCACAAGTCACCTTTTCAGAATCAAGCTGAACGCGAAGAGTAGAGTTCAGCGTGTTAGCAGCATTTAGAGCAGCAGAGACCTGGGCCAGCTCAGTTTGGCTTTGGGAATACTTTTCCTCAAAATCAGAACACCGTTGGACCAGTTCAGCCTGGCCTTGAGAATGTTTTTCTTCAAGAACAGAAATCTGCCGAGCCATGCCTGGCGAGAAAAAATCAAGCAAAGGGGGTCAAAATGTGAAACAATTCAATAAGGCACACGAAAGGAATCAAAAGAGCACTAACTAGCATTCGTCGCTTCCAAGTCAGAGACACGCTGTTGAAGCAACACCGGATTCCAACGTGCCAGAGACGAAGCTCCTTCTGGAACAGACACACCTTGCGACCTCCGCTGACTAGCCATCCCGTCCACCAATGCCTGATATTGAGAACAGATAAATGTAATAACAACAATTCATGCGGTATAAAAGTCAAGCTAAAATATATCACAATACCTGGAGGTTGGAGAAGAACGAAGGGACTCCCAAATCGTGAGAGATCAATTGATGGCCTGGCATAAAGTCGCCACCCGACGCAGCTTGCAATGAACCAGCAGGGACCAACTCAGTACCGTCAACAGAGCCCAAAACTTGGTCAGCGGGAACGCTAGCCTCTAAGGCGACTCCCTGACCAGAAACTTGGGCCACCACCATGCCACCAGAGTGTGGAGGAGATCCGACGTGAACATCCATGGAAGTACAAGAGGGAGACCCCGCTCGGACACCCTCGGGGGCTGGGTCATAGCTCGCGCTGCCCACTTGAGCCGGATCATCTCCAGCAACACCCTCGGGGGCTGGGTCGTGACTTACGCCTCCCACTCGAGCTGAACCATCCCCGGCAACACCCTCGGGGGCTGGGTGAGCGTTAACACCATCCCTGAGGGTCAAGCTCTCTGCGGCAGCCGCCTCTAAGGCTGAAGGCCCCTTAGTTACTTCCATGAGAGCAAGACGATCAAAGTCAGTTTCCTGGCCCTCAAGACCGCGCTCTAAGGTCGATGAGGCGCGAGACGCTGCCCGGGATGACCCCAACCCGGCGTCGAACACATCAGCACAAACATCCATCGTGTCACCATCCGCTGGCTCTGATAATAGGTCCTCTGGAACCATATCTTCTAGAGTCTGATCAAAGTTCGCCAGAGATAACTCCTGTAGACCGACGAGGGCTGACAGAGCAGGAGAAGGAACCCCACTACTTTCCCCACTGGCAATATACTGCCGACTGTTCTTCCGAGCCAAAGGGACCTCATTTTCTTCCTCCCCGTCATTTTCATCAGCAACACACCCATTGGGGTCGGCGACAGATGGATCACACCCATTGGGGTCAGCAACAGACATACCACACCCATTGGGGTCAGCGTCAGTAAATTCAGGCATGGGAACTTCCTCAGCAGCAGGAATCGAAGGACCAGCGCCCCGATCCAAACTAGATACTTGCCGAAGACGTCTCTTTTTCTTTTTCTGCTCATCAGCAGAAGGATCAAGTTGATTGGCTCGGCAAGGACGTCTCGGGCGAACACTGACAGGTCTCTGAACATCCAAGGCTGTACCAGCTTCTGGGAGAGGCGCCACCGCCAATGTCCCAGCAGGGGCAGCATCAGAAGATTCTTCGGCCAGCATATCAAGCATAACACTTATTTCTGCATCATTAGGATCCAAAGGCACCTCAAAGTGGACTTGCCGTTCATCATCGGGAATTTCTCCAATCGAAGCAACCAAAGCACTAACTTCTTCTGCAGAGGGTCGTACTCTAAAGCCCAAACTGCCGTCAGCAACAGGAGGATTCGACACAAAATGAGTAAAAGCCTTGGAAGGAGGCAGGTTCCAGGCCGAGTATGCGATAGGAGCACCAACATTGGACACCTTGCCTCTAAGTATCATTTCAAGCCGGCTCACCAAGTCTACAGCAAGAATTCTTCTATTGGTGACCCGGGTTGAGTCAGCTAAACCTCGGTACAAGTAGGCTGGGTATGCCCTATCCTTCAACGGTTGAATGTTCTTAAAGACAAAATCGGCAACCACAGCCTCTGCAGTCAGACCCCTCTCTTTCAGCAGTCCAACTTCAGCTAGCAAAGCCCCTGCCTCAGCCACCTCCTGATCCATGGGGGACTCGGTCCAACTCGGAGTGCGAACATCCGGCTGTCTCCCCGACCGTGGGGGGAGAGAGTTTCCATGGTTCTCAACAATAAACCATTCCAAGCGCCATCCCTTAATATTGTCCTTGAGAGGGATTTCAAGATATTCAGTCTTCCTCCCATGGCGCATCTCCAAACTAGCACCCCCAACCAGCTGGTGCTGCCCTCCGGCCATCGCAGGGCGACACTGATACAAGTACTTCCACAATCCAAAATGTGGCAGCACGCCAAGGAAAGCTTCACATAAATGAACGTAAATGGAAATTTGCAGAATGGAATTGGGATTCAGATGGGTCAAAATAAGACGATAGAAATCAAGGATGCCGCGGAAAAAGGGAGAAATCGGAAGAGCAAGACCGCGGAGAAGAAAAGGAACATAAATCACAGATTCATGGGTATCCTCTGTCGGAACAGTGACCCCGTGGCAAATCCGCCAAGAACAGAGCTCCCTCGGGGGAAGAACCCCGATGGACACGAGATGTAGAAGGTCAGGCTCGGAGACAACAGACATATGGTTACCTGCGAAAGGCAACTGACTGTTGGGGTCGATTGGAGGAATCACTGCAGCGGAGGAGCTCGAGGCCTTTCGCTTGGGCGCCATCTCAACTCCACTGACGAACGGATCAGGAGCCGAATTGCAGAGAGGATCTGGAGGCAAGAAAGCAAGAACTAGGGCGCGGAAAGCAGAGGCGGCTGAAAGAGCAGTACTTATGGGATATTCCCGAGTCAGATACCGTTTCCAAAAAACGCCGGCGTGCCATGTCATCACCCGGCGGTTACTTCTAAAACACCGGTATGCCACATCATCACTCGGCTATTATCCTCAAAGTGGCCGACGCAGCCAGTTCTAACTCGGCTGTTATTTCTAAAACACCGATGTTACCACCAGTCACTCGGCAGTTATCTCTAAAACTCCGACGTCATCTTCAAGTCACTCGGCAGTTATCTCTAAAACGCCGACGTCATCTTCAGTCACTCGGCAGTTATCTCTAAAACTCCGACGTCGTCTTCAAGTCACTCGGCAGTTATCTCTAAAACGCCGACGTCATCTTCAGTCGCTCGGCAGTTATCTCTAAAACTCCGACGTCGCCTTCAAGTCACTCGGCGGTTAGCTCTAAAACGCCGACGTCATCTCCAGTCGCTCGGCAGTTATCTCTAAAACTCCGACGTCGTCTTCAAGTCACTCGGCAGTTATCTCTAAAACGCCGCTCTAAAATGCCGACGTCATCTTCAGTCGCTCGGCGGTTATCTCTAAAACGCCGACGTCATCTTCAGTCGCTCGGCGGTTATCTCTAAAACGCTGACATCGTCGCGTAAATGTGACAATAATAGCTCGGCCATCACCCCCAAAAGCGTCAATATGATGCCCAAGTTATTTAATCGCTATTCCAAAGGAATCAATTTCACCAACAAGGCGGGCGGAGGAATGATTCAAGAACTCTAAGTTATGCCACAAACATAACAGATAGAGAACATCACAGGCAATAAACATCACGACAGAGATCAACTGAATACAAAGCTAAATAATTGACACAGAGGAGGCGAAATGATTCTTCATTAAGGGAAGTTACAATACCAACAAATCAACTCATTATGAGTTGATACTTCCCTACTGCTGCTACTACTACTACTACTACGATACACTATACTACTCTACGTTACTGAATACTACTACATTATTTCACTATACTATACTAACATCTAAAAGACCAGTGGCATCTAGCCACTGGCCCTGCTGCTGCCGCCCCTGCCGCCGCCGTCACCGCCGTCACCGTCGTCGCCGCCAGCGCCTCCGTCGTCGTCGCCTTCGCCATCGCCGCCACCGTCCTCCTCGGACGAGTCCTCCTCGTCCGAGGAGTACTCCGACTCATCCGAGCCCGCAAGCCTGGAGCGCCTGACGGCCCGGATATAAGACCAGACCTCTGCAGCAAGCCCCTGGGAGTCGTCTGAATCGTCAGACGACTCTGGGGGAGAGACGGGAGCCGGAGACCCCTCGGACTCGGAGGAGAACTCCTCCTTCGAGTATTCCGAGTCGCCAAAATCCTCCGAGGGAGGAGTCGGCTCGCGCTTGCATTTGTTGCTCTTGCCCATGGTGGAAGCGAAAGGAGAGGAAGAAAGCAAGCCGCGGAGAACAGCAAGAGATGTGAAAAAACCAGAGAGGCAGAGACACTATTTATAGAAGAAGAAGGCAACCGCTCACCTCCTACCACGATCACTGAACAGTCGCACAATATTCAATATACACTTCAACCCGTCTGAAGATGCGTCAGACAGCTGACGCCGTTTCACGCAACGCAACACCCATTAGGACTCCAGTCAACCGCGCGGGCGAAATGATTACACCCGCCGTCACATCACATTACTACTCAGAAGCAGCCGGCTAAAACACTCAGCATACCAAGCCGTCCCTTACCCACACCCATTGGGGGGGGACGCCCAGGAATTATCAGTATATTTTTCAAAACTGTCACACCCGTGCAGGGCATGCAATGAATACCTCAAGACAAAAATGAGATATCAGTAAGGATCAAAGGAAAGCCAAATATAGCTGGTGAAGTACAAAATCTGACCAACAGAAGCGACGTGAAGACTAGCCAGGGAATGTCCATCAAATGTCCAATCAGTCGCAGATCAAATAAATTGCACCACCTAGCAAGATATGGGCGGATCACGAGCTCGGTTGCAAAAGACAAAATATATGCTGACCTCTTAAGCACAATATCGATGACATAATGCTGACTTCTAAGGCATTCGGAAAAAGAAAAGATAACCCTCAACAAAAGGACACGAAATGAAGACCTTCGAGAGGATTATTTTCAAAAATCCACTCAAAGCTCGGGGGCTACACCCATTGGGTGCACCTTCGGTGCACCCCATGAATCACCATTTCAAGCCAAGATAATGCCGAGTTCTAAGGCATAAGGCAAGATTAAAGACAAGGCTGACCTCCAACCAAAGCGCAAGTGGGAAATAAAAATGATCTCTGATGAAGGCCTTCGAGTGGATTATTATCCAAAATCCACTCGAAGCTCGGGGGCTACACCCATTGGGTGCACCTCCGGTGCACCCAATGAAGTTCAGGGTCCTGTAATACGAAATGCCGACCTCCAAGGCATGAGTACGAGACAAAACTCCAGATTTCGAGTGAGCAAAGCCGAAGGAGACAGTAAGAAATCGTTTTCTCCAAACTGCCCGGAAAGCAATTCTTGTCATAAACAAAGACCGCGAGCTGGACCTAGGATCTTTGGGCTGATTATCTCAAAATCAGCCCAAAGATCGGGGGCTTGTGGGGGACAGATATCCCCCGGGTCCACTGGAAGGATGAAAGACCTAACGAAAGGCCCAAGGGCCCAATAAATCGTAAGGTCACTCCTTCATGGGCATGGGGAGGAACGACCAGTGAAGCAGATCGACATAAGGCCGGATCAATGCAAGCCCGGAAGGCCCGACGATATTGAACAAGCAACCACAACAGAAGACCCGACTTTCCCGCGTTAGAGACGCATACAGCAGAACCAGGCGAGGATAAGTCGGCAGAATTATAGGAAGATAGACTCGATCAGTTCACTATCTCTTAGATGTGTATCGTTATCCCATCCGCATGTAATGCCTCACGGTCGAATATATAAGGCCTAGGGGGCACCCCTTTAGAAAAATCCCAACTCTACTACTACTTAGCCATCCACCTCAACTCTCTACCTTGTAACCCATTACACAAAGCATACTCGCCAGGACATAGGGTGTTACGCATCTCAAAGCGGCCCGAACCTGTAAACACTATCCATTGTCTTTCGTGCATCTGGCACGAACCATTCAGCTACAGTCAGCGACACCGTCCTACTCCTAAAACACCTTGAGGGGCAACCCCAGGTGTGCGGTCGGACCCAAAACACCGACACTCCCAGGCGCTTCACTGCACGTGGATCTGACGTCGAGCAGAAGCTTCGCGTGGTGACTTGCTTCGTCGGCGAGAGGCCTATGGCGATGTGGCAGTTCGAGCTAGCATAGATTTGCGATCTGAGAGATGCAGGGCGAACGAGGTCCTACAAGTAGTCAAGGGTAAGGCCGAGAGCGGAGAAATCTCAACAACCTGAGGGGATGCAGCGGTGGTGGCATGCACGGTGAGCAGTGCGGGTTGTTTCGTTTACGGCCGGATAACAGGGAAACACCTGACTTGCGGGGGCCACACACCAGAGCAACCAGCGCGCGGCGTGAGGGGACGGGACTGGCACGCGGGCCTCGATTGACAGCAGCGCGCACGGGTCCGACTTGGCTGACGGTAGAGCCCCACGTGACAGAGAGTGGCCAGAAGTCTTGCGCGGGGATAGTGTGGGCTGGCGCGGAGGAAAGCAGTTGTGGGCCGAAAGGGAGCAGAAGCGGCCCAGTAGCACGATTTCTCCTTTTCCTTTATTCTTTTCTGGTTTCTTTTCCTTTTTTGTTTTTTTAGAATTCAAATTTGAATTCGAATTTGGTCCTGAAATCCATCAATGATAAAAGTGTACCAAGTTCAAATTTTTGGAGTATAGAAGTACTTTCTTATTTATATATTTTATTCTACCTTATTTGTTTAGTGGTGTTTTCTCTTTTCTCAATTTTCAAGAATTCCCTTTTAAAGCTTAAATACCCCTTTTTGGTATTAATATATTTCTTTTCATATGATTTTTTATACTATCACAAGATGCAACCAAAATGAAAAACCAGCATGATACATATTTTAGTGGCTTTTATGTTATTAATTATTTATTTTTACATAAAGTGTTCGCATGTGATGATGCACAAAGGTTAAACTCACATAAGGAGAAATTGTTTCTCTATTGATATAATTTCTAACAAATTACAAAGTGGGTATTACAAATCCTACCCCCTTAAAAATAATCTCGTCCTCGAGATTTAGGAAGAATGAGGGAAAAGATGGGGAAAATCTATACGAAGCTCTTCTTCTCTTTCCCAGGTCGTTTCATCTTCTCTGTGGTGACTCTATTGTACTTTACACATCTTTATCACCTTATTCTTGTAACTCGAGTCAAAGTGTCAGTAATATTAATAGGATATTCCATATAAGCCAAATCTCCTTGAACACTGAGCTCCTTCATTGGTAACTGTTCCTCAGGGATACTGAGACACTTCTCCAGTTGTGACACGTGGAATACATTATGCACATCAGATAGACTATCAGGTAGCTCGAGTTGATAGGCCATCTCTCCAACTCGCCTAAAAAAACTCTAAAGGGTCCAATAAAGCGAGGGGACAATTGCCCTTGACTTTAAATCTCCTCATTCCACGAAGGGGTGACACCTTGGGGTACACATGATCACCTTCCTCAAATTCCAGTGGTCTTCTTCAATTATCTGCGTAGCTCTTTTGCCTGGTTTGAGCTACCCTCGAATTCTCTTGAATTATACAAACTTGTTCTTCTGCCTCTTGAATAAGTTCGGGTCCAAAGAACTGTCTTCCTCTAGTCTAATCCAATATAGAGGAGTCCTGCATTTCTTGCCATATAAAGCCTCTAACGGAGACATCTTCAGACTAGCCTAGTAACTATTATTATATGAGAACTCAGCATAGGGTAGACTCTTGTCCCAACTACTACCATGCTGAAGGGCACAAGCACTCAACATGTCCTCCAATACTTGATTAGTCCTTTTAGTTTGTCCATCAGTCTGAGGATGGTAGGCCGAACTAAAATTCAACTTCGCATCCGTATTCTCATGAAAACTTATCCAAAATCTGGGGGTAAACTGTGATCCTCTATCCAAAATGATCTTCTTCGGTACACCGTGTAGGGACACAATCCGAGCCATATATAACTCTGCCAATTGAGATACCTTATAAGCAGTCTTGACCGGAATGAAATGAGCCACTTTGGCCAATCTATCCATAATAACCCATATAGAATCATATCCTTTCGAGGTGCAAGGCAATCCAGTAATGAAATCCATACCAATCTCTTCCCACTTCCACTCAGGTATCTTCAGTGGATGCAGTCGTCCAGCTGGTCTCTGGTGTTCAACCTTAACTCTTTGACACACATCGCACATAGCCACATGTGCAACCACATCTCTCTTCAATCCATACCACCAATATTTCCGCTTCAAATCCTGATACATCTTGGTACTACCAGGATGAATAGAATAATCCGAGTCATGGGCCTCCTTTAAAATAGTCTCACGAAGGCTTTCAATATCAGAAACACATATCCTGTCCTCGAACCATATGGTGCCTTGCTCATCTTCCGTAAATTCTGGACCTCGACCTTCAGTAATCAGATCCCTAATCTCTTGTATTTTAGCATCACCAATTTGTCCTTTGTGGATTTCTTGCTCCAAAGTAGGTTCCACATCAATAGTAACTCCTTTAGTGTGAGCAACTATCCCCAGGTTAAGTCTTCTGAAATCCCTCAACAATCTCATCGGGTAGCTGGGCAACAACAGCTGAATGAACGTGCTCCTTTTGACTCAAGGCATCTGCAACCAAATTCGCCTTGCCCGGGTGATAGTGAATCTCCAAATCATAATCCTTAATAAGCTCCAACCAATGGCATTGCCTAAGGTTGAGATCCTTCTGAGTGAATATATACTTCAAACTCTTATGATTCGTATGCACTTGACACTTGGTTCCCATGACATAATGCCTCCATATCTTTAGCGCATGCATAACGGCTGCCAATTCCAAGTCATGAGTGGGGTAGTTCAACTCTTGTTTCCTCAACTGACGAGACGCGTAGGCAATCATGTGTCCTTCTCGCATAAGTACACATTCCAAGCCTTGGCCACATGCATCACAATAAATATCAAATCCCTTCTGTAGTTCTAGCATAACCAACACTGGTGGTGACATCAATCTCTTCTTTAATTGATCAAAGCTGTCTTAGCACTTCTCGTCCAACTTAAACTCTCTTCCCTTCTCTAGAAGTGAGGTTATAGGATTAGCGATCTTAGAAAATCCTTCAATAAATCTCTGATAATATCCTGCAAGTCCCAAGAAACTCCGAATCTCCGTAACCGTTGAGAGCACCTAGAGGGGGGATGAATAGGTGCTCTTGTGAAAACTTGAAACTTAATCCACAAAACTTGATTAAGAGTTAGAACAATAAAGCCAAGTGGCTAGAGAAGAGTTCTTGCACAACACGGTAACCACAAGAAGATCAACACAGAGATGGCACAGTGGTTTATCCCGTGGTTCGGCCAAGTCCAACACTTGCCTACTCCACGTTGTGGCGTCCTAACGGACGAGGGTTGCACTCAACCCCTTTCAAGCGGTTCAAAGACCCACTTGAATACCACGGTGTTTTGCTTTCACTTTACTATATCCCGCTTGCGAGGAATCTCCACAACTTGGAGCCTCTCGCCCTTACACTTTGATTATCACCAAGAAGCACGGAAGTAAGGATGGGATGAGCAACGCACACAAGACACAAAATCAGAGCAACACACGCACACAATTCACAACACGAGCTCTCAACACAACTCAAAGAGTTCTCTACTCAAATGGAGCTCTAGTTGCTATCACAAAGAATCGAATGCGTGGAATTGGAGTCTTGGTGCTTAGGAATGCTTGATCTGCTCCTCCATGTGCCTAGGGGTCCCTTTTATAGCCCCAAGGTAGCTAGGAGCCGTTGAGAGCATTCCAGGAAGGCTATTCTTGCCTTCTGTCGACTGGCGCACCGGACAGTCCGGTGCACCACCGGACACTGTCCGGTGCGGATTTCTTTCCTTCTGTGGCGCAGCCGACCGTTGAAGATCCAGAGCCGTTGGCGCACCGGACACAGTCCGGTGCACACCGGACAGTCCGGTGCACACCGGACAGTCCGGTGCCCCCTTCTTACCGTTGGCTCGGCCGCGCGTCGCGCGCGGATTACGCGGCCGACCGTTGGACCGGCCGACCGTTGGCTCACCGGACAGTCCGGTGCACCACCGGACAGTACGGTGATTTATAGTCGTACGCCGTTAATCGCTTCCCGAGAGCGACGACTTCGCCTATGAATGGCTCACCGGACAGTCCGGTGCACCACCGGACAGTCCGGTGATTTATAGCCGTACGCCGTTGATCGCTTCCCGAGAGCAGCCAGTTGACAGTCGCCAGCCTGGCGCACCAGACATTGTCCGGTGCACCACCGGACAGTCCGGTGCACCCAGACTGCGCAGAGTCTTGGCTATTTAGCCAAGTCTTTTCCAAATTGGTCTTTTCCTATTTCTAGAACTTAGACACAATACATTAGTCTCCAAAACAATGTACTAAGTCTTAGAAACATACCTTTACTCTTGATTTGCACTTTGTTCATCAATTGGCATAGATTAACACTTAAGCACTTGTGTTGGCACTCAATCACCAAAATACTTAGAAATGGCCAAAGGGCACATTTCCCTTTCAATCTCCTGCTTTTTGGTGATTTATGCCAACACAACAAAAAGCAACTAAAGAAGTGCAACATTAATGCAAATGAGAACACAAATTTGGTTTGATTCAAATTTGGCATATTTGGATCATTCTTTGCCACCACTTGGTTTTGTTTTTGCAAATCAACCTCAATTTCCTATCTCTAAGTCAAACACACTTGTTGAGACATAAAGAGAGTTGTTCTAAGAGAATTTGATCAAAGATTTTAAAAACTCCCCCTTTTTCCCATAATCAACTATTCTCCTCACAAGAGGCCAACTTTTGACAAAAGAGACAACAAGAGAGTTTTGACAAACCAAAAGCTCTATTCTACTATTTTCAAAATTCTCAAGTGGTAGCTGATCCATTTATTGCTTTGGCCTTATTTTCTCCCCCTTTGGCATCAAGCACCAAAACGGGATCAATCTTGGCCCTTAAACCCCATTGCCTTACCAAAATCTTCAAATAAGAGTACAAAGGCAATAAGAGTATTGAGATGAACTTGGAGTAAGTTACCATCTCATCGAAGTGCAGTGGAAGTCTTTCATGGTCCAAGTCCACCTTTCCCTTTCAATCCACCTTTGAGACTAAATCAAGCAAACTCAAGCACACAGTTAGTCTCAAAGGGTCAAGTTGTAGCACAGCTCCCCCTAAATATGTGCATCACTCACACATGGACTTTTGAGGTCCAGGGAGTGTTTGTACAACTTGAACACCATAAACAACAAAATGCATAAGGAACATGATCAAAAGCATGAACACATGTATGCTATAAATCAATCCAAGTTCCGCGAATCTAAGACATTTAGCTCACTACGCAGCCTGCAAAAGGTCTTTTCATCTAAAGGCTTGGTAAAGATATCGGCTAGCTGGTTCTCGGTGCTAATATAGAACACTTCGATATCTCCCTTTTGCTGGTGGTCTCTCAAAAAGTGATGTCGGATGTCAATGTGCTTTGTGCGGCTGTGCTCAACAGGATTGTCCGCTATGCGAATAGCACTCTCATTGTCACATAGGAGTGGGACTTCGCTAAGATTGTAGCCAAAGTCCCGGAGGGTTTGCCTCATCCAAAGTAGTTGCGCGCAACACTGTCCTGCGGCAACATACTCGGCCTCAGCGGTGGATAGGGCAACAGAGGTTTGTTTCTTAGAGCTCCACGACACCAGGGACCTTCCTAGGAATTGGCACGTCCCAGATGTACTCTTCCTATCGACCTTACATCCAGCATAATTGGAGTCTGAATATCCAATTAAGTCAAAGGTAGACCCCTTTGGATACCAGATCCCAAGCAAGGTGTAGCGACTAAATATCTAAGAATTCGCTTCACGACCACAAAGTGACACTCCCTTGGATCGGATTGAAATCTAGCACACATGCATACACTAAGCATAATATCCGGTCTACTAGCGCATAAATAAAGCAAAGAACCTATCATGGACCGGTATGCTTTTTGATCAACGGACTTACCTCCTTTGTTGAGGTCGACGTGTCCGTCAGTTCACATCGGAGTCTTTGCGGGCTTGGCGTCCTTCATCCCAAACCGCTTTAGCACGTCTTGCGTGTACTTCATTTGGGAGATGAAGGTGCCGTCCTTGAGTTGCTTCACTTGGAACCCAAGGAAGTAGTTCAACTCGCCCATCATCGACATCTCAAACTTTTGAGTCATTACCCTGCTAAACTCTTCACAAGACTTTTGGTTAGTAGAACCAAATATTATGTCATCGACATAAATTTGGCACACAAATAAGTCACCATCACAAGTCTTAGTGAATAAAGTTGGATCGGCTTTCCCAACCTTGAAAGCATTAGCAATTAAAAAGTCTCTAAGGCATTCATACCATGCTCTTGGGGCTTGCTTAAGTCCATAGAGCGCCTTAGAGAGCTTACATACGTGGTCGGGGTACCGTCCATCCTCGAAGCCAGGGGGTTGCTCCACGTACACCTCTTCCTTGATTGGCCCGTTTAGGAAAGCGCTCTTCACATCCATTTGGAACAACCTGAAAGAATGGTGAGCGGCATATGCTAGCAAAATACGAATGGACTCTAGCCTAGCCATAGGAGCAAAAGTCTCCTCAAAGTCCAAACCTGCGACTTGGGCATAACCTTTTGCCACAAGTCGAGCCTTGTTCCTTGTCACCACCCCGTGCTCGTCTTGTTTGTTGCGGAACACCCACTTGGTTCCCACAACATTTTGCTTGGGACGAGGCACCAGTGTCCAAACTTCATTTCTCTTGAAATTGTTGGGCTCCTCTTGCATGGCCAACACCCAGTCCGGATCTAGCAAGGCCTCTTCTACCCTGAAAGGCTCAATAGAAGAGACAAAGGAGTAATGCTCACAAAAATTGACTAATCTAGAACGAGTAGTTACTCCCTTGCTAATGTCACCCAAAATTTGGTCGACAGGATGATTCCTTTGAATCGTCGCTCGAACTTGGGTTGGAGGTGCCGGTTGTGCTTCTTCCTCCATCACATGTTCATCTTGTGCTCCCCCTTGATCACACGCCTCCTCTTGATGAACCTGTTCATCATCTTGAGTTGAGGGATGCACCATTGTTGAGGAAGAGGGTTGATCTTGCTCCTTTTGTTCCTGTGGCCGCACTTCTCCAATCGCCATGGTGCGTATTGCGGCCGTTGGAACGTCTTCTTCATTTACATCATCAAGATCAACAACTTGCCCTCTTGGAGAGCCATTAGTCTCATCAAATACAACGCCGCTAGAGACTTCACCCAAACCCGATGATTTGTTGAAGACCCTATACGCCTTTGTATTTGAGTCATAACCTAACAAAAACCCTTCTACAGCTTTGGGAGCAAACTTAGAATTTCTACCCTTCTTTACTAGAATATAAAATTTGCTCCCAAATACACGAAAGTAAGACACATTGGGTTTGTTACCGGTAAGAAGCTCATACGAAGTCTTCTTGAGGAGACGATGAAGGTACACCCGGTTTATGGCGTGACAGGCCGTGTTCACGACTTCCGACCAAAATCGCTCGGGCGTCTTGAATTCTCCAAGCATTGTCCTCGCCATGTCAATGAGCGTCCTGTTCTTCCTCTCTACCACACCGTTTTGCTGTGGTGTGTAGGGAGCGGAGAACTCGTGCTTGATCCCTTCCTCCTCAAGGTACTCCTCCACTTGAAGGTTCTTGAACTCGGACCTGTTGTCGCTCCTTATCTTCTTCACCTTGAGCTCAAACTCATTTTGAGCTCTCCTTAGGAAGCGCTTGAGGGTCCCTTGGGTTTCAGATTTATCCTGCAAGAAGAATACCCAAGTGAAGCGGGAAAAATCATCAACTATAACAAGACCATACTTACTTCCTCCTATACTTAGATAGGCGACGGGTCCGAAGAGGTCCATATGAAGCAACTCCAAAGGTCTTGATGTGGTCATCACATTTTTGATGTGATGAGAGCTTACCACCTGTTTGCCTGCTTGACAAGCTGCACAAGGTCTATCTTTTTCGAAATGCACATTTGTTAGACCTAGCACGTGTTCTCCCTTTAGAAGTTTGTGAAGGTTCTTCATCCCCACATGTGCTAAGCGGCGATGCCACAGCCAGCCCATGCTAGTCTTAGCAATTAAGCATGCATCTAGACCGGCCTCCTCTTTTGCAAAATCAACTAAATAGAGTTTGCCATCTAATACACCCTTAAAAGCTAATGAACCATCACTCCTTCTAAAGACAGACACATCTACATTTGTGAATAAGCAGTTATATCCCATATTACAAAGCTGACTCGCAGACAACAAGTTATATCCAAGCGACTCAACTAAAAACACATTGGAAATGGAGTGTTCAGATGAAATAGCTATTTTTCCTAACCCTTTCACCTTGCCTTGATTCCCGTCACCGAATATGATTGAGTCTTGGGAATCATTGTTCTTGACGTAGGAGGTGAACATCTTCTTCTCCCCCGTCATGTGGTCTGTGCATCCGCTGTCGATAATCCAGCTTGATCCCTCGGATGCATAAACCTGCAAGGCAAATTTAGGCTTGGGTCTTAGGTACCCAACTCTTGTTGGGTCCTACAAGGTTAGTGACAATATCCTTAGGGACCCAAATGCATGTTTTATCTCCCTTGCATTTTGCCCCTAATTTCCTAGCAATTACCTTTCTATCCTTTCTACAAATAGCAAAGGAAGCATTGCAAGCATGATAAATTGTAGAAGGTTCATTAGTTTTCCTAGGAACATTAGCAACATTTCTCCTAGGCATATGATGAATGACATTTCTCCTAGGCATATCTCTACCATGCACATAGGAAGAACTTGAAGCAAACATGGTATTTGAATCATAAGCATTATAACTCCTATCATAATGAACATTTCTAGAATATCTCTTATCACCATAAATGAAAGCATGATTCTTGTGACTACTATTAGTCATAGGAGCCTTCCCTTTCTCCTTGGTGGGAATGGGAGCTTTATGACTTGTTAAGTTCTTGGCTTCTCTCTTAAAGCCAAGCCCATCTTTAATTGAGGGGTGTCTACCAATAGTGTAGGCATCCCTTGCAAATTTTAGTTTGTCAAATTCACTCTTGCTAGTCTTAAGTTGGGCATTAAGACTAGCCACTTCATCAATTAACTTTGCAATAGAAACTAGGTGTTCACTGCAAGCATCAACATTAAAATCTTTACACCTATTGCAAATCACAACATGTTCTACACAAGAGTTAGATCTATTTGCTACTTCTAGTTTAGCATTTAAATCATCATTGACACTTTTTAAACTAGAAACTGTCTCATGGCAAGTAGATAGTTCACAAGAAAGCATTTCATTCCGTTTAACTTCTAGAGCAAGAGAATTTTGCGCCTCTACAAATTTATCATGTTCTTCATACAAAAGATCCTCTTGTTTTTCTAACAATCTATTCTTATCATTCAAAGCATCAATCAATTCATTGATCTTATCAATTTTATTTCTATCTAAACCTTTGAATAAACTAGAATAGTCTATTTCATCATCATCACTAGACTCATCATCACTTGAAGAAGCATAAGTAGTATTCCGAGTACATACCTTCTTCTCCTTCGCCATGAGGCATGTGTGACGCTTGTTTGGGAAGAGGGATGATTTGTTGAAGGCTGATGCGGCGAGTCCTTCGTTGTCGGAGTCGGACGACGAGCAATCCGAGTCCCACTCCTTTCCAAGATGTGCCTCGCCCTTAGCCTTCTTGTAAGCCTTCTTCTTTTCCCTCTTCTTATCTTGTTCTTGGTCACTATCATTATCGGGACAATTAGCGATAAAATGAACAACCTTACCGCACTTGAAGCAGGAGCGCTTTCCCTTTGTCTTGTTCTTTTTGGGATGCTCCTTGCGACCCTTTAGCGTCGTCTTGAAGCGCTTGATGATGAGGGCCATCTCTTCCTCATTGAGCCCGGACGCCTCAACTTGCGCCACCTTGCTAGGTAGCGCCTCCTTGCTCCTTGTTGCTTTGAGAGTCACGGTTTGAGGCTCATGGATTGGGCCATTCAATGCATCGTCGACGTATCTTGCCTCCTTGATCATCATCCGCCCGCTTACAAACTTCCCAAGTACTTCTTTGGGTGACATCTTGGTGTACCTGGGATTCTCACGAATATTGTTTACAAGATGTCGATCAAGGACAGTAAAAGACCTTAGCATTAGGCGGACGATGTCGTGGTCCGTCCATCGTGTGCTTCCATAGCTCCTTATTTTGTTGATGAGGGTCTTGAGCCAGTTGTACGTTTGGGTTGGCTCCTCTCCCCTGATCATTGTGAATCTCCCAAGTTCGCCCTCCACCAACTCCATCTTGGTGAGCATGGTGACGTCATTTCCCTCATGTGATATCTTGAGGGTGTCCCAGATCTGCTTGGCATTGTCCAAGCCGCTCACCTTATTGTATTCTTCCCTGCACAGAGATGCTAAAAGGACAGTAGTAGCTTGTGCATTTTTATGGATTTGTTCATTGATGAACAAAGGACTATCCGTGCTATCAAATTTCATTCCATTTTCTACTATCTCCCATATACTTGGATGGAGAGAAAACATGTGACTACGCATTTTGTGACTCCAAAATCCGTAGTCCTCCCCATCAAAGTGTGGAGGTTTGCCAAGAGGAATGGAAAGCAAGTGTGCATTTGAACTATGCGGAATACGAGAATAATCAAAAGAGAAGTTTGAATTAACCGTCTTCTTTTCTCATAGTCGTTGTCGTCTTCCTTTTGGGAAGAAGAGGACTCGTCACTGTCGTCGTAGTAGACAATCTCCTTGATGCGCCTTGTTTTCTTCTTCTTCCCGTCTTTTCTTTTGTGACTCGCGCCTGAGTCAGTAGGCTTGTCATCCTTTGGATCATTGACGAAGGACTCCTTCTCCTTATCATTGACCACCATCCCCTTGCCCTTAGGATCCATCTCTTCGGGCGATTAGTCCCTCACGTGAAGAGAACGGCTCTTATACCAATTGAGAGCACCTAGAGGGGGGTGAATAGGTGCTCTTGTGAAAACTTGAAACTTAATCCACAAAACTTGATTAAGAGTTAGCACAATAAAGCCAAGTGGCTAGAGAAGAGTTCTTGCACAACACGATAACCACAAGAAGATCAACACAGAGATGGCACAGTGGTTTATCCCGTGGTTCAGCCAAGTCCAACACTTGCCTACTCCACGTTGTGGCGTCCCAACGGACGAGGGTTGCACTCAACCCCTTTCAAGCGGTTCAAAGACCCACTTGAATACCACGGTGTTTTGCTTTCACTTTACTATATCCCGCTTGCGAGGAATCTCCACAACTTGGAGCCTCTCGCCCTTACACTTTGATTATCACCAAGAAGCATGGAAGTAAGGATGGGATGAGTAATGCACACAAGACACAAAATCAAAGCAACACATGCACACAAGTCACAACATGAGCTCTCAACACAACTCAAAGAGTTCTCTACTCAAATGGAGCTCTAGTTGCTATCACAAAGAATCGAATGCGCGGAATTGGAGTCTTAGTGCTTAGGAATGCTTAGAGAATGCTTGATCTGCTCCTCCATGCGCCTAGGGGTCCCTTTTATAGCCCCAAGGCAGCTAGGAGCCGTTGAGAGCATTCCAGGAAGGCTATTCTTCCCTTCTGTCGACTGGCGCACCGGACAGTCCGATGCACCACCGGACACTGTCCGGTGCAGATTTCTTTCCTTCTGTGGCGCAGCCGACCGTTGAAGATCTAGAGCCGTTGGCGCACCGGACACTGTCCGGTGCACACCGGACAGTCCGGTGCCCCCTTCTTACCGTTGGCTCGGCCACGCGTCGCGCGCGGATTATGCGGCTGACCGTTGGACCGGCCGACCGTTGGCTCACCGGACAGTCCGGTGCACCACTGGACAGTCTGGTGATTTATAGCCGTACGCCGTTAATCGCTTCCCGAGAGCGACGACTTCGCCTGTGAATGGCTCACCGGACAGTCCGGTGCACCACCGGACAGTCCGGTGCACCACCGGATAGTCCAGTGATTTATAGCCGTACGCCGTTGATCGCTTCCCGAGAGCAGCCAGTTGACAGTCGCCAGCCTGGCGCACCGGACACTGTCCGGTGCACCCAGACTGCGCAGAGTCTTGGCTGTTTAGCCAAGTCTTTTCCAAATTGGTCTTTTCCTATTTCTAGCACCTAGACACAATACATTAGTCTCCAAAACAATGTACTAAGTCTTAGAAACATACCTTTACTCTTGATTTGCACTTTGTTCATCAATTGGCATAGATTAACACTTAAGCACTTGTGTTGGCACTCAATGACCAAAATACTTAGAAATGGCCCAAGGGCACATTTCCCTTTCAATCGTAGTGGGTATGCTCCATGCCACTATCTCCTTGACTTTAGCAGGATCCACTGATATCCCTCCATTAGAAATGATACGTCCAAGAAAGGGCACCTCGCTAATCCAAAACTCGCATTTGCTATACTTGGCATAGAGTTGATTATCTCGTCGCTTCTGTAGCACCAATCTAAGATGTTCCTCATGATCACTATCACTCTTGAAATAAATAAAAATATCATCGATGAAGACCACGACGAATCTGTCCAGATCATGCACACCTTATTCTTTAGATCCATAAGATAGGCTGGTGCATTAGTTAATCCAAATGACATAATGGTGAACTCATATAAACCATATCAGGTCGATAAAATCGTCTTTGGGATATCCGATGGCCTAATCTTCATTTGGTGATAACCCAGTCGGAGTTCAATCTTCGAGAATACCCTTGCACCTCTCATGTGATCAAATAAGTCCTCAATGCGGGGTAATGGACACTTGTTCTTCACAGTGACATCGCTAAGAGTCCTATAATCCACGCACATCCCTAGCGATCCATCTTTCCTCTGTACAAATAGAACCGGCGCTCCACAAGGTGAGGAACTCAGACGAATGTACACAGCCTCTTGCAACTCGGTTAACTGCTTCTTCGGTTCCTTTAGTCCTTCTACGAACATCCTGTATGGCTGTTTAGAATTAGGAGCAGTCTCAAGTAAGAGACCAATGACAAACTCAACTTCCCTATCTAGTGGCATCCCTGGTAACTCCTCTGGAAAGACATCCGAAAAATCTCTAACCGCACGGATGTTGTCACCAACAAACTTCTCATCTACTAAGAATGTCGCTAGTCTGATTGTGGTAGTTCCTGCAATTTCAACTTCAAATCTTTCTCCTTTGGAACTGGTGAGTTCTATGGTTCCCTTAGCACAGTGTATATACTGCCTTTGCCTTTCTTAACCATGACATACCAAGGATCACGTCTATAGTGCTCTCTTCTAACACTATAGAGGTAGCCGATCTTGGTTAGAAACATAGGGTAAGAAAGAAAGAATTGTAGACAAGGTGAGTAATTACGAGAAATGTTACTGCGGGGGATTTATTAGCTAAGTAGTTTAGTGTGTCACCTACTAAAGTTAATTCATACCTTATGGTGGTACATGCTAAGATACCCCACTATAATGTTTCAATCAATCAAAGAAGCAAATCAAGCATTCATCATCAGAACAATCAACCAACATTTTTAATAGAGAAAATAGTTTTAAATTTTGTCTTAGGTATCCTATCTCTTAAAAAGATCATAAGTGTAGGATTCCAAGGTGTGAAATCCATCATGTCTTGGAGTAGAAAAGATAAGAGTAAGCAGAGTAGAACAGTAGAAGGTGCGACAGGATCAAGATAAGTATAGAGAGAATCAGAGTAAGGTAAGTATAGAATGAATCAGAATAAGGTAAGTAGGTAAGGGTTTTGTCCATTACTATCTAGGTTTCGTCCTACAGTCAACATTTCCTCTGATACCACTTCTGTCACACCCGGCTTTAAGGAACAAAGCCGGGTGCATCTCATACATGCGCCAAAGAAGACAACAGAGTGTATAGAGATAAATGTCATAATACAATCAGAGTACTTATTACATAGCGGAAGTCTTACATAACAAAAGATAAATGTAACAGGATCTAAAATCCATCCTTGGCGCCAGAAAGTCAACTGGGAAACGCCACCTAGATCAGATCAAACTCCTCGCCTTGTGGCTCCTCTTGAACCACCTGTTCTTCTCTTGTGGGGGGGTGTGAGACAGCAAGGGTGAGCTCACACATGTTCATCGCTCAACAAGTTGTGGGGAATAATGTGGCATGAACTCACCAAAGGTGAGAGTTCATGAAGTGTAAGGCTGATCAACAATAGAGGTTAAAGCTAAGCATTGCTTTTATAAGTTGGTCAAAATTTTATTAGCAATTACTAAGTGTAAGTGAATACCAAACCATAATAAAATAATAGAACAGAATTAATAATCCCATGCAAATGCAAATGACAAATTGAGTTTAGGTTCCATAATTTAATCATCGGAGAGTCCTGAGCTGCTCATGACCGTGAGCTCGGCTAGTATACCAGTTTTACACTCTGCAGAGGTTGTACCCTTTACCCACAAGTCGTGTTTCCCATGTCGCCAGGGTTAGCTAGGCCCTTAGACACTACCAAGGTGAATGGCTAGGGATCCACTACGAGGCCTTTACAAAGTTCCACTAGCTTCCGAAAACCCGCTACAGTTTATGGGAAGAGCACTTGCAAGAATCCCTCGTCTGACCGCCATCACAGCAAAATCAACTCGAGAACCTCCTTGCATGCAACTCCCCTACTGCCCTTGCCCCTTTCGGGTAAGGTAGTCTTCCACTAGCTTCCCTAATTAGTTAGCCAAGGGGTCCCATTCCTCCCTTGTGGTGGCACGTGTTTCTCAAGTTAAGCTCCATGTTCCAATTAACAATAATATAATGATCTTGACATGAACATAAATAGAATAACAAAATAACTGGAACATGGATATAAAATATTAACCCAAAACCATATAAAGCAATAGCATAACTACCCATATGATTCAGGGGTAAACAAGGTAAAATGGATAAACAGACTAGGGTGACCTATTGGGTCCCATCAAAATTAAACCTATGCATGGTAAATGATTATAAAGAACATTATTGGGTAACAAAAGTGAATCAAGGGCACAACTTGCCTGGCACTTGAGATTCCAGTTACCAGGATGATTCTTCAAATCCTCGTGACCTCACTGCTAGTCGTAGCAATACAAACAAACATGGTATAGACAAAATTAACATCACACCAAACATAAGAACAAACTGAATAATAATGATCTACACGAAGCTACGAGATCGCGGGTTTGAAAACCACTAAAATCAGAGTTAGGGTTATTAAGTTACGATTTTCTGAAGTTATTTAATGCCTCGAATAGAGTTATTCATGTGGATAATTTTAAATCAAGTTTCATGGTTAGATAAAAGTACTAGGTGAAAAATAATACTTAAACAAAATTAATTCCACTAGAATGAATCTATTTGGAGTAATGGATTTTAAGTTATGAATTTCTAAAGGTTTTATGTATTTGATACAAGATTGATTAAGAGATACAATTTAATATGGTTTTCATGTCAAAACAGTGGTACTAGATGATGAACAATAAAATTACAAAATTATAGGAACTGGAATCATAATTTTTGGAGTTACAGATTTTAAGATATGAATTTTCAAAGGTCTTATGTGCTTAAAATAGGATTAAGTGGGAAATTAAATTTCTTATTGTTTTCATGGCCAAACAGAGGCTCTAGGTGATAGAGAATAAAATTACAAAATTTTAGAAAGTGGAATGGAGTAGTTTGGAGTTCAAATGAATTTTCTATGAATTATTAAAGTTCTAGCACTCATTTATATAATAAAAACCTATTTTCTAATTCATTTATTCATTTTATCACGCCACTGGACTGGGCCTCATTTTCCAGGAATGTCAGGGGCCCCTGCGTAAGACAACCTAGACTCAGGAAACAGTTAAACGGGGATGGCGGGTTGATTCCAGAAATCCCCAGGGTCTCTTTAGCAAAATGGCCAGCAAAGCGGTATCGGGTCCGGAGAGCCGTCCGATCCAAACGAACGTGCCAGATTTAAAATAACCTAAGATCTAATCTCTGGCGTTCATCCGCCGATCGACGGGCGCGATTCAACTGAACGAAGGGGGTATCCCTCTATCCTATTATAACCATCCGTTGGGCATCCAACGGTCGGGCGACCGTCTCCTTTCTTCCCCAATCCCAGCAGCCGAGCGCGGTGGTGACGAAGCTGTGCGGCGGCGCATCGCCGGCGGCACATGAATTGGCGTTACCGAGCCGGTTCCACAACCCAACCAGGTGCTAAACGATCTAAGGCATGCAACGAATCGAATGAGTTAGTCCTTACCCAAGATTGGAGTTTCACGGGTGCAGTCCACAGCGGCTCAGCGGGTTCAGGGCGTCGCTGCGCGACGGTGAGGAATTACCGGGCCACAGCGGCGCCCCACTACCGATTGGGCACAGTGCAAGTCCCGCCCAACCCTGGTGGTGCTCCCAGGCGCTTCACTGCACGTGGATCTGACGTCGAGCAGAAGCTTCGCGTGGTGACCTGCTTCGTCGGCGAGAGGCCTATGGCGATGTGGCAGTTCGAGCTAACATAGTATTGCGATCTGAGAGATGCAGGGCGAACGAGGTCCTACAAGTAGTCAAGGGTAAGGCCGAGAGCGGAGAAATCTCAACAACCTGAGGGGATGCAGCGGTGGCGGCATGCATGGCGAGCAGTGCGGGTTGTTTAGTTTTTGGCCGGATAACAGGGAAACACCTGACTTGCGGGGGCCACACACCAGAGCAACCAGCGCACGGCGTGAGGGGACGGGACTGGCACGCGGGCCCCGATTGACAGCAGCGCGCGCGGGTCCGACTTGGCTGACGGCAGAGCCCCACGCGACAGAGAGTGGCCAGAAGTCTTGCGCGGGGATAGTGTGGGATGGCGCGGAGGAAAGCAGTTGAGGGCCGAAAGGGAGCAGAAGCGGCCCAGTAGCACGATTTCTCCTTTTTCTTTATTCTTTTCTGGTTTCTTTTTCTTTTTTTGTTTTTTTAGAATTCAAATTTGAATTCGAATTTGGTCCTGAAATCCATCAATGATAAAAGTGTACCAAGTTCAAATTTTTGGAGTATAGAAGTACTTTCTTATTTATATATTTTATTCTACCTTATTTGTTTAGTGGTGTTTTCTCTTTTCTCAATTTTCAAGAATTCCCTTTTAAAGCTTAAATACCCCTTTTTGGTATTAATATATTTCTTTTCATATGATTTTTTATACTATCACAAGATGCAACCAAAATGAAAAACCAGCATGATACATATTTTAGTGGCTTTTATGTTATTAATTATTTATTTTTACATAAAGTGTTCGCATGTGATGATGCACAAAGGTTAAACTCACATAAGGAGAAATTGTTTCTCTATTGATATAATTTCTATCAAATTACAAAGTGGGTATTACATATACAAATATATTTTGTATAAACCGAATTAGCTTAATTGATATATGCCTAAATTGCTATTATTAGAATAGAATTCAATTCTAATGATCCAAACGGGTGTGAACTGAAAGTCTGCGCTTATAAATGGTTGCAAATTTGCAATTCTTCTCACATCAATAGCTGCTAAAATATGAACAGAATCCATGCATACACTTACATACAAGTTCTGAATGACTACGCCTGTGAATGTCTTCGACTCGGCAGTGAATCAGACTCTAAATAGAAATAGGAACATTGTTAGGATCATTACCTATAGTGACTCGTGATAATGGATTCTATGATTTTTAGAATCTCATAGATGAATGACAATGGACTCTAAATCTATTTCTATGGTAAATCCATTCATGTATGGACTCCAACGGATCTGACTCCAAAGGCACGAAGAAATAGGTAATGCGTGACAATGACTGCGCCTGAAGATATGGACTCTAAAGGCAAGGTGAAGGTGTCCGATTAGAAGAGGAAGATCCCCATCGACGATGAACCCAAGGGAGACAAGACCGTCGACTTGGGATCGAGCGAGAAGGAGGGGAAGAAGAAGCGCATCTAGAAGACCATCTACTACGAGTGCGACACTTCTTCCTCTTCACAAAAAGACACCTCTTCATCCAAAAAATACGGTTAAACAAAATTAACCTAAAATATCTTTTAATTATTCTTGCATTCCTTATAATTCCAATGCCCATTTGCTTTATATTCCTCTTGGCAAGCCTCCACACTTTGATGGGGAGGATATTCTTGGTGGAGCCATAAAATGTGTAGTCATCTTTTTTTCTCTCAACCTTAGTATTTGGGATGTTGTACAAAATGGAATGAATGTGCTAGATAGCGATGATGAAAACTATAATGCTATTGATGCTCAAGAAATGATCCATAAAAATTCCCAAGCTACTACTGTCTTGTTAGCTTTTTTATGCATGGAGGAGTATAACAAAGTAAGTGGTCTCGAAAATACCAAAGAAATTTGGGATACATGGAAGATCGCTCATGAAGGCAATGACATGCCCATGATCACCAAGATGGAGGTCATCAAAGGTGAACTTGGGAGGTTCACCATGAAGAGAGGAGAAGAGCCACAAGAGACATACAACAGGCTCAAGACCTTGGTGAACCAAGTGTGAAACTATAGAAGCAAGAGATGGATGGATCATGACGTCATCCGACTCATGCTAAGGTCATTTATAGTTTTAGATCCTAACCTTGTTAACGTAATCTGTGAGAACCCTAGGAACACCAAAATGATGCCCGAGGAAGTTCGTGAGTCAATGAATGATGGCCAAGGAGGCAAGGTACATCGCCGCCGCCACCAACGGGAGTCTCCCTATAATGAACCGCAACTTGTCGCCTTCAAAGAGACAAACAACAAGGAGGCGCTCCCAAGCAAGGTGGAGCGAGTTGAGGTGGCCAGCCTCAACGACGTGGAGGTGGCACTTGTGGTCAAGCGCTTCAAGACCGCACTAAAGGGGCGCAAGGACTTCTCCAGCAAGGGAAAATCAAGGGGGAAGTGTGCCTGCTTCAAGTATGGTGAGTCCGATCATTTCATAGCAAATTGTCCTTGTCGGAGAGAAAATCCTTCGGCCGGGTGGCGGAATGCACCCGCCCTAATCCTAAGATGAGGAGGGGGCCTAAGCGGTTTGCCTGTTAGGTGGATTGTTGATGAACACAAGAACACGCGAGGGTTTACAGTGGTTCAGGCCGCCGGAGCGTAATACCCTACCTCCACTGTATGTATATTGTATTGAGTGTGCGTGTAAACGTGTGTCTGAGTGTGTGAGCCTATGAACTTGTCTGTCCCTTGTAACATTGTGTCCCTTCCCTTCTATAGTTTAAGGGAGGTACATACAAGGATGCTGAGCCCCGACATGCAGGCCCAGGAGCATAATGGTAGGAATACATTATGTGAATAGTAAAAGCTGACAGCCTACAAAGATCCTCCGCCTTAGTAACGCATGAGTAATCAGCGGGAGTCATGATGACCGTTGTCCATGTAGCATTGATAGTCAAAATGTGCGAGTAATGGTGAGTAACCGCACGGCCCACGTATCATGGACTGAGCATGCCGCCTGTCAGTGGAGTGGACAAACGCACGTCCTATCCGTAATGAATGCGAAGGCGCACGTAGCTCAGAGGCATCATGCTAGGTTCTGCCCGTTGGCTTATGTCGCGAGCAGTATGCCACGTGGCAGCATCGGGTCTCCGCCTGAGCGGGGAGCAGGAGTGTATGCGGATATGTACGGATCCCACTAGACTAGATCTGGACACGTGTCAGCACCAGATCCCCGCCTGGGCCCTGATTAAGGCCCGGGTGTGTTCTATCCTGGAACCTTGGGACCCTACTGTGGGCGGCCCGGATCCCATTCCAGGGTCCGGTTCGTATACGTGGGGTCCTGGACTAATCTTGGAGGTCCAGACTGTATATCCAGGGGTCCGGCACTTTCCCATGGGGGTCCGGACTCACTGTAGATGCCTTGGAGTATATCACTTTTTCTGGACATGTGGCGGCTCCGGACCCGCCCATGTGGTGGGGTCAGGCGCTGTTGCTGGCCCAGAGTAGTCGCCCGAGGCTGGGGTGAGTCGTGGCCTAGTCCCACATACAACTCTTTTACCACGCGACTAAAGATAGCCACGTGGGTACTGCGTCTTTATACAGTAGCAAGGGGTACCCTAGTTTCAGGGTACTGACAGTGGCCCCCGGGCCTGCCTCAGGGGAGGATGCGAGCCTGCAGGTGAGGCCAAAGCTTGTACTTTGCTTCAATATGGCCTGATTGGAGATTGGCGCGCCGTTTCAGCACGTCTGTTGACGCACCCTCTGTCAATCACCTTCGGTCACGCCAACTGCCATATCTGTCCCCGCGGCTGACTGACCCACGGCCCCCACGCCTGGTGGTTTCGTCGGGCCACGCGCGGGGCGCCTTGTTACCGCTGCATTGGTTTAAAAAATTACCTTTTGTCTTTTGCAGTGGCCCCAAGGAGGCGCGCTACCGGCGCGTACGGCGGTTCGCTCTTTCCGCACCCGAAATCCGACACCCAAGTTGTATGACTCGTGGACCCGAGCCCCCATGTCACAGACTAGGCTGCCTGGATCCTAGGTGCCCGTCGAGCGTGATTTCCTGCTGCTATTGAGGGCCGCGCGGAAGGGTTTCCCTGAATAAGGACTTTGGTTTCCTTGAAAAAGGGATTCACCCCATGTGAAACAGTTACCCTTTTGCATTCCCTTCCAATCGCTGTGCCCCTTTGCCTTCGTGCCTTCCTGCTCCACACCCGCCGCCGCACACGCCATGGCTTCCCTTGGTCATCCTGACCATTTTCAGTCTGAGGAAGCGCTTAACCTGGTGCGTGGCCTGCTTGGGTGGAGCGTGCCAGGGCTCGCAGGAAGAATCCATGCCGGCGTCGTCCCCCTCGGCGATCTCGCCGCTGGGGAGTTCGTGCTGTTCACCTCCTACATCTCTTGCGGGTTGGCGCTGCCGATCTTGCCCTTCTTCCTCCTGCTGCTGGAGGAGTTCGGGCTTCAGCTTCAACACCTCACACCCCACTCCATCCTCTAGGTGGCCATCCTCGTCCACCTCTGCGAGATGTTCGTAGGTGTGGCCCCCTATACTTCCCTCTTCCGCTACTTCTTTGTGCTTGTCAAATTTGGGAAGACTAGGGACCACAACGGTGCCTACTACTTCCAGACGAGGCTAGATCCAGCCGTCGTCTACATCCCCACCCTTGGTGGAGCGAGGTGGGAGAACTAGCGTAGTGACTGGGTGATCGCCAGCGCCGAGGCCAACGACCGCCTCGTCCTGCCGTCCGATGGGCCGGCCCTCGACCGCAAGCCGTGGAGGACCAAGCCGTCCCTGCCGCCAGAGCTCTTGCCCATATTGGACAGGATCAAGGTCTTGGCCACGGACGGCCTGACGTCAATGCACATGGTCGGCGACCTCCTAAAGCGCCGGATCATGCCACTACAGAGGAGGCCACGCCTGTGCTGCTGGTTCATCGGCCCGAACGACATCGGTAGGATCCAACGTGGGCCGGGCACTGATCTGTCCTGGGACGAGCTGGCTGTCCTGGTGGGAGGGATTACCGGGGAGACTTTTGTTCCTGAATCCCTGATACTCCCCCAGGCCACCCCAGTGCTCTGCGATGACCCAGGCTTGAGGACGGCGATCTTGGCCACGCTGCCGACCCTCGACAACAGCGGTGTGGCGGTTCGCCAGACCGGCGGCTGGGACCCCCTCCGCGGGATCCGGATCTCCGATGCATCGGCTAGAGGTCCCCAGCCCGCCGATGTGGCTTCCAGCGCCAATCCCGCCGTATCCCCTAGCCCCTTGGACAAGGGCGAAGGGGCTACGAGCAGTGCCTCCGCCCCAGGTGGCTTTAGGTGGTCGAAGGAGGAGAGGCGACGCAGGCTGCGTCGTGCTGACGCGTCGCTTGTTTTGGACCCCCAGAAGCGCCAGAGGACTACTGGTGGGGCCGAGGAGGCCAGCTCCCAGGCCCACGGCACGCAGAGGCGCATTAGTCCTCTAGTCCTACCGCCACCACCACCCTCTGGGGGTGATCACCCCCAGGGGCACCAGCAGCAGCAGTAGCAGCAACAGCAGCGGTTGCCCCGCTTCTAGGGTTGCTGGAAAGTCCAGGGCCCCAAGTAAGTGTAGCCCCTTTTTCCATGAGTCTGATCATCATGCCGACAAGTCTTAACCCATCATCTGATCGCCAGGGCTTCCTCCTCCGCCGCTCCCAAGGCCATGCCTCCTCCGCCAGGCACCAGGCCCACCGATGGGTCTGGCTCTCAGCAGCAGGAATCTGCTGGGAGTGGTGCCGGCGGTCTGCCACGAGCTGCTGCCAAGACAGCGCTAGCGGCTTCCCATGCCCCAGCCGGGGGTTCGGCGGTAGTGGCGCCAGCATCAGGCGGCGTCGCAGTGATAGAGGAGGTCCCAGCTGTGGGATCCACGCCCACCTCCAACATCGCGAAAACTCCCAACACTGGGGGTGACATCAGAGGCGTGTCCAGCTCCAACCCCCCGCCTGCACCGGAGGAGATGGAGGTGGTGTTTGGGCGATGGCTCTGGTCAGGTGTCGAGGAAGAAGCTACGCCAATCCCCCTCCCCCGCATGCTGTCCCGCGCCGACCAGGTCCTTAGTGACACAGGGGCAACAATTTTGCGGGAGTGGGAGGCGCTTGAGGCTGAGCACCAGCGCCTCAGCAACTGGCGCACCAAACTAGAGGAGCGCACCAAGTCAGCGTCCCGGCAGTTCATCTCCGAGCGGTCCCAACTCGAGCGGGACCACAAGGAGTACAAGAAGGACCCCCAGAAGGTGTATGCCAGGGAGCTGGAGGCGCACCAGAGGGAGAAGAAGGTGGCCAGGAGGGAGGAGGCCGTCACCCCGAGGGAGGCCCTCACAACAGAATACCAGGCCAAGTTGAGCGCCCTGGACCAGACTCTGGAAGCGCAGTGGGCCCAGTAGGTCAAGGTTGTGGAGAGGCTGCAAAAGTGGCAGCAGGAGCTTGAGGGCAAGGCCAGCGATGCCGCCCTCGCCGAGGAGAATATGAAGGCGAAGGAACAGTCCTTGGACAGGCGGGAGACGGACCTTGCCAGGTGAGAGACGGTTCTCGCCTTCAGGGAAGAAATGCTCACCCAGTGAGGCGAGTTGCTGGCCGAGCACGAGCTCGAGGCAAAGAAGAAAGAAAAGGAGTTGGAGGAGTAGATCCGCTAGTTCAACATGGCACAGGCGGTGCCGGGTCCCCAGGCGGTGGAGGCCACCAGGAAGGCCCTTGAAGATCTTCAAGCGGAGCACCGTGCCTGGGTCCAGCACATTGCCACGTGGGCTAGCGAGGCAAGCACGGCACTGGTGCCGCTAGGGATGAGCCCCATCCTAGTGTTGGAGTTGCCGGCGTCGATCTCCGATGCGCTCTCGGTGCTGGACTCCGCCGCTGATCACCTCCGACGCCTGGACCAGATCCTCGGTGCCCGCCTAGAGGCAGAGGGCAGCAAGCTCTGCCGGGCGGTGGTTGAATATGTCTTGACGTGCTTTCGGAGTCATGACCCCGCCATATCTTTGGCGCTGGTGATCGCTAGTCCGGTAGCCGCCACGGAAGACGCCTCCCGGGAAAGCGTACAAGACACCGTGGATCTGGTGGCCGAGCGCTTCCAGCGTGATCCTGCTGACGATGAGTAGCCAAATCTGCAGAGACAAGGCAAGGGTCCCGCTAGGGAGCAGCTTGTAATAACTTTTGGTGGTGTAACATACTTTTGAGAACCATTAATCAAGCAGTATTAGCACTTATCTGTATGCTATTTGCTGTTGTTATGTGTAGCGTCACCAACTTCCATCTGGTACTTGGTCCCCCTGGTAGGTAGGCTCGACGTGTCGAGGCTGGATACCAGTACACCAAAGAAAAAGTTGGTGGTCCGGCCCCTAGGAGGTAGTCTCTACAGTTTGAGACTACCTACCTCTAGACGGGGTCCTGGACCTGCACACAGCTTCGGCTTTGAAGTGTTAGTAGCACACCCATAGAACCCACCATCTGGTATCTTTCATTCTTTGATTCATGCACCAGGACCTGCAGGGTTTAGCCTGGGAAGCCAAGCTGTATGCCCGGATTCATAGGATCACAGCTCTAAATACTAGGGTACCCGTTGCAGAGTGGTGGAGCGTGCAGGCTTAGGGTATGAAACCAGGCTAAGCGGCTACACAGCTCCGGACCACTCCAGGAGACGAGCACCCATTCTCTAGAACCGGACCCCAGGTTGTCGGACCCGCTGTGGCAGGGGAGGGATCCTGAACTGCAAGCCTGGCTACTCAATTCGGATGTCATCATACCAGCAAGGGTGGGAAACTGTATGGGTGGGTTAGATAAAAAATAATGCTTTAAAACTGTAGCAGAATAAAACCATCACAAAAGCACATCTGGGGGATAAATCTCTTCCTTATAACTTGATATACATGGGTGTAGACCAACAGGCTGGGCTTACGAGGGCGAACCTCACCGGATTGACGTACACATATGCGCAACCCAGTTACAAAGGAAGAAAACTCAACCCCCCAGTTTTTCTTCTATGGATAAAACTTACAGAGATCCTCTATATTCCAGGGATTGGGAAGAGTTACTCCTTTAGTTTTGGCAAGGCGGACACACTCGGGTCGGCATATTTCTATCACCTTGAAGGGTCCTTCCCAACTGGGGGAGAGTTTGTGGAGCCCTTCTTTGTTCAGTACTCGCCTTAGGACTAGGTCCCCGACCTTGAGTTCCCTACTATGCACAAACCGCTGGTGGTAGTGCCGGAGCGCTTGGTTGTACCATGCATTTCAGATCGCCGCTCGCCATCTACGTTCGTCGATGAAGTCCATGTCCTCACGCCGTAGCTGTTCCTACATAGACTCATCAAAAGACTAGACACGTGGTGTCGGTGTTTTGGGTCCGACCGCACACCTGGGGTTGCCCCTCAAGGTGTTTTAGGAGTAGGACGGTGTCGCCGACTGTAGCTGAATGGTTCGTGCCAGATGCACGAAAGACAATGGACAGTGTTTACAGGTTCGGGCCGCTTTGAGATGCGTAACACCCTACGTCCTGGCGAGTATGATTTGTGTAATGGGTTACAAGGTAGAGATTTGAGGTGGATGGCTAAGTAGTAGTAGAGTTGGGATTGATCTGAAGGGGTGCCCCCTAGGCCTTATATATTCGACCGTGAGGCATTACATGTGGATGGGATAACGATACACATCTAAGAGATAGTGAACTGATCGAGTCTATCTTCCTATAATTCTGCCGACTTATCCTCGCCTGGTTCTGCTGTATGCGTCTCTAACGCGGGAAAGTCGGGTCTTCTGTTGTGGTTGCTTGTTCAATATCGTCGGGCCTTCCGGGCTTGCATTGATCCGGCCTTATGTCGATCTGCTTCACTGGTCGTTCCTCCCCAGGCCCATGAAGGAGTGACCTTACGATTTATTGGGCCCTTGGGCCTTTTGTGAGGTCTTTCATCCTTCCAGTGGACCCGGGGGATATCTGTCCCCCACAAGCCCCTGATCTTCGGGCTGATTTTGAGATAATCAGCCCAAAGATCCTAGGTCCAGCTCGCGGTCTTTGTTTATGACAAGAAATGCTTTCCGGGCAGTTTGGAGAAAACGATTTCTTACTATCTCCTTCGGCTTTGCTCACTCAAAATCTGGAGTTTTGTCTCGTACTCATGCCTTGGAGGTCGGCATTTCGTATTACAGGACCCTGAACTTCATTGGGTGCACCGGAGGTGCACCCAATGGGTGTAGCCCCCGAGCTTCGAGTGGATTTTGGATAATAATCCACTCGAAGGTCTTCATCAGAGATCATTTTTATTTCCCACTTGCGCTTTGGTTGGAGGTCAGCCTTGTCTTTAATCTTGCCTTATGCCTTAGAAGTTGGCATTATCTTGGCTTGAAATGGTGATTCATGGGGTGCATCGAAGGTGCACCCAATGGGTGTAGCCCCCGAGCTTTGAGTGGATTTTTGAAAATAATCCTCTCGAAGGTCTTCATTTCATGTCCTTTTGCTGAGGGTTATATTTTCTTTTTTCGAATGCCTTAGAAGTCAGCATTATGTCATCGATATTGTGCTTAAGAGGTCAGCATATATTTTGTCTTTTGCAGCCGAGCTCGTGATCCGCCCATATCTTGCTAGGTGGTGCAATTTATTTGCTTTGCGACTGATTGGACATTTGATGGACATTCCCTGGCTAGTCTTCATGTCGCTTCTGTTTGTCAGATTTTGTACTTCACCAGCTATATTTGGCTTTCCTTTGATCCTTACTGATATCTCATTTTTGTCTTGAGGTATTCATTGCATGCCCTGCACGGGTGTGAGAGTTTTGAAAAATATACTGATAATTCCTGGGCGTCCCCCCCTAATGGGTGTGGGTAAGGGACGACATGGTACGCTGAGTGTTTTAGCCGGCTGTTTCTGAGTAGTAATGTGATGTGACGGCGGGTGTAATCATTTCGCCCGCGCGGTTGACTGGAGTCCCAATGGGTGTTGCGTTGCATGAAACGGCGTCAGCTGTCTGACGCATCTTCAGACGGGTTGAAGTGTATATTGAATATTGTGCGACTGTTCAGTGATCGTGGTAGGAGGTGAGCGGTTGCCTTCTTCTTCTATAAATAGTGCCTCTGCCTCTCTGGTTTTTTCACATCTCTTGCTGTTCTCCGCGGCTTGCTTTCTTCCTCTCCTTTCGCTTCCACCATGGGCAAGAGCAACAAACGCAAGCGCGAGCCGACTCCTCCCTTGGAGGATTTTGGCGACTCGGAATACTCGGAGGAGGAGTTCTCCTCCGAGTCTGAGGGGTCTCTGGCTCCCGTCTCTCCCCCAGAGTCATCTGACGATTCAGACGACTCCCAGGGGCTTGCTGTAGAGGTCTGGTCTTATATCCGGGCCGTCGAGCGCTCCGGCCTCGCGGGCTCAGATGAGTCGGAGTACTCCTCGAACGAGGAGGACTCGTCCGAGGAGGACGGTGGTGGCGATGGCAAAGGCGACGACGACGACGACGGAGGCGCTGGCGGCGACGACGGTGATGGCGGTGACAGCGGCGGTAGGGGCGGCAACGGCGGCAGCAGCAGGGCCAGTGGCTAGATGCCACTGGTCTTTTAGATGTTAGTATAGTATAGTGAAATAATGTAGTAGTATTTAGTAACGTAGTGTAGTATAGTGTAGCGTAGTAGTAGTAGTAGTAGTAGTAGCAGTAGGGAAGTATCAACTCATAATGAGTTGATTTGTAGGTATTGTAACTTCCCTTAATGAAGAATCATTTCGTCTCCTCTGTGTCAATTATTTAGCTTTGTATTCAGTTGATCTCTGTCGTGATGTTTATTGCCCGTGATGTTCTCTATCTGTTATGTTTGTGGCATAACTTAGAGTTCTTGAATCATTCCTCCGCCCGCCTTGTTGGTGAAATTGATTCCTTTGGAATAGCGATTAAATAACTCGGGCATCATATTGACGCTTTTGGGGGTGATGGCCGAGCTATTATTGTCACATTTACGCGACGATGTCAGCGTTTTAGAGATAACCGCCGAGCGACTGAAGATGACGTCGACATTTTAGAGATAACCGCCGAGCGACTGAAGATGATGTCGGCGTTTTAGAGATAACTGCCGAGTGACTTGAAGACGACGTCGGAGTTTTAGAGATAACTGCCGAGCGATTGGAGATGACGTCGGCATTTTAGAGGTAACCACCGAGTGACTTGAAGGCGACGTCGGAGTTTTAGAGATACCGCCGAGCGACTGAAGATGACGTCGGCGTTTTAGAGATAACTGCCGAGTGACTTGAAGACGACGTCGGAGTTTTAGAGATAACTGGCGAGTGACTGAAGATGACGTCGGCGTTTTAGAGATAACTGCCGAGTGACTTGAAGACGACGTCGGAGTTTTAGAGATAACTGCCGAGTGACTGGTGGTAACATCGGTGTTTTAGAAATAACAGTCGAGTTAGAACTGGCTGTGTCGGCCACTTTGAGGTTAATAGCCGAGTGATGATGTGGCATACCGGTGTTTTAGAAGTAACCGCCGGGTGATGACATGGCACGCCGGCGTTTTTTTGGAAACGGTATCTGACTCGGGAATATCCCATAAGTACTACGCTTTCAGCCGCCTCTGCTTTCCGTGCCCTAGTTCTTGCTTTCTTGCCTCCAGATCCTCTCTGCAATTCGGCTCCTGATCCGTTCGTCAGTGGAGTTGAGATGGCCCCCAAGCGAAAGGCCTCGAGCTCCTCCGCTGCAGTGATTCCTCCAATCGACCCCAACAGTCAGTTGCCTTTCGCAGGTAACCATATGTCTGTTGTCTCCGAGCCTAACCTTCTCTATCTCGTGTCCATCGGGGTTCTTCCCCCGAGGGAGCTCTGTTCTTGGCGGATTTGCCACGGGGTCACTGTTCCGACAGAGGATACCCATGAATCTATGATTTATGTTCCTTTTCTTCTCCGTGGTCTTGCTCTTTCGATTTCTCCCTTTTTCCGCGGCCTCCTTGATTTCTATCATCTTAATTTGACCCATCTGAATCCCAATTCCATTCTGCAAATTTCCATTTACATTCATTTATGCGAAGCTTTCCTTGGCGTGCTGCCACATTTTGGATTGTGGAAGTACTTGTATCACTGTCGCCCTGGGATGGCCGGAGGGCAGCACCAGCTGGTTGGGGGTGCTAGTTTGGAGATGCACCATGGGAGGAAGACTGAATATCTTGAAATCCCTCTCAAGGACAGTATCGAGGGATGACGCTTGGAATGGTTTATTGTTGAGAACCATGGAAACTCTCTCCCCCCACGGTCGGGGAGACAGCCGGATGTTCGCACTCCGAGCTGGACCGAGTCCCCCACGGATCAAGAGGTGGCTGAGGCAGGGGCTTTGCTAGCTAAAGTTGGACTGCTGAAAGAGAGGGGTCTGACTGCAGAGGCTGTGGTTGCTGATTTTGTCTTTAAGGACATTCAACCGTTGAAGGATAGGGCATACCCAGCCTACTTGTACCGAGGTTTAGCTGACTCAACCCGGGTCACCAATAGAAGAATTCTTGCTGTAGACTTGGTGAGCCGGCTTGAAATGATACTTAGAGGCAAGGTTTCCAATGTTGGTGCCCCTATCGCATACTCGGCCTAGAACCTGCCTCCTTCCAAGGCTTTTACTCATTTTGTGTCGAATCCTCCTGTTGCTGACGGTAGTTTGGGCTTTAGAGTACGACCCTCTGCAGAAGAAGTTAGTGCTTTGGTTGCTTCGATTGGAGAAATTCCCGATGATGAACGGCAAGTCCACTTTGAGGTGCCTTTGGATCCTAATGATGCAGAAATAAGTGCTATGCTTGATATGCTGGCCGAAGATTCTTCTGATGCTGCTCCTGCTGGGACATTGGTGATGGCGCCTCTCCCAGAAGCTGGTACAGCCTTGGATGTTTAGAGACCTGTCAGTGTTCGCCCGAGACGTCCTTGCCGAGCCAATCAACTTGATCCTTCTGCTAATGAGCAGAAAAAGAAAAAGAGACGTCTTCGGCAAGTATGTAGTTTGGATCGGGGCGCTGGTCCTTCGGTTCCTGCTGCTGAGGAAGTTCCCGTGCCTGAATTTACTGACGCTGACCCCAAAGGGTGTGGTATGTCTGTTGCTGACCCCAATGGGTGTGATCCATCTGTCGCTGACCCCAATGGGTTTGTTGCTGATGAAAATGACGGGGAGGAAGAAAATGAGGTCCCTTTGGCTCAGAAGAACAGTCGGCAGTATATTGCTAGTGGGGAAAGTAGTGGGGTTCCTTCTCCTGCTCTGTCAGCCCTCGTCGGTCTACAGGAGTTATCTCTGGTGAACTTAGATCAGACTCTAGAAGATATGGTTCCAGAGGACCTATTATCAGAGCCAGCGGATGGTGACGCGATGGATGTTTGTGCTGATGTGTTCGACGCCGGGTTGGGGTCATCCCGGGCAGCGTCCCGCGCCTCATCGACCTTAGAGTGCGGTCTTGAGGGCCAGGAAACTGACTTTGATCGTCTTGCTCTCATGGAAGTAACTGAGGGGCCTTCAGCCTTAGAGGCGGCTGCCGCAGAGAGCTTGACCCTCAAGGATGGTGTTAACGCTCACCCAGCCCCCGAGGGTGTTGCCGGGGATGGTTCGGCTCGGGTGGGAGGCGTAAGTCAAGACCCAGCCCCCGAGGGTGTTGCCGGAGACGATCCGGCTCAAGTGGGCAGCGCGAGCTATGACCCAGCCCCCGAGGGTGTCCAAGCGGGGTCTCCCTCTTGTACTTCCATGGATGTTCACATCGGATCTCCTCCACACTCTGGTGGCATGGTGGTGGCCCAAGTTTCTGGTCAGGGAGTCGCCTTAGAGGCTAGCGTTCCCGCTGACCAAGTTTTGGGCTCTGTTGACGGTACTGAGTTGGTCCCTGCTGGTTCATTGCAAGCTGCGTCAGGTGGCGACTTTATGTCAGGCCATCAATTGATCTCTCACAATTTGGGAGTCCCTTCGTTCTTCTCCAACCTCCAGGTATTGTGATATATTTTAGCTTGACTTTTATACCGCATGAACTGCTGTTATTACATTTATCTGTTCCCAATATCAGGCATTGGTGGACGGGATGGCTAGTCAGCTGAGGTCGCAAGGTGTGTCTGTTCCAGAAGGAGCTTCGTCTCTGGCACGTTGGAATCCGGTGTTGCTTCAACAGCGTGTCTCTGACTTGGAAGCGGCGAATGCTAGTTAGTGCTCTTTTGATTCCTTTCGTCTGCCTTATTGAATTGTTTCACATTTTGACCCCCTTTGCTTGATTTTTTCTCGCCAGGCATGGCTCGGCAGATTTCTGTTCTTGAAGAAAAACATTCTCAAGGCCAGGCTGAACTGGTCCAGCGGTGTTCTGATTTTGAGGAAAAGTATTCCCAAAGCCAAACTGAGCTGGCCCAGGTCTCTGCTGCTCTAAATGCTGCTAACACGCTGAACTCTACTCTTCGCGTTCAGCTTGATTATGAAAAGGTGACTTGTGAAATTGCGCCTTGTATTGCTGTGTTCTTATTGCTGACCTGATGTTTGAAGGAGTTGATTCTTGCTTGCAGGAAGAAAAACGTGCCCTTGTTGCTTCTCGCGATAATCTGGACAGACTGTATCGTGACTCTAGCAACTCGTTGACTATTCTAGAAAGGAGTCATCGTTTCACCATGGAGGAGTTAGATAATCTTCGCTGTAGGCTGCAGGAATCCACGGATGACGTGATCCGTCTCAGGTAGTTGATATCGGCTAAGGATGCTGCTATCAAGGAACTGCGTGCTTCCAAGAAGTCCATCGCCCAGGAGCTGGAGACCGCTCAGCTGGCCATCAAAGTTGCTGAAGAAACTTCCGTTACTCTGAGGGCCCAACGCGACAGGGCTATGGATAAAGCCATTCGCGCGGGGCGGATCTTGATGAGGAGACCCGGCGTAGTTGTTCCCGACGACATAAGGGCTGATGTGAATGCTGCTCCTGATTCCTCAAGTCGCCCGTCTTCGTCGGTTGCTCCTGAGAAAGATATTGCAAAATAGAGAGACATTGTGCGCTTTGAGTGCACGGTTATCATGATCGGATGCTTGTTAGAGGACACTAGTTCAACATCTGAATGATATTGCTACTCTCCTATTGTTTTAGAGTTCTGTAATACGTAAACTTGCAGTAGTAAAACGCTGTGTGATGATTTTGAAACTTTTTACTGGATATAGAGATCACCCCTGTACGGGAAACTGCAAGCATGTGAAATTGCCTTAAGTCGACGCTGACTTAAATCGATTGCCTTTATTAACAGGGCATAGTGGTCACCCCGAGTTAAGTAAGCACGAGCATGTTGCTCCATCTTAAGTCGTCGCCGACTTAAGCCGATTGCTCCGTTAGAAGGGCATAGTGGTCACCCTGAGTTAAGTAAGCGCAAGCATGTTGCATTGTCTTAAGTCGTCGCCGACTTAAGCCGATTGCTCCGTTAGAAGGGCATAGTGGTCACCCTGAGTTAAGTAAGCGCGAGCATGTTGCACCGTCTTAAGTCGTCGCTGACTTAAGCCGATTGCTCCGTTAGAAGGGCATAGTGGTCACCCTGAGTTAAGTAAGCGCGAGCATGTTGCACCGTCTTAAGTCGTCGCTGACTTAAGCCGATTGCTCCGTTAGAAGGGCATAGTGGTCACCCTGAGTTAAGTAAGCGCGAGCATGTTGCACCATCTTAAGTCATCGCTAACTTAAGCTGATTGCTCCGTTAGAAGGGCATAGTGGTCACCCTGAGTTAAGTAAGCGCGAGCATGTTGCACCGTCTTAAGTCGTTGCCGACTTAAGCCGATTGCTCCGTTAGAAGGGCATAGTGGTCACCCTGAGTTAAGTAAGAATGCACGTCCATCATGAGCAAACTGAGTATTCTTGAAGCCTTTTTTATTGATGACATATTTCCCATTTTACAAAGTACATTGTCGTCCCGGTAGCTTTTGAAATTCAGCTAGGGGTAAAACTTCCTAAGGTGTTCTATATTCCAGGAGTTCCCGATTTCTGTGCCGTCCATCTGAGTGAGACGATATGACCCCGGCCGAGTGACTTCTGCTACTATGAATGGTCCTTCCCATAAGGGCGACAACTTGTGCCGTCCCTCCACCATTAGAATTCGGCGGAGGACGAGATCTCCCACTGAGAAGGATCGTTGTCGCACGGCCTTGTCGTGATAGCGTCTCAGAGTCTGCTGGTATCGTGCTGATTGAATTACTGCATTCAGCCGTTCTTCTTCGAGTACATCAATGTCCTCCAGCCTAGTAGCTTCGGCTTCTGCTATGCTTTCGAAGACCAACCTCGGCGCCCCGAACTTGAGATCGGCGGGTAATACTGCCTCTGACCCATAGACCATGAAGAAAGGGGTGTTTCCATGCAAAGCTCGGCTAGGTTGAGTTCTTAGGCTCCAAACAACGTAGGGCAATTCCCTTATCCACTTCCCTACAAACTTTTCATTCTTATCGAAGACCCTTTTCCTGAGTGCCTCCAATATCATCCCGTTAGCTCATTCGACCTGCCCGTTGGCCCTCGGGTGCGCTACTGAAGCATACTTGATCTGAATGCTCTTTTGCTCGCAGAAATCGAAGAATTCTGAACTTGTGAAGTTGGATCCTAAGTCAGTTATGATATTGTTTGGTATTCTGAATCTGAATATTATGTCTTGTATGAATTCCACGGCCTTGGCTGAGGTTAAAGAAGCAATGGGTTTGAATTCTATCCATTTGGTGAATTTGTCGATTGCTACCAGTACATGAGTGTATCCTCCTTGAGCTTTCTTGAAAGGTCCAATCATATCCGGTCCCCAGCATGCGAACGGCCATGTTACTGGTATGGTCTGCAGCTGCTGTGCTGGTAGATGTTGCTGCTTTGACAAGTACTGGCAAGCTTCGCACCTCTGCACTAACTCGGCTGCATCGCTTTTCGCGGTTGGCCAATAGAATCCTGACCTGAAGACCTTCCCGACTAGCGTCTTGGATGTTGCGTGTATTCCACATTGCCCAGCGTGGACCTCATCTAGAAGTCGCTTCCCAGTAGATGAGAGAATGCACTTCATGAGGACGCCTTACGCGCCCCGTCTGTATAATGTCTCCCCAATGAGTGTGTAGTGGGCTGACTGTCTGGCGATGCGCTCGGCTACATTTTTGTCATCTGGTTCCTCTTCATTCTTTATATATCTGATGATCAGCCTTCTCCAGTCATCAGAGTCTGACTCTGGTTTATCCACGATATTACATTCTTCTGCTTGATCCATTGAGATGCTCGGCTGTAGTATTTCTTGCACAAAGACTCCGGGTGGGACCTGAGTTCGACTGGATCCTAGCTTGGACAATACGTCGGCTGCCGTGTTTCGATCCCTTTCTACATGATGAAATTCTAGGCCTTCGAATTTATCTTCTAGTTTTCGGACGGCAGTGCAGTATATTCCCATTGAATCACTCGAACAGTCCCACTCTTTGTTTATCTGGCTTATGACTACCAGAGAATCTCCGTATACCATCAGTCTCTTGATGCCTAATGATATAGCGATGTTCAGTCCATGGATCAGAGCTTCATATTCGGCTGCGTTGTTAGAGGCTGGAAATAGCAACTGGAGGGCATATTTGAGGTGCTCGCCTCCAGGTGTGGTGAAGAGAATTCCTGCACCTGCTCCCTGCAGCTTCAGCGAGCCATCAAAATACATTCGCCATACTTCTATAGTCTCTGGGTTATCTGGTACTTGTTGTTCAGTCCATTCTGACACGAAGTCAACCAATGCTTGAGTGTTGATGGTAGTGCGAGGTCGAAATTCGATGTCATGACATCCCAGTTCACAGGCCCACTTGGCTATTCGGCCAATGGCTTCCTTGTTGTGAAGAATATCCCCTACCGGAAAACCGGTGACTACTATGACTTTGTGGTCGTCAAAGTAGTGACGTAGCTTGCGAGCAGTTAGAAGTACTGCATATAACAGCTTCTGGACTTGAGGATACTTTTTCTTTGAGGGACCCAGAACTTCACTGATGAAATAAACAGGGTGTTGCACTGGGTAGGCATGTCCTTCTTCTGCTCGCTCGACTACCAACGCGGTGCTTACCACGTGAGTCGTGCAAGAGATATATAGCAGCAGATCTTCAGCTGGTTGAGTTGACGTGGCTCGCCGTGGCGGCTTCAGTACTGGTGGCGTTGTCAAGAATTTTTTCAGTGTATCTAGAGCTTCCTGCGCTTTTGAAGTCCATTGAAACTTATCCACTTTCTTGAGTAGCTTATAAAATGGTAAACCTTTTTCTCCCAGTCTGGATATAAATCGGCTCAGAGCTGCCATACATCCGGTAAGTCGCTGAACCTTCTTTTGTGATCGTGGTGCCTCCATTTTCATGATGGCTTCAATCTTATCTGGATTAGCTTCGATTCCCCGGTGGCTGACAATAAATCCGAGTAGCTTTCCGGCTGGTACCCCAAAGACACATTTTTCGGGATTAAGCTTCCATCGATACCGCCGTAGACTGTTGAAAACCAGTTGTAAGTCTTCGATGAAGTTTTCCAAGTTCTCCGTTTTGATTACCACATCATCTACGTAGGCTTCCACACGCTTGCCCCAGTGATCGGCTAAGCATGTTTGAATGGCTCTCTGATAAGTCGCTCCAGCATTTTTGAGGCCAAACGGCATGGAGGTATAGCAGAAAGCACCGAAGGGAGTGATGAACGCTGTCTTTTCCTCGTCTTCCTTTGCCAGACTAATCTGATGGTACCTAGAATAGCAGTCCAGGAAAGACAGCACAGAACATCTAGCGGTGGAGTCTACCACCTGATCTATCCTAGGGAGCCCGAAGGGATCCTTTGGACAATGTTTGTTGAGATCTGTATAGTCGACGCACATGTGCCAATCCACCTTATTCTTTTTGAGTACAAGAACAGGGTTAGCTAACCACTCGGGATGTAACACCTCTCTAATAAACCCAGCCGCGACCAAGCGGGCTAGCTCAGCGCGAATGGCCTCTCTCTTGTCGGGTGTGAAACGACGTAGTTTTTGTCGGATCGGCCTTGCCTGGGGATAGACCTTCAGTTTGTGCTCGGCCAGTTCTCTCGGGACTCCCGGCATATCCGCAGGTTGCCATGCGAATACGTCTCGGTTATCTTGCAGGAACCGGACGAGCGCGCCTTCCTATTTATCGTCCAGGCTGGAGCTGATGATGGCAGTCTTGCGCTCATCAGTGAATCCAAGGTTGATTCTTTTGGTTTCTTCAGTCGGCCGCATAGAGGTCACGGCTTGAGCTTCATTCGCTGGTGTGGTAAGGTCTTCCTCAGGCTTAGAGTTTGTCTGCATCGAAGAAGTCGCCGACGGTTTGGTGGTGAGGGCCGCCTGGATGGCCACTCGGAAACATTCTGCGGCGCCTTGGAGGTCAGCACGCACAGTTATGATTCCTTGCGGTCCCGGCATCTTCAATATCATGTACGTGTAATGCGGAATGGCCATGAATTTTGCCAATCCCGGCCTCCCGATGATGGCGTTGTACCTGCAGTCGAAGTTCGCCACTTCGAACCTCAGGAACTCGGTTCTGTAGTTCTCCGGAGTTCTGAAGGTGACGGGCATGTAGATGTGGCCCAGCGGGTATTCCCCTTCAGTCGGCACGATGCCGAAGAAAGGAGTGTCTAACTCGTGGAGCTCTTTGAGGTGAACTCCCAAGCCTCGGAGTGTCCGGGGGAAGGTGACGTTGATGCTGCTCCCCCCGTCCACTAACACCTTCTTCACCCTGCTCTCTCGGATCACCAGATCGACGAGGAGCGGGTATTTGCCTGGGTGGTCAAAGTTGAGCCATTTGTCTGCCCGAGTGAAGGTGATCGGGTGCTCCGACCATCGGTACGGAGCGGGAGGACCGGTGGTTGCCACCAGTATCTGGCGATCGTTGAGCTTTTGTTGTCTTCTGTTCTCCTGCGATCCGTGTCCGCCGAAGATGACGTTGACCTCCCTGTAAACGCGCGGGAAGGCTCCTCCTCCTCCCTCCTCCTGCTGCTGGGGTTGTCGTGGTTCTTCTGGTCCTCCCCGCGGCGGAGGAGGAGGTAGAGGTTGGAAGGGTCGGCCGTGCCCGACGGAGTGTTTGAAGTCCCTGTAGTTCCGAAGAGTGTGGCGCATGTCCTTGTGGTACGGGCACTGGGCATCGAGGATGTCGTCCAGCATACGCTCGCCTCCGCGGGGTCCTCCCCGTGGCGCGAGAGGCAGGTGGTCCGGCGGCATGCACCTCTTCACGCGGTCTCTTCTCCCAGCGTTTGTCGGGTTGCTGGTTCGTGTCGCGTCGTGGTGCTGCCGGTGCGGGCTTCGCTCCTCCGATGAGGTCTTGAGCTCACTCGTCGGCGGTGATGTAGAGGTCGGCTTCCCGGAACAGCTGCTCAGAGGTAGTCGGCGCTTTCTGCAATATGGCTCGGACGAAGGCCGAGTCATTGGATCCTCTGTAGAAGTCCTCGATCACAGCCGCCTCTGTGACCTCGGGGATACGATTTCTCATGGTCTGGAACCTTTTTGAAAGGGAAATGTGCCCTTGGGCCATTTCTAAGTATTTTGGTGATTGAGTGCCAACACAAGTGCTTTTGTGCTAATCTATGCAAAGTGGTGGACAAAGTGCAAATCATGTCAAAAGGTATGTTTCTAGACTTAGTACATTGTTTTATGGACTAATGTATTGTGTCTAAGTGCTGGAAACAGGAAAGATTGAATTGGAAATGAGATGGCTTTGTTCAGCAAAAGTCTGCTCGGTCTGGGTGCACCGGATTGTCCGGTGGTGGATCGGACAGTGTCCGGTGGTGCACCGGACAGTGTCCGGTGCGCCAGGCTGGCTCTAGCGAACAGGCTGCTCTCGGGACTTCGATGGCGGTGTACGACTATAATTCACCGGTCTGTCCGGTGGTGCACCGAACTGTCCGGTGGGCCATTCACAGGCGAACTCGTCGCTCTCGGGAAACCATCAACGACGTACGGCTAAAATTCACCGGTCTGTCCGGTGGTGCACCGGACTGTCCGGTGAGTCAACAGTTAGCCGGGGCAACGATCGGCCGAGGATTCCGCGCGTGACGCGTGGCCGAGCCAACGGTCACATTGGTGCACCGGACTGTCCGGTGTGCACCGGACAGTGTCCGGTGTGCCAACGGCTCTCAGACTCCAACGGTCGGCTTCGCCAAATAAGGAAGGATATCTGCACCGGACAGTGTCCGGTGGTGCACCGGACTGTCCGGTGCGCCAGTCGACAGAAGGCAAGATCTGCCTTCCAGGATTGCTCTCAACGGCTCCTAGCTGCCTTGGGGCTATAAAAGGGACCCCTAGGCGCATGGAGGAGGACACCAAGCATTCCTTGAGCACTCTTGATCACTCACACTCCATTCCTACGCACTTGTTCGACATTCTAGTGATTTGAGCTCCGTTCTAGTGTGCTAGTCTCTTGAGCTTAAGTCTGGGTATTGTGTGTGCGTATTTGCTGTGATCTTTGTGTCTTGTGTGAGTTGCTAATCCCTCCCTTGCTCCGTGCTTCTTTGTGAACTTCAAGTGTAAGGGCGAGAGGCTCCAAGTTGTGGAGATTCCTCGCAAACGGGATTAAGAAAAGCAAGCAAAACACCGTGGTATTCAAGTGGGTCTTTGGACCGCTTGAGAGGGGTTGATTGCAACCCTCGTCCGTTGGGACGCCACAACATGGAGTAGGCAAGCGTTGGTCTTGGCCGAACCACGGGATAACCACCGTGCCATCTCTATGATTGATCTCTTGTTGGTTATTGTGTTTTGTTGAAGACTCCTCTCTAGCCACTTGGCGGTTATTGCGCTAACACTTAACCAAGTTTTTGTGGCTTAAGTTTTAAGTGTCACAGGATCACCTATTCACCCCCCCCCCCCCCTCTAGGTGCTCTCACTTTTGAGGTACGACCGGAGAGTTTCGTCCCCCCCGGCGCTTGATGGATTTGAGGTCCCATGGTTGCGCCGGTTTGTCGGAGAGGGACTGAAAGTTGGCGGTGAAACGTCGGCTGAAATCGCTCCAGTCGTTAATGCAGTGTCGGGGTAGATGTCGTAGCCATTGTAGTGCGTCTTGCCCGAGGACAATGGGTAAGTACGCAGTCATCACGTCCTCGGATGCTCCGGTGGCTCGAGCGGCGGTGGAGTAGATGGCCAGCCAGCCTCCTGGATCCTGCTTAGGTTCATACTTGTCGACATTGGATACCTTGAAGTTAGGGGGCCACTGAATGGCCCTAAGGCGCGGAGTAAGGGCAGACACTCCACATGTGTCCTCCTGTCGTCGTAGATGATGTCTGTCCCGGGGAGGGGAGTAGTTATTGAGGTTCCTCGACCGTCCCCGGGTAGTACCGCCAGTCGAGGCCGTCGTTGACTCGGTTCTGGTGGCTTGACTCCGAGTTGGGATGCCATGATCCCTGTCGTACTCCTCCCGGCGGCGGATCTCGTTCTCGTGTCGTCGTTCGCGCGAAGCATTGATGGAGCTCCGCGTGTCTCGGTGACTGTTGATGGCGTGTCGCAGATCGTTCGGCGGGTGAGCGAGAGGTAGAAGATGGTTGGCTGCTTAGGTGAACAGGCATCGATAGCCCTCGGCGTCGGGAGTCCGAGGGAGTCCATCAGCTATCCGAGCTAGTACTCCTCCGACTTCACTCGGCGTGTTCATGGCTCGGGCGAAGTCGGGGTTTAGGTTGCGACCGAAGAGTGGATTTTCCCGGCGCTGCCTTGCGTCTTGCTCGGCTTGTTCCTGAGCTCGTCGACGATCACGCCGTCAGGAGTTCCTTCGTTCTCTGAAGACACGTTCCTCCAGAGTTTCTCCCATCTCCGAGACCTCGTCTCGCGAGACAGGTTGCTCCGGATCCCGTTCTCCGGCCTCGTGATGTCGCCGGATGTTTCGGCGCCGATTTCTTCGTCGACGGGACTCCCACTGAGGTGGTTCTTCCCCAGGCGCGGTCGGCTCGTCGTCGGAGACGGGAGGCGACTCCACTTTCCCGATGAAAAGAACGTCGGAGTAGAATGGCGCGGCTGTCGTGGCGATCTTCTTTCAGAGAGCTGGAGATTGCACTTCTCCGGTATTTTCGGAGTTTGTTGGAGGAGACTTCTTTTTTGGCGGATCTGCAATGCGGTGTAGAGTTCCCTCTTCGTCTGCTATGGATGAGATCGTTCCAAAGCAGAACATGGATCCGGGACGGAGGGTGATCTTGCTGTGGAAGGTGACGGCCATTGAGCTAGCTTAGATCGTCGACACACCTCCTACCTGGCGCGCCAGCTGTCGGTGTTTTGGGTCCGACCACACACCTGGGGTTGCCCCTCAAGGTGTTTTAGGAGTAGGACGGTGTCGCCGACTGTAGCTGAATGGTTCGTGCCAGATGCACGAAAGACAATGGACAGTGTTTACAGGTTCGGGCTGCTTTGAGATGCGTAACACCCTATGTCCTGGCGAGTATGCTTTGTGTAATGGGTTACAAGGTAGAGAGTTGAGGTGGATGGCTAAGTAGTAGTAGAGTTGGGATTGATCTGAAGGGGTGCCCCCTAGGCCTTATATATTCGACCGTGAGGCATTACATGCGGATGGGATAACGATACACATCTAAGAGATAGTGAACTGATCGAGTCTATCTTCCTATAATTTTGTCGACTTATCCTCGCCTGGTTCTGCTGTATGCGTCTCTAACGTGGGAAAGTCGGGTCTTCTATTGTGGTTGCTTGTTCAATATCGCCGGGCCTTCCGGGCTTGCATTGATCCAGCCTTATGTCGATCTGCTTCACTGGTCGTTCCTCCCCAGGCCCATGAAGGAGTGACCTTACGATTTATTGGGCCCTTGGGCCTTTCGTGAGGTCTTTCATCCTTCCAGTGGACCTGGGGGATATCTGTCCCCAACCTTGAGTTCCCTACTATGCACAAACCGCTGGTGGTAGCGCCTGAGCGCTTGGTTGTACCATGCATTTCAGATCGCCACTCGCCATCTATGTTCGTCGATGAAGTCCACGTCCTCACGCCGTAGCTGTTCCTACATAGACTCATCAAAAGACTGGACCCGTGGGGAGCCCATAATGATTTTCGGGGGAAGACAGGCTTCGACCCCATAGACTAGGAAGAACGGGGTCTCCCCGGTAGCTCGGCTGGGTGTGGTCCGGTTCCCCATAGTACGCACGGAAGCTCGTTGACCCAATTTGCACCATGCTTTTTCAAGCAGTCATTGGTGCGTGTCTTGAGTCCCTTGAGGATTTCTGCGTTTACCCTCTTAGCTTGGTCGTTGCTCCTAGGATGAGCCACAGACGCAAAGCAGAGCTGGGTGCCGATGCCCTCGCAATACTCCTAGAAGAGCCGACTTGTAAACTAGGTCCCGTTGTCCGTAATGATACGGCTTGGGACCCCAAATCTACAGACAATCGACTTGAGGAAGACAATAGCAGCACCCTAGGTGATACTGACCACAGGGGTGGCCTCTGGCTACTTTGTGAACTTGTCAATAGCGACAAAGAGGAAACGGTACCCGCCGACGGCCCTGGGAAATGGTCCCAGATATCCACCCCCCATACGGCGAATGGCTAGGAGGGTGGAATCATTTGAGGAGCTTGAGCCAGTGGGTGTATCTGCTTTGCATGGAACTGACATGCTTTGCAAGACTTTACCAACTCAGCTGCATCCGGGAGAGCGGTTGGCTAGTAGAAGTCGTGCTGGAAGGCCTTACCGACCAGCATGCAGGATGACAAATGACTTCCGCACTCACCTCCATGGATCTCCGTGAGCAACTCATGGACCTCCTCCTGGGTGAAGCACCACATGAGAATGTCGTTGGTGCCACGGCGGTAGAGATCCCCTTCTACCACCGCGTATTGTTTAGCCAACCGCACTATGCATCTGCGGACACATGATCTTTAGGAAGGATATTTTCTTTCAGGTAGTCCCGGATCTCGGAGATCCATGCATTGGGACCACTCTGACCTACTGGTTGTGGCGCTAAGATGTTGGTAGGACCCCTTGTAGCACACACGATCTTTGGTGGGTTCGGCAGATGGAACGCCACTGGGACCGCTAGCTTCGAGGTGCTAGTCTCACCCCCTTCACCCGGTTCGGCAGGTTGGGCGGTAGGTCTCAGCATCCGTCTTTCGAAGACGCCCTCGGGCATGGGTGCCCAGGTTGATGCCCTCGTGGAGAGTTCATCTGCCGCTAAGTTGTTAGCCCGAGGAACATGTTGCAGTTCCAGGGCAATGAAGTCCTTTTCTAGCTTCCTTACGTGGAAGAGGTAAGCTGCAAGCCTGGGCTCGTTGTAGCTACATTCTCCGCGGACCTACTTAATGATCAGTTGGGAGTCCCCCTTCACGAGGAGCTGGCGGATCCCTAGGGATAGGGCCGCAGACAAGCCGAAGATCAGTGCTTCATACTCTGCCATGTTGTTGGTGGCCTTGAACTCAAGGTGCACCATAAGGACCACCCTAGCACCGCCACCTTGCTAGCGGGCGACCCGTCGAACAAGAGCGCCTAGTGGGGCTCAGTAAAGACCGGAGCCCTAGGCTCCATAGGTGTGGGGTCCGAATCAGGATCCGGACCCCCAGGAGCGCTCGGGGGAGGGGTCCACTCCACGATGAAGTCAGCCAGAACCTGGCTCTTAACAGCGTGGCAAGGCTGCAAGTCCAGTTGGAACTCAGCAAGCTCTGTAGCCCACTTGGCGATGTTGCCTATGGCGTTAGAGTTGTGGAGGATGGCCCTTAACAGGAAGGAGGTCACCACTACGACCCTGTGTGCCTGAAAATAGTGGTGTAGCTTCCTGGACGCAATAAGCACAGCATAGATAAGCTTGTGCGTCTCAAGGTACCTGGCCTTTGCCTCATGGAGGACCTCGCTGATGTAGTAGACCGGCTTCTGGATGGTTCGAACCCCTGCCATTGGTCCCGAGCCCTCAAGCTCCATGGTGGTCAGACCATCACCTTCTCCTAGAGGAACTTTCTGACTCCCCTGGGGATGTTGTGCTGTCCTTTCAATGACCAGCACCATGCTCACCGCATCTGTGGCCGCTGCAATGTACAAGTATAGCGGCTCCCCTGGCTCCGGTGCTACCAGTATTGGCAGAGACACAAGGTGCTGCTTCAACTCTTGGAAGGCTTGCTCTGCCTCCTCGGTCCAAGAGAATGGTCCGGACTTCCGTAAGAGCTTGAAGAAGGGTAGTGCCCTCTCAGCCAGCCTTGAGATGAAGCGGCTAAGGGCGGCCAGTGACCCTATAAGCTTCTGGACGTCCTTGATCTGGGATGGAGGCCTCATTGCCTTAATTGCCTTGATCTTCTTTGGGTTTGCTTCAATGCCCCGGTGCAAAACCAGGAATCCCAGCAACTTCCCTGCGGAGACACCAAAGACGCACTTGTCCGGGTTTAGCTTCGTGCGCGTTGCTCGCAGCTTGTCAAAGACAAGGGTTAAGTCTTCCACTAGGGTCGACCCTCTCTTAGTCTTGACCATGATGTCATCGACGTATATCTCTATCTTGTCCCTAATCAGGTCCCCAAAGGTCTTACTCATCGCCCGTACAAATGTCGGCAAGGCGTTTTTCAGACCGTAAGGCATTACAACATAACAGTAAAGCCCATCCACGGTTACAAAAGCGGTATGCTTCCTATTTTCCCTAGCCATTTGGATCTGATGGAAACTAGAGTAAGCATCTAGAAAGGACAGAAAGTCGCACCCAGAGGTAGAATCCACGATTTGATCTATTCGTGGAAGTGGATATGGGTCCTTGGGACAAGACTTATTGAGGCCAGTGTAGTCGATGCACATCTGAAGCTTCTCGTTAGCCTTGGGAACGATGACTAGGTTGGCCAGCCATACTGGGTGATAGACCTCTTCGATGAAGCCAGCCTGTAGCAACTTCCGGACCTCCTCATGGATGAAATCCTGCTGCTCAATGGACTGCCTCCGAGGCTTCTGACTCACCGGTTTGGTGTCAGGGTGGATCTTCAGATGGTGCTCAATCACCTCCCTGGAGACCCCAGGCATCTACGACGGTTCCCATGCGAACATATCGGCATTTTCCTAGAGGAAGGCGACGAGCGTGATTTCCTATGTTTCCTCCAGATTGCCCGCTGTAACACCCACTTTGTAACTGCTAGGAATAATACCAGTAGGGGAACAATTTCTCTTTATGTGAGTTTGATCTTTATGCATCATCATATGTGAACACCATGTCCAAAAACAATTAATAAAGAGAGATGCTACTAAATCATTGCATCATGCCGAATATTTTATTTGTGTGTGCATTTTTGTGACAATATTATAATAATGCAAAAAGAAATATGTTAAATATCCAAATGGGGATTTAAATCCTAAATAATCCTAAAATTAAGAAAAGAGAGAAGGAAGAGGTTATACAAAAAAGAGGAAAATAAATGTATGAAAGAATACATTTTGTCCCCACTAATATTTTAATTTAAGTATTTAACTCAGTTAAGAAGCTCACAAACAAGTTTGAATTCAAATTAGGATTTAAATTTGAATTGGTAAAATAATGGGGAAAATAGAATATAAAACATAAAAGAAAAAGAGAAAGGAGCTTACCTGGGCCTCTGTCGCCAATTCGGCCCAGTTGCGTTTACCTCCGCGACGGCCCACTTCTACTCTCCACTGCGCGCGCCCGGCCAACTGCCATGTGGGACCCGCTCGTCAGTCATCCACCTCGCGCGCAGGTCACTGCGCCCATGACCCCACCTGTCATCCCCCTTCTTCGGTCCTCTGTAACAGACCGCGCGCATGGCGGGCACGCCGCTGGCGCGATTCTCGCGCTCGCGACCCGTTCAACTACGCCGGGGGGAATAAATGGGAGCTTCCGTGATCTGTTCCTTTTCCCCTGCTGCTCACTCGCGCAGGCTCCTTGCCCCGGAACAACAAAATCGCCGCCGCCAGTCATACCGCGCGAGGGAGTGAAATCACGACCACTTCAACCGCCCGCTGTCGTAGATAATCCGTGGAATTGGGAGACCGAGGATTGGCGCCGGTGCGTGGGGTGATATCGGACCGGCTGCCACGGGGGATTATTGCTTCCTGTGCCATTGATTGCTCACCGGACTAATGGCGCCACCGCGGATCCGCACACCTTCGTGGGCAGGGCGCAACTCGGCGTGATTCACGGTAAGGACTCTTTCCCCCGACTCGCATTCATCTCTAGTTCGTGTATCTTACGTTAGAATTAGGATTTGGGCCACCGAGCACTGGGTTTGGTCACGGCGGGGCGGCGCCACCGCGGGCTATTCGCCGCCGTCTTGAGTATAGGCTAAGGGAAGGAGATGGTGTCGTGGCCATGGATCCGTGAATGGGCGGCTGTGATCAGGTGAAGGAATACCCTTTCGTGACATTAAATGGGGACCGCTGAGTCGTTGATCTAGGGTCGGGATTAGATCTCAGTACTTTAAATCGAGACCATCGATCCTCGATCCAAGGGCGGCCAGAGTGTACCGTTTCATTGTTAGGATGAACCTAATCGTAGCCCTAGATTCCTGATCGTGCGGCCAGTACGATCCGATACCCCTTCGGCGTGGCAATTTCGCATAAGAGACCCTCGGTTTTTCCTATACCAACCCGCCGTCCGTGACACTGTAGTCTGGGTCTAGGAAATGTTGTCCCGAGCCCCCTGTTGTTATCAGATATTGAGGCCCAGTCCAGAACGTAATAAAATCAGGGAAAATGATTATTAAATAGATTTTTAATACAAAATAATTGCTAGAACTTTGATAATTCATAGAAAATACATATGAACTTCAAATTAATCCATTCCACTTTCTAAATTTTTGTAATTTTATTCTTTATCACCTAGAGCCTCTGTTATGTCATGAAAAACAGTAAGAAATTTATTTATCACTTAATCCTATTTAAAGCACATAAAACCTTTGAAAATGCATAACTTGAAATCTATAACTCAGAAAATTATGATTCCAGTTCCTAGGTTTTTATTTTAATATGTAGAATATCTCTGTGTATTTTGTTTATATGTTTGGTGTAATGTTAATTTCTCTATATGCACTGTGTTTGTTTGTATTGTGGCGAGTAGAAGAGCCCGTGACTGAGGATCCTGGTGAGCAGCAGATTGAAGTAGCTGAGCAGGAGCTCGTTGAAGGCAAGTTGTGCCCTTGATCACTTCTTTTACCCATTCATGTTCTTATTATTCATAATGATCTGCATAGGATAATTTTGCTGGGACCCAATAGGATACCCTAGATTTGACTATCTTTATACCTTGCTTCACCACTGGTTTTACTACTAAAGTTTTGGGTAGTACATGCTATTGCTTTATGTGGATTTGGGTATAGAGATATTCATCACTCATTGATAAATTGTTTATTGTTATCTGTTTTATTCTTCCTTGTTCATGCTAAGATCATTATGTTAATGGGAACATGGAGAACCACCCGGGAAAACAGTGTTACCACAAGGGTTTAATGGGACGCCCTTGGCTGATTAACTAGGAAAGCTAGGGGAGGGCTACCTTACCCGAAAGGGGCAAGGGCAGTAGGGGAGTGGTCAGTGTAGGGAGGTCCCTGGTTGATTTTGCTGCGATGGCGGTCAGCCAGGAACCCTGCATTGGAACTTCCTATAAACTGTAGCGGGTAGTCTGAAGCTAGTGGAACTTTGTAAAGGCCTCGTAGTGGTACCCTGCCTCGCTTCCTAGGTAGAGGTGTATGGAGTCTGATCAACTCTGTGGCAAATGGGTAACACGACTTGTGGGTAAAGATGCGCAACCTCTGCAGAGTGTAAAACTGGTATACTAGCCGTGCTCACGGTCATGAGCGGCTCGGACACTCACATGATTAATATATGGAACTTAAACTTAACCTGTCATTTCATTGCATTTGGGATTATTTTATTATTACTTTTACTTATTATTACTATGGTTTGGTATTTACTTACACTTAGTAATTACTAATAAAATTTTGACCAACTTATAAAAGCAATGCTCAGCTTCAGCCTTTATTTCATTGATCAGCCTTACACTTCATGAACTCCCACCTTTGGTGAGTTCATGCCACATTATTCCCCACGACTTGTTGAGCTATGAACGTATGTGAGCTCACTCTTGCTGTCTCACACCCCCCCCCCCACAGGACAAGAGCAGGTGGTTGAAGAGGAGCCGCCTAACACTGAGGAGTTCGATCTGATCTAGGTGGCGTTTCTCAGTCGACATTGGCGCCGACGATCCTTAGTTCGTTTTATCTTTATTATCTTATTTTGTAATAAGACTTCCGCTATGTAATAAGTACTCTGATGTTTTATGACATTTATCTCTATACACTCTGTTGTTATATATGTTGTCTTCTTGGCGCATGTATGAGATGCACCTGGCTTTGTTCCTTAAAGCCGGGTGTTACAGAAGTGGTATCAGAGGAAATGTTGATTGTAGGACGAGACCTAGATAGAAATGGACAACCCTTACCTACTTATCTTATTCTGAATTCATTTCACACTTACCTTACTCTGATTCTTTCTACACTTATCTTAATCCTGTCTCACCTTCTACTGTTCTACTCTGATCATTCTTATCTTTTGTACTCTTAGACAAGATGGATTTCACACTTTGGAATCCCTACCCCTATGACACTTTTAAGAGATAGGAAGCCTAAGACAAAATTAAAACTATTTTCTTAAAAAAAATGTTGGTTGGTTGTGCTGATGCTAAATGTCTGATTTGCTTCTTTGATTGATTGAATTATTATAGATGGACATCTTAGCATGTACCACTATAAGGTAATGTATTAGCTTTAGTGGGTGACACACTAATCTACTTAGCTAATAAATCCCCCGCAGTAACATTCCTCGTAATCACCCGCCTTGTCTATAATTCTTCCTTTCTTACCCTGTATTTCTAACCCAGATGTGCTACCCCTATAGTGTTAGAAGAGAGCACTATAGACGTGATCCTTGGTATGTCATGGTTAAGAAAGGCAAAGGCGGTTTATACACTGTGCTAAGGGAACCATAGAACTCACCAGTTCCAAAGGACAAAGATTTGAAGTTGAAGTTGCAGTAACTACCACCATCAGACTAGCGACGTTCTTAGTAGATGAGAAGTTTGTTGGTGACAACATCCGTGTGGTTAGAGATTTTCCAGATGTCTTCCCAGAGGAGTTGAAGGAGCTTAAGAAGCAGTTAACTGAGTTACAAGAGGCTGGGTACATTCGTCCGAGTTCCTCACCTTGGGGAGCACCGGTTCTGTTTGTACAGAAGAAGGATGGATCGCAACGGATGTGTGTGGATTATAGATCTCTTAATGATGTTACGGTGAAGAACAAGTATCCGTTGCCCCGTATTGAGGATTTATTTGATCAGATCAGAGGTGCAAGAGTATTTTCGAAGATTGATCTCCGATCGGGATACCATCAGATGAGGATTAGACCATCGGATATTCCCAAGACGGCTTTCTCGACTAGATATGGATTATATGAGTTTACTGTTATGTCGTTTGGATTAACCAATGCGCCAGCTTATTTTATGAACTTAATGAACAAGGTGTTTATGGAGTATTTGGACAGATTCGTCGTGGTATTCATCGACGATATTCTTATCTATTCCAAGAGTGATAGTGATCACGAGGAACATCTGAGGATGGTGCTACAGAAGCTACGAGATAACCAGCTATATGCCAAGTTCAGCAAGTGCGAGTTTTGGATTGGCGAAGTGCCATTTCTTGGTCATATTATTTCTAATGGAGGAATTTCAGTGGATCCTGCTAAGGTTAAGGAGATAATGGAGTGGAGAGTACCCACTACAGTTACTGAGATTCGGAGTTTCTTAGGACTTGCCGGATATTATCGGAGGTTTATCGAAGGATTTTCTAAGATTGCCAAGCCTATGACTTCGCTTTTGGAGAAAGGAAAAGAATTTAAGTGGGACGAGAAGTGTCAAGACAGCTTCGATCTATTGAAGAAAAGATTGATGTCGCCCCCAGTATTGGTTATGCCAGATCTACAGAAAGGATTTGATATCTATTGTGATGCATGTGGCCAAGGCTTAGGATGTGTGCTCATGCAAGAAGGACATGTGATTGCTTATGCTTCTCGTCAGTTACGCAAACATGAATTGAACTACCCCACTCATGACTTGGAATTGGCTGTCGTTGTGCATGCGCTTAAGATTTGGAGACATTATATCATGGGGACCAAGTGCCAAGTATATACGGATCATAAGAGTTTGAAGTATATATTCACTCAGAAGGATCTCAACCTTAGGCAACGCCGTTGGTTGGAGCTTATTAAGGATTATGATTTGGAGATTCACTATCACCCGGGCAAGGCAAACTTGGTTGCAGATGCCTTGAGTCGCAAGGAGCATGTTCATTCAGCTATTGTTGCCCAGCTACCCGATGAGATTGTTGAGGATTTCAGGAGACTTAACCTAGGGATAGTTGCTCATACTGAAGGAGTTACTATTGATGTGGAACCTACTTTGGAGCAAGAGATCCGCAAAGGACAAATTGGTGATGCTAAAATAAAAGACATTAAGGATCTAATTACTGAAGGTCGAGTTCCGGAATTCACGGAAGATGAGCAGGGCACTGTATGGTTCAAGGACAGGATGTGTGTTCCTGATATTAAAAGCCTTCGAGAGACTATTTTAAAGGAGGCCCATGACTCGGATTATTCTATTCATCCTGGTAGTACCAAGATGTATCAGGATTTGAAACGGAAATATTGGTGGTATGGATTGAAAAGAGATGTAGCTGCACATGTGGCTATGTGCGATGTATGTCAAAGAGTTAAGGCTGAACACCAGAGGCCAGCTGGACTACTGCACCCACTGAAGATACCCGAGTGGAAGTGGGAGGAGATTGGTATGGATTTCATTACTGGATTGCCTCGCACCCAGAAAGGATATGATGCTATATGGGTGATTGTGGATAGATTGACTAAAGTGGCTCACTTTATTCCTGTCAAGACTACTTATAAAGGTTCTCAGCTAGCAGAGTTATATATGGCTCGGATTGTGTGTTTGCATGGAGTACCAAAGAAGATCGTGTCTGATCGAGGTTCGCAGTTTACCTCAAGGTTTTGGAGAAGCTTTCATGAGAACATGAGTACAAAGTTGAATTTTAGTACAGCTTATCACCCTCAGACTGATGGACAGACTGAAAGGACTAATCAAGTATTGGAAGATATGTTGAGAGCATGTGCCCTTCAGCATGGAGGGAGTTGGGAGAAGAGTCTACCTTATGCTGAATTCTCATATAATAATAGTTATCAGGCCAGTCTGAAGATGTCACCTTTTGAAGCTTTATATGGGAGGAAGTGCAGGACTCCTCTATATTGGGATTAGACTGGAGAGAGACAGTTCTTTGGGCCTGAACTGATTCAAGAAGCAGAAGAACAAGTTCGTATAATTCGAGAGAATTTGAGAGTGGCTCAAACCAGGCAAAAGAGTTATGCTGATAATAGACGAAGACCACTGGAATTTGAAGAAGGAGATTATGTGTACCTCAAGGTGTCACCACTGCGTGGAATGAGGAGATTTAAAGTCAAGGGCAAATTGTCCCCTCGCTATATTGGACCATTCTTGATCTTTAGGAGAGTTGGGGAGATGGCATACCAGCTCGAGTTACCTGCTACTCTATCGGATGTGCATAATGTGTTCCACGTGTCTCAACTTAAGAAGTGTCTCCGTGTTCTCGAGGAACAGTTACCCATGGAAGAGCTCAGTGTTCAAGGTGATTTGACTTACACGGAGTACCCGATCAAGATTTTGGATACATTGACTCGAGTTACAAGAAATAAGGTGATAAAGATGTGCAAAGTGCAATGGAGTCACCACGGTGAAGATGAAGCAACTTGGGAAAGAGAAGAAGAGCTTCGCATAGATTTTCCCCATCTTTTCCCTAGATCTTCTTAAATCTCGAGGACGAGATTATTTTTAAGGGGGGTAGGATTTGTAACACCCACTTTGTAACTGCTAGGAATAATACCAGTAGGGGAACAATTTCTCTTTATGTGAGTTTGATCTTTATGCATCATCATATGTGAACACCATGTCCAAAAACAATTAATAAAGAGAGATGCTACTAAATCATTGCATCATGCCGAATATTTTATTTGTGTGTGCATTTTTGTGACAATATTATAATAATGCAAAAAGAAATATGTTAAATATCCAAATGGGGATTTAAATCCTAAATAATCCTAGAATTAAGAAAAGAGAGAAGGAAGAGGTTATACAAAAAAGAGGAAAATAAATGTATGAAAGAATACATTTTGTCCCCACTAATATTTTAATTTAAGTATTTAACTCAGTTAAGAAGCTCACAAACAAGTTTGAATTCAAATTAGGATTTAAATTTGAATTGGTAAAATAATGGGGAAAATAGAATATAAAACATAAAAGAAAAAGAGAAAGGAGCTTACCTGGGCCTCTGTCGCCAATTCGGCCCACTTGTGTTTACCTCCGCGACGGCCCACTTCTACTCTCCACTGCGCGCGCCCGGCCAACTGCCATGTGGGACCCGCTCGTCAGTCATCCACCTCGCGCGCAGGTCACTGCGCCCATGACCCCACCTGTCATCCCCCTTCTTCGGTCCTCTGTAACAGACCGCGCGCATGGCGGGCACGCCGCTGGCGCGATTCTCGCGCTCGCGACCCGTTCAACTACGCCGGGGGGAATAAATGGGAGCTTCCGTGATCTGTTCCTTTTCCCCTGCTGCTCACTCACGCAGGCTCCTTGCCCCGGAACAACAAAATCGCCGCCGCCAGTCATACCGCGCGAGGGAGTGAAATCACGACCACTTCAACCGCCCGCTGTCGTAGATAATCCGTGGAATTGGGAGACCGAGGATTGGCGCCGGTGCGTGGGGTGATATCGGACCGGCTGCCACGGGGGATTATTGCTTCCTGTGCCATTGATTGCTCACCGGACTAATGGCGCCACCGCGGATCCGCACACCTTCGTGGGCAGGGCGCAACTCGGCGTAATTCACGGTAAGGACTCTTTCCCCCGACTCGCATTCATCTCTAGTTCGTGTATCTTACGTTAGAATTAGGATTTGGGCCACCGAGCACTGGGTTTGGTCACGGCGGGGCGGCGCCGCCGCGGGCTATTCGCCGCCGTCTTGAGTATAGGCTAAGGGAAGGAGATGGTGCCGTGGCCATGGATCCGTGAATGGGCGGCTGTGATCAGGTGAAGGAATACCCTTTCGTGACATTAAATGGGGACCGCTGAGTCGTTGATCTAGGGTCGGGATTAGATCTCAGTACTTTAAATCGAGACCATCGATCCTCGATCCAAGGGCGGCCAGAGTGTACCGTTTCATTGTTAGGATGAACCTAATCGTAGCCCTAGATTCCTGATCGTGCGGCCAGTACGATCCGATACCCCTTCGGCGTGGCAATTTCGCATAAGAGACCCTCGGTTTTTCCTATACCAACCCGCCGTCCGTGACACTGTAGTCTGGGTCTAGGAAATGTTGTCCCGAGCCCCCTGTTGTTATCAGATATTGAGGCCCAGTCCAGAACGTAATAAAATCAGGGAAAATGATTATTAAATAGATTTTTAATACAAAATAATTGCTAGAACTTTGATAATTCATAGAAAATACATATGAACTCCAAATTAATCCATTCCACTTTCTAAATTTTTGTAATTTTATTCTTTATCACCTAGAGCCTCTGTTATGTCATGAAAAACAGTAAGAAATTTATTTATCACTTAATCCTATTTAAAGCACATAAAACCTTTGAAAATGCATAACTTGAAATCTATAACTCAGAAAATTATGATTCCAGTTCCTAGGTTTTTATTTTAATATGTAGAATATCTCTGTGTATTTTGTTTATATGTTTGGTGTAATGTTAATTTCTCTATATGCACTGTGTTTGTTTGTATTGTGGCGAGTAGAAGAGCCCGTGACTGAGGATCCTGGTGAGCAGCAGATTGAAGTAGCTGAGCAGGAGCTCGTTGAAGGCAAGTTGTGCCCTTGATCACTTCTTTTACCCATTCATGTTCTTATTATTCATAATGATCTGCATAGGATAATTTTGCTGGGACCCAATAGGATACCCTAGATTTGACTATCTTTATACCTTGCTTCACCACTGGTTTTACTACTAAAGTTTTGGGTAGTACATGCTATTGCTTTATGTGGATTTGGGTATAGAGATATTCATCACTCATTGATAAATTGTTTATTGTTATCTGTTTTATTCTTCCTTGTTCATGCTAAGATCATTATGTTAATGGGAACATGGAGAACCACCCGGGAAAACAGTGCTACCACAAGGGTTTAATGGGACGCCCTTGGCTGATTAACTAGGAAAGCTAGGGGAGGGCTACCTTACCCGAAAGGGGCAAGGGCAGTAGGGGAGTGGTCAGTGTAGGGAGGTCCCTGGTTGATTTTGCTGCGATGGCGGTCAGCCAGGAACCCTGCATTGGAACTTCCTATAAACTGTAGCGGGTAGTCTGAAGCTAGTGGAACTTTGTAAAGGCCTCGTAGTGGTACCCTGCCTCGCTTCCTAGGTAGAGGTGTATGGAGTCTGATCAACTCTATGGCAAATGGGTAACACGACTTGTGGGTAAAGATGCGCAACCTCTGCAGAGTGTAAAACTGGTATACTAGCCGTGCTCACGGTCATGAGCGGCTCGGACACTCACATGATTAATATATGGAACTTAAACTTAACCTGTCATTTCATTGCATTTGGGATTATTTTATTATTACTTTTACTTATTATTACTATGGTTTGGTATTTACTTACACTTAGTAATTGCTAATAAAATTTTGACCAACTTATAAAAGCAATGCTCAGCTTTAGCCTTTATTTCATTGATCAGCCTTACACTTCATGAACTCCCACCTTTGGTGAGTTCATGCCACATTATTCCCCACGACTTGTTGAGCTATGAACGTATGTGAGCTCACTCTTGCTGTCTCACACCCCCCCCACAGGAGAAGAGCAGGTGGTTGAAGAGGAGCCGCCTAACACTGAGGAGTTCGATCTGATCTAGGTGGCGTTTCTCAGTCGACATTGGCGCCGACGATCCTTAGTTCGTTTTATCTTTATTATCTTATTTTGTAATAAGACTTCCGCTATGTAATAAGTACTCTGATGTTTTATGACATTTATCTCTATACACTCTGTTGTTATATATGTTGTCTTCTTGGCGCATGTATGAGATGCACCTGGCTTTGTTCCTTAAAGCCGGGTGTTACACCCGCGATGCAGGTAGTCTGGGAGGAATCCATGCCAATCTGGATGGTTTTGACAGGACCGCCGTCTACTCCAGATGGCTGCACCTTTGGCACCTTGGTAGGCGCCTTGGTACTGGAAGTCGAGGGGTCCCTCCCTCCATCGTCCGGGCGAGCGGTTTCTGCCGCTAGGGCGTGCAACTTCTTGACAGCTGCAAGCGCAGCGGCGCGGTCGCCCTGTATGGTGAGGACCCCAGCAGGGGATGACATCTTGAGGACCAAGTACCCGTAATGGGCAATGGCCATGAACCGGTACAGGGCCGACCTGCCAATGATGTCATTGAAGGGGAGGTTAACCTCCGCGACGTCGTACTGGACGTTCTCTGTGCGGAAGTTCTCCTCGGTCCTGAATGTAACCGGGAGTGTGATGCTCCCAAGGGGATACACCGGTTGAGGGCCCACTCCAGAGAATGGATTGGAGGGTCCCAGTCAGTACCTTGGGATCTACAGCTGCTTGAATGTAGCATGGCTGATGACGTTGAGCCTAGCCCCACCGTCAATCAGGACATGATGCAGCAGCATGTTGGCGATGATAGGGGCGGTGATGAGTGGCAGTGTGCCAGCCCCTGCCATGTTTTCAGGGCAGTCGGATGCCCCGAAAGAGATAGTGGTGCTCTGCCACCACTGATGTGGAGCAGCCTTCGGGACCCCTAGGGTCGCTGAAAGGACCTCTCGGCGCAGGGACTTTACGTTCCTATGGGAGGTGAGCTCCTAGCTCCCGCCGTACATCACGTATAGCTTCTTGCAGCGGTCATTGTCATCACCGGAGTCGGAGTCTCCAGTGAAGACGTCCTTGAGGACCCCCTCAGGAGACTGATACCCGTGGTCCCATTCCCCTGCGGCCACGTCACCTTCGTCGACCTTCTCCTTGCCAGGCCGGTGACGAGGCGGCGAGCCATCCTTGGAGGTCTGCTCGTGCCGCTCGCTGATGCGCTTCGCAAGCTTGAGGATCTCGCAGCATTTAGAGGCGTTGTGGTGACTATTGGGGAGGACAGGGCATGACCCACTGTTGCCTCCCTATTGCTGTGGGTGCTTGTTGCGCTCGTTCCGGCCCCCAGTCGCAGCTGCGGCGACCGTAGCAGCAGATTGCGGCCTATCATGGCCGCAGTTCTTCTTCTTCCTATTGATGCCGCCCTAGGCGGCGGCACCTGAGCCACCTGTCTGGGTAACTCTGGTCTATGGTGCTGAGTGCCATGCACGGCCCATGGCAGCTCTAGCACATTTGTCAGCTAGAGCGAAGAGCGTAGCGACGGTTTTCTACGTCATGTGTCGCTAACTTCTCCAACATCTTCTCATCACGCACCCTCTGTCGGAAAGCAGTGATAATGGAGGCATCGGAGACGCAAGGTATGGTCCCGTGTACCTTGGTAAAGCAAGAGATGAAATCCTGGAGAGTCTCCCCGGGTTCCTGCCTTATGGCATGGAGATGTGCCTCCACACCATGCTGCTGATAAGCACTGGCAAAGTTTGCTGTGAACTGCGCACAGAGCTCTTCCCAGGAGTAGATGGACCCTGGGGTAAGGTTCATGAGCCAGGTCCAGGCCGGCCCGGTCAAGGCTACATGTAAGTAGCTTGCCATCACAGCAGCATTTCCACCGGCTGCCGTAATGGCGGTGACATAGACCTGCAAGAATTCCGACGGGTTTGACGTACCGTCGTATTTCTCTGGTAGGTGTGGCCAAAACTTGGGTGGCCAAGTCATCGCATGGAGGTGATCCGCTAGCGTGGCACAGCCCACACCGACCAATGGGACACCCGTGTGGATTTAGGTGCCCCTTGGAGTTTGTGGCGCAAGTGGAGCGAAGTCCTGGTCAAGGTTGTGACCCTCGAAGTTTTGCTAGCGCTCCCGTGCCCTCTCCAGAGAGACCCGAGCATCCTCGCCCGCATGCCTACGGTTGAGCTCTGCCCGCAGGTCGTCAGCCCTCTCCAGAGAGATTCGAGCATCCTCACCCGCATGCCTACGGTTGAGCCCTACCCGCAGATCATCAGTCCGTGCACCCCTCACTGAGGGTGAGCACATAGATGCCAATGCCTCACGTTGACGCTAGAATGACTGAGGCCTGGGTCTGGCCGAGCCAGAATGTGCCATGCCAAGGAGACGGTCGACATCCCCGCGCCACTGCCTCATGGCCCCCAGCGAGGCCGTGGAACTTGGAGGGTGGCGTAGCAACTCCCTGGCTACAGACAATGCCCTAGGAGCAGCCCTTGACGGAGCCCTAGATGTCTCCGTGGGCGTGTGCTGCTGCGCAGCGTGCATAGCAGCAGCTCTAGACGCAGGGCGGTTAGAGCCTCGTGGCATGGAAGATGTTGCCTCTTCCTCCATCAGGAGGTCCTCGGGCAAGTCGCGATGCTCGACGATCTGAACCATCGTGTCGAGCAAGGAAAACAGGCAAAAAAACTCAAAGCCACGGCCCCTACCTGGCATGCCAAATGTCGGAGAGAAAATCCGCCGGCCAGGTGGAGGAATGCACCCGCCCTAATCCTAAGATGAGGAGGGGGCCTAAGCGGTTTGCCTGTTAGGTGGATTGTTGATGAACACAAGAACACGCGAGGGTTTATAGTGGTTCAGGCCGCCGGAGCGTAATACCCTACCTCCACTGCATGTATGTTGTATTGAGTGTGCGTGTAAACGTGTGTCTAAGTGTGTGAGCCTGTGAACTTGTCTGTCCCTTGTAACGCTATGTCTCTTCCCTTTTATAGTTTAAGGGAGCTACATACAAGGATGCTGAGCCTCGACATGCAGGCCTAGGAGCATAATGGTAGGAATACATTATGTGAATAGTAAATGCTGATAGCCTACAAAGATCCTCCACCTTAGTAACGCATGAGTAATCAGCGGGAGTCATGATGGTCGTAGTCCATGCAGCATTGATAGTCGAAACGTGCGAGTAATGGTGAGTAACCGCATGGCCCACGTATCATGGACTGAGCATGCCGCCTGTCAGTGGAGTGGACAGATGCACGTCCTATCCGTAATGAATGCGAAGGCACGCGTAGCTCAGAGGCGTCATGCTAGGTTCCGCCCATTGGATTAAGCCGCACGCAGTATGCTACGTGGCAGCATTGGGTCTCCACCTAAGTGAGGAGCAGGAGTGTATGCGGATAGGTCCGGATCCCACCAGACTAGATCTGGACACGTGTCAGCACCGGACCCCCGACTGGGCCCTGATTAAGGCCCGGGTGTGTTCTGTCCTGGAACCTTGGGACCCTACTGTGGGCGGCCCGGACCCCATACGGGGGGGGTCCGGATCCCATTCCAGGGGTCCGGTCCGTACACGTGGGGTCCTGGACCAATCTTGGAGGTCCGGACTGTATATCCAGGGGTCTGGCACTTTCCCATGGGGTCCGGACTCACTGTAGATGCCTTGGAGTATATCACTTTCTCTAGACACGTGGTGGCTCCGGACTCGACCATGTGGTGGGGTCAGGTGCTGTTGCTGGCCCAGAGTAGTCGCTCGAGGCTGGGGCGAGTCGTGGCCTGGTCCCACATACAGCTCTTTTACCACGCGACTAAAGATAGCCGCGTGGGTACTGCGTCTTTATACAGTAGCAAGGGGTACCCTAGTTTCAGGGTACCAACAGTGGCCCTCGGGCCCGCCTCAGGGGAGGATGCGAGCCTACAGGTGGGGGCCATAGCTTGTACTTTGCTTCAATATGGCCTGATTGGAGATTAGCGTGCCGTTTCAGCACGTCTGCTAACACACCCTCTGTCAATCACCTTTGGTCACGCCAACTGCCATATCTTCGTCCACCTCTGTGACATGTTCGTAGGTGTGGCCCCCTGTACTTCCCTCTTCCTCTACTTCTTTGTGCTTGTCAAATTCGGGAAGACTAGGGACGACATTGGTGCCTACTACTTCCAGACAAGGCCAGATCCGGCCGTCGTCTACATCCCCACCCTTGGTATAGCGAGGTGGGAGAACTGGCATAGCGACTGGGTGATCGCCAGCGTCGAGGCCAATGACTGCCTCGTCCTGCCGTCTAATGGGCCGGCCCTCGACCGCAAGCAGTGGAGGACCAAGCCATCCCTGTCACCAGAGCTCCTGCCCATATTGGATAGGATCAAGGTCTTGGCCACGGACGGCCTGACGTCAATGAACGTGGTCGGCGACCTCCTGAAGCGCCGGATCATGCTGCGGCAGAGGAGGCCACGCCTGTGCTACTGGTTCACCGGCCCGAACGACATCGACAGGATCCAGCATGGGACAGGCACTGATCTGTCCTGGGATGAGCTGGCTATCCTGGTGGGAGGGATTACCGGGGAGACTTTTGTCCCTAAGTCCCTAATACTCCCCCAGGCCACCCTAGTGCTCTGCGACGACCCAGGCTTGAGGACGGTGATCTTGGCCACGCTGCCGACCCTCGACGACAGCGGCGTGGCGGTTCGCCAGACCGGTGAGACTCCCTCCGCAAGATCCAGATCTCTAATGCACCGGCTAGAGGTGCCCAGCCCGCCGGTGTGGCTTCCAGCGCCAATCCCGCCGTGGCCCCCAGCCCCTTGGACAAGGGCAAAGGGGCTGCGAGCAGTGCCTCCGCCACAGGTGGCTCCGAGGGGTCGGAGGAGGAGAGGCGACGCGGGCTACGTCGTGCTGACAGGTCGCTTGTTTTGGACCTCCCCAGAAGCGCCAGATGACTGCTGGTGGGGCCGAGGAGGCCAGCTCCTAGGCCCACGGTGCACAGAGGCGTGTCAGTCCTCCAGTCCCGCCGCCACCACCACCCACTAGGGGTGACCACCCGTAGGGGCACCAGCAGCAGCAACAGCAACAGCAACAGCAATAGCAGCAGTCGCCCCGCTTCCAGGGTCGCTAGAAAGTCCAGGGCCCCAAGTAAGTGTAGCCCCTTTTTCCATGAGTCTGATCATCATGCCGACAAGTCTTAACCCATCATCTGATCGCCAGGCTTCCTCCTCCGCCGCTCCCAAGGCCATGCCTCCTCCGCAGGCACCAGGCCCACCGATGGGTCTGGCTCTCAGCAGCAGGAATCTGCTAGGATGCCGGCGGTCCGCCTCTAGCTGCTGCCAAGATAGCACCAACGGCTTCCCATGCCCCAGTCGGGGGTCCAGCGGCAGCGGCGCCAGCATCAGGCGGCGTCGCAGTGACAGTAGCAAGGGGTACCCTAGTTTCAGGGTACCGACAGTCCTGATAATGATGACCAGGCACAAGACAAGATGCCAAGGGGGAGGAGAAGAATAAGTTCTACAGGAAGAAGAAAAAGGGTGAGGTGCACATTGGCAAGGAGTGGGACTTGGACTGCTCTTCATCTGACTCCGACGATGAGGGACTTGTCGCCTCCTACTTCGACAAATCCACTCTCTTCCCCAACGGGCATCACACCTTTCTCATGGATAAGGAGAAGAAGATATTTTCTCGAGATACACCTAACTGCACTTCTTCTAGCGATGAGGATTCTGATGATGATGACTTTGATTATAGTGATCTATTTAAGGGCTTAGATAGAACTAAAATTGCTAAAATCAATGGATTAATTGATGTTTTAAATGAGAAGGATATATTGATAGAAAAGCAAGAGGATTTTCTTTTTGAGGAGCATGATAAATTTGTTAATGTAGAGAAATCCCTTGCTTTATAAGTTAAGAAGAATGAATTGTTATCCATTGTGAGTTGTCTTCTTGTCATTCATCTATTGCTAGTCTTAAGATTGCAAATGATGATTTGAATGCTAGGATACAAATGAATGAATGAATGCAATGTTGCTAGTTCATCTCTTGAGCATGTTTCTATTTGCACTAGGAATAAGGATTTTGACATTAATGCTTGCAATGATCATGTTTCTACCATTATTAAGTTGAATGATGATATTGTCCAATTAAATGCTCAACTTAAAACTTGTAGAGATGAACTAGAGAAAATAAAATTTGCTAGGGATGTCTATACAATTGGTAGACATCCCCCCATTAAGGATGGTTTTGGCTTCCAAAAGGGAACCAAAGACAAAAAGAGCCACGAGGCCCCCCAAATTCATTAAGGAAAAGGGGAAAGCGTCTATGGCTAATAGTGTTCATTCTTGCAAGAACCATGTGTTGGGGCCTTCTCCTTTCGAAGGTCCTCAAAAACATAATTAACCATTTGTTTTTAGCATAAGCTATTACAGGAAGCTTCATCTCTAGGAGATAAGCATCTTTCTTATGACGAAGGACACACAGGATGAAGATAGATCCAAAGAAGATGAGACTTGTTGGGGACTTGTTCTCAAATGCTTCGAATTAAGAACAAGGCAACATAGAGAATTAGATGTAAAATTCCTTTGTCCGCTGCAACATTATTCCTTCGTGGATTTAATGAGCTTCGGACGAAGGTTATGAATATATCACGAAGATTATATCTTCATGATCAGAGATAAAATAATGTAAAAAGAAATATAAATTACAAAAATGTTATAGAATGACAAAAATAAATAACAATGTTTACTCTTTTTGTTTAATATGAATTCGGATATTAAAACATTGCAATTAAGTACATTTATACCTTTCGTTTCGGCAGCACGACGTCAACAATTACAAGATTGCGTGAACAGTAAAGGAGTATTGTTCATCTATTTATAGGCACAGGGCACATCCTGTGAGAAATTACAACCATGCCCCTTACAGAAGATCACAATTGTAACTCAGACTCTTTATGGACTAAAAAGTCATTCCATCTTTAAGTCGGTTTGTTCCTTCGTCTTTGGATGCGCTCTAGTGTCGAAGCTTCATGAGCGATAGCTTCGGTATTACATACAAGCAGATTTGCCGAAGGTGTTTTTTCTGTAGGACCTTCGGTGACGAAGCATGGCCCCAACAAGACTAAACGCCGAAGCTATCACCAGACAGAAAAGCTTTAGCTCGCAACAAAGCAGAGGAATGTTGATAATGGTCGAAGGAGGAAAAGACTACTTAGTCCTTTATAATTTGTATTATGATCATGTGTAAACATTAAGGACATAAATGTACTTTTGCTCGGGCTGCGTCCTATGCCTATAAATAGATGAACAGTAACATCGTACTGTTCACGCTGGATTGGACTCACTCTCTCACATCCTCGCCTTCGAGCAAGCCGAAGGTATCAATGTAATATTAACATCGTTGATATTCATATATGTTTTGTGGGATGCAAGAATAAATGAATTATTAATAAATATGATTATCATATTTATTCCTTTGCATGTCTACCCTTGTATTGATACGATGAAGGTATGTCCTTCTTGATCTTCGTCTGGGAAGCATTAAACCCGTAAGGAGATAATGCTTCGAAGGACGAAGGTCCTTATTAATTAATAATTGTTTTATCTTGTTCTTCACTCACAACATTTGAGAACAAGTGGACAACACCATGCTTTCCTTCTTGGACCTTAGCACAAAGATTGCATATTTCGGGTGCATGGAAGCAAAAAAATTGCCTAATAAATTGAGAAGTGAAATATTTTATAACAACAATTCAGGTATGTGAAGGAAATTAATGCACATAGAGGAGACGTTACAAAGGGTACCTTTAATTTGAGTATATCCACATAGACGGAGTTGTTTGCCATTTTTCGGATTTGTGCTTCAAATTGAAGAACTTGGCTCAGGTTTGGGTCATTCTTTGTGTCGGTGTTTGGAGTCCGACCGCACACCCGGGGTTGCCCCTCGTGGTGCTTTTGGATAGGACGGTGCTATCGACTGTAACTCAATGGTTCGTGCAAGATGCACGAGAGACGACAGGCAATTTTCTATAGGTTCAGGCCGCGTTGTGATGCGTAACACCCTACTTCCTGGTGTGGATCTTTATGTGGTAGGTTACAAGGGAAATCTCCTATGTGGAGAGTCTAGTGGGTCGAGTGGCTGGTTGATTGATTGATTGATATGATGGGGTACCCCTAGGCCTTATATACTCGACCGTGGGGCACTACAAGCGTGTATGATAATGATGTATCCCTAAACAATAGTGAACCGACTAAACTTATCTTCCTATAATCCATCCGACTTATCCTTAATTTGTTCTGATATTCAAGGTCGCCTTACGCGGGAAGGTCGGATCAGCGCTGTGGATAGCGCTTAAATCCAACGAGCCGCCCGAGCCTGAGTCTACTCCTTCCTCGCGTCAGCCCATTTCTCCAGCAGTTCTCCTACGGCCCATAAAGGGATGGCCTTGTGAGATAATAGGCCCGAAGCCTTTCGCGAGGCCATTTTACCTTCTAGTGGACCCGGGGGATATCTGTCCCTCATAAGCCCCCAATCTTTGAGTTGATTTTGAAATAATCAGCCCAAAGATTCTAGGTCCAGCTTGCGAATCTATGGCTTGATTTCTATTTTGGTGATGGGCGCGCCAAAGGTGCACCTATTGAGTGTTGCTCTTAAACTTTGAGTGACTCAGTAAAAGTAGTCCTCTCAAAGGTCTTCATTTGGTGTCTCAGAAATCAGCGTCTTGTCATCATGTCATGCTTTAGAAGTCAACATTTCGTCTTCTAGGATTTTTTAAAAATTTGTAGCCTCTGAACTTTGAGTGGATTTTTGAAAATAATCCACTCAAAGGTCTTCATCTCATGCTTTAGAAATCATCATTCTGTCATCGTCTTATGCTTAAGAAATCAGCATTTTGTTTTCTGGGATTAAAAACCTATTGGGTGCACCGAAGGTGCCCCCAATGGGTGTAGCCCCTGAGCTTTGAGTGGAATTTTGAAAATAATCCACTCAAATGTCTTCATCTCATGCCTTAGAAATCAGCGTTTTGTCATAATATTATGCTTTAGAAACCAGCATTTTATCTTCATGTCATGCTTTAGAAATCAACATTTTGTCTTCATCTCACGCGCTTGCGAATTCACACAATATTATCTGCCAGGTGTGAAATTTATTTGATCAGTGACAGATTGGACGTTTGATAGATGGCTCTTGGCTGGTCATCACCCCGCTCTGTGCTTCAATGCCTCTGCTGATTAGACTTGTGGTTCAGTAGCTATATTTGGACTTCCTCCGATCTCTTCCTTCTGTCTCAGCACATTCATTGCGTATATTGTATGGATATGACTTCTTCAGAAAATCTTTTGAAAATTTCTAGCTACCCCCGCCCAATGGGTGTGACCAAGGGGCATCTTGGTACGCAAAGTGTTTAGCGCACTGTCCTAGAGTAGTAACTTCAAGTGACAACGGGGTGTAATCATACCGTCCGAGCAGTTGACCTTACTCCAAACGATGTCATGTTACGCGAAGCGGCGCCTATTGCCTGACTCATTTTCAGGCGGCTTGAATTGCTTATTGAATACTTGCGACTATTCAGCGAGCATGGTAGGAAGTGGACGGTCACCCCCGACCTCTATAAATAGCCTGCTTGCACCATTGTTCTCTTCACTTATCCTTCGATCATCTGTTGCTTTTCTTCTAACTTCTTCTTCTCCGCCATCTGACCATAGGCAAGGGCAAGAAAGGTCGAGGTTCGCCCTATCGCTCAGGTGACAAGCAGAAGCGCGAACCAAGTCCTCCCTCGAAAGATTTTGGCGACTCTGAGTACTCGGAGGAGGAGGTTTCCTCCGAGTCCGAGGGGTCGCCGGTCTATGCTTCCCCTGCTTCCCCCTCGGCGTTGTCCGATGTCTCGGACGACTCCTAGGGGATAGCCACCAAGGTGTGGATGTACATACGGTCCGTTGAGTGCGACAGTCTTGAAGGCTCGGATGAGTCGGGGGTCTCCTCAGACGAGGGGAACTCTTCCGACTCGTTCAAGGAAGAGAGCGGCAGCGACGGTGACGACGAAGGCGGCGGTAGTGGTGGCGACAGAGGCGGAGGTGGCGATGGTGACGGCAGCGGCGTTAAGGGCCGCGGTGAAGGTAGCGGTGGCAGTGGCAATAGGGGTGATGATGGCGGCAAGGGCACCAAGGGCGACGACGACGACGGTGGTGGCAAGGGCGGCAGTGGCAGCAGCAAGGCCAGTGGCAAAGCGCCACTGGTTCCGACGTTTTTAGAGGTAACCATCGAGCGATGTCTGATGTTGTCGGCGTTTTAGAGGTAATAGCCAAGATATGACTGATGCCGCTGGCATTTTAGAGGTAACCGTCGGGTAATGTCTGACACTACCGGCGTTTTAGAGGTAATAGCCGAGCCATGTCTGATGCTGCCGGCATTTTAGAGGTAACCGTCGAGTAATGTCTGACACTACCGATGTTTTAGAGGTAACAACCGAGATATGTCTGACACCGCCGGCGTTTTAGAGGTAACCGTCGGGTAATGTCTGACACTGCCGGTATTTTAGAGGTAACAGCCGAGTCATGTCTGATGCTGCCGGCGTTTTAGAGGTAACCGCCGAGTAATGTCTGACACTACCGGCGTTTTAGAGGTAACAGCCGAGATATGTCAGACGCCACCGGCGTTTTAGAGGTAACCACTGAATAATGTCTAACACTACCGGTGTTTTATAGGTAACAGCCGAGCCATGTCTGATGCTGCTGGCGTTTTAGAGGTAACGGCTGAGCCATGCCCAAAACTTTGCTTTCCCGAGTAACGACTTGGCACATTTTAGAAATAGTATCCGACCCGGGGAAACCCCATTTATACTCGCGCTGTCGTGCATTTTTGATTTTCGAGCCCTAACTTCACTTTTCCGCCTCGAACCACTCCTCTGCTTTCCTGAGATCTCGATCCTTTTCATTCTGCCGACAAGACTACGATGGCGCCGAAACGGAAGAAGCAGAGCTCTGTTGCAGCAATCATTCCGCCTATCGACCCCAATAGCCAGTTGCCATTCGTGAGTAACCACATGTCCATTATCTTGGAATCCAACCTCCTTCATCTTGTTGACGTTGGGGTTTTGCTTCCAAAAGAGTTCTTCTCTTGGCGAATTTGCCGCGGCGTCACTATTCCGACAGAGGATACCCATGAATCTGTCGTTTACGTTCCTTTTCTTGTTCGCGGCCTTGCTCATCCTGTCTCTCCCTTTTTCCGTGGTCTCCTTGATTTCTATGAACTGAACTTGACACATCTGAACCCTAATTCCATTCTGCAAGTTTCCATTTTTGTACATCTGTGTGAGGCCTTTCTCGGGGCTCTCCCTCATTTCGGTCTCTGAAAATACCTTTATCATTGTCGGCCCGGGATGGCTAGGGGACAGCACCAGCTCGTTGGCGGCGCAAGTCTGGAGCTTCATCGCGAGAGGAAAGCAGAGTACCTCGACATTCCCCTCAAGGATAGCATCAAGAGGTGGCGTCTCGAGTGGTTCATTGTGGAGAACCACTGCAAGTCCCTTCCCCCTTGATCAGGGAGGCAGACAGATGTCCGCACACCGAGCTAGATAGAATCTCTGACCCCTTCGGAGATAACAGAGGCTAAAGTACTGCTTGCCGAGGTCTGCCTGCTGAAGGATAGAGGTCTGACTACTGAAGCTGTAGTTGCTGACTTCATTTTGAAGAACATTCAGCCTTTGAAGAACAGAGCCTACCCTGCTTATCTGTATAGTGGTGTCAATGACTCTACCCCGGTTACGAACAAAAAATTCCCACTGAAGATCTAATGAGCCGACTAGACATGATTCTGAGGGATAGAGTTTCAAATGTTGGTGCCCCTGTGGCCTACTTTGCCTGGAACCTGCCACCATTTAGTCCATTTTTTGAATTTGTGTCCCACCCTCCCGCTCGTGACAATAGCCTGAGTCTTAGAGTGCGACCCTCTTCTGAGGTCATTGAGGCTTTGATTGTGTAACGCCTCAAATGCTATATTAGGGTTTAGGAAGATTCAGAAAAACAAATTGCAATTAAGATGTCTTTAATACGAATTTTATTACCCTAATAGCAATAATAATAATAATAAATGATAAGTAGATAATAATGGAAATATTAAAATCTCGATTGAAATTGAATGATAAGTTAGATTTAAAGAAGAAATAAGAGGAGAATTGAAAACACGGACAAGGATTTTATATGTGCTTATTTTTGCAGTTAGAAGCATCTTTCTACTAATAGAAGATAAATGAAATAAAACTTGTATATCATGCTTTAATTATAATTGTGCATATAATTTTGAAATTGAACGTAGACCTAAATTGAATCTAGAATAGAAAACAGGAAAAAAATAAAAAAAGGAAATGGTGAAGGCTGGGCCGAATTGCCCAACCCATTCATTCTTCCCTGTCGTCAACTCACATCCTTTTCTTCCTATTGTTTATTTCCTAACAGCAAAGCTATCTCATCTAGACGCCATGCTGTTGTTAACTCATTTCCAACTAGTGCCGCTTACATGTGGGGCCATGTCATCAGCTGCATCTCCTCTGGGTCCAACAGATCGCATCTGCCTGAGTTCAGTGGACGTTGGATCCCTTCGTAACCACCGCCGCGCAACAAACAACGAAGATATCTGGTGAACGCTGAACCGCCTTGCGATGCCTGTGATCTTCCCGGATTGTCGCCCATGATCCACGCACTGCTCGACCAACCCCTCCCCTGATTTTCTCGCTGCCAGTCCGGATTGTGCGGAGGGCAGCTAACAGCTTCGCCACCGGCCGCGGAACTGTACCCTGGGAGCTCGGGAAATCACCCTGTGATTCAAAAATAGACCTTCTGGTGCTATATAAACGAAGTCGGGGTTCCGTTCTTCCCCTTCATATCCTCCTGACCACGCCACCAAGCGCGGGAAATCGAGAAAAGCAGTGCCGCGGAGGGGAGATCCATGCCGCTGTCGTGGCCGGCGGTATGAACCACCATTCGGGGTCCTGTGAGGGGTCTAGGTGACCCATCCTATCCTGGCGGAGATTATTGTGGCGTCTACGGGAGGATTGGGCTCCGTGATCCGACTGAATTGCTCGCCGGAATAGCATACCCGCCATGGTTCGACCTGCGCGCGTGGGCAGCATCCTTCGCACCCCTGACGTTGGTGAGAATCCCCTCATAGTACTTGCCTCGCTCTTTGGATCGCAGGAGACCTTTTGATTTGAAGTTTAGGGTCCTAGGGTGCCGGATCATGTGTCACCGGTGGGGTCTCCGCCGTGGGATCCTGGCGGCGCGGCCGTGTTCGTCCGTCTGGGGTAGAAGACAACTCTAGAGCCGTTGATCTCCCGTTTTGCGGTCGAGATTAGATCAAACATATCCTTTCGCTTCTTTAACTCGGGACCGTCCGATTGGGATCTGGTGCTTGTGAGCGGGCCTGGCAATTTAAAATCCGGGGCATTCACCCTTGATCCTGCGGCCTCTGTGCGTAGTGGTTCATGGAATGGCGGATTTAATCAGGGCCGTCTGTTTTAGATCCTACGTCCCAGAATAGCCAATACCCCTTCGCAGAACCCCTTTTACATAAGAGCCCTCGGGTTTAAGGAAAATCAACCCGCCATCCTCGCGGGAGTAGTCTGAGTCTGGTAGAGTTTTATAAATTTAACCCTAGGCTCTCTGATATTAGTGTCCTCGGTCCAGAACACTTAGGATATTCAGAAATTAATAAATAAATAGGTTTCTAGTATAAAAAAATCCATAAACTTGTTTAATCCGTATTTAATTCATTCTAACTCTGAATTGACCCATTCTAGTTTCTATAATTTTGTATTATTATTGTTTATCACCTAGTACCTTTGTTTAACCATGAAACTTGATTTAAAATTGCTCAATTGAATTAATCTATTCTAGGTGCTAAATAATTTCATAAATTCATAACTCAATAACCGTAACTCCGTTTTAATCCATTCTAGTTGAATTAGTCTCACAATAATATCTATTATCATCTGGTAACTTTGTTTTGTCATGAGATAGAGGTTAAAATGTTGCACTTAGTCTATTCTATATTTAACCACGTGGATCTTCAGAAAACCATAACTTCACAACCGTAACTTCGATTTTATTCGTTCTCGAACCCATGATCTTGTAGCGACGCGTAGATTATTATTATTCAGATTGTGCTTATGTTTGATGTGATGTTAATTTTGCCTATACCATGTTTGTTTGTATTGCTACGACTAGCGCGAGGTTACGTGTCATCAAAGAGCAAGTTGGTACCTGAAATCTCAAGTGCGAGGCAAGTTGTGCCCTTGATTACTTCTTTTTACCCAGTCATGTTCTAATTAATCATAATGATCTGCATAGGTTAATTTTGATGGGACCCAATAGGTTACCCTAGTTTGACTATCTTTATACCTTGTTCACCACTAAATTTTTGGGTAGTACCTGTTATTGCTTTATGTGGTTTTAGGTATAGAGATACATATTACTATTCATGATTATACTTTTGTTATCAGTTGCTATTTACTGTTCATGATAAGATCATTATGTTAATTGGAACATGGAGAACCACCCGGGAAAACAGTGCTACCACAAGGGTTTAATGGGACGCCCTTCGCTGACTAACTAGGAAAGCTAGTGGAGAACTACCTTACCCGAAAGTGGCAAGGGCAGTAGGGGAGTGGTCAGTGTAGGGAGGTCCTCGGGTTGATTTTGCTGCGATGGCGGTCAGACGAGGGATTCCTGCATTGGTGCTTCCTATAAACTGTAGCGGGTTTTCTGAAGCTAGTAGAACTTTGTAAAGGCCTCATAGTGTTACCCTGCCTCGCCTCCTCAATAGAGGTGTATGGGATTGGCCGTCTCTTGGCAGATGGGTAACATGACTTGTGGGTAAAGATGCGCAACCTCTGCAGAGTGTAAAACTGGTATACTAGTCGTGCTCACGGTCATGAGCAGCTCGGACACTCACATGATTAATTTATGGAACTAAATTCAATTTGTCATATGCATTGCATCGCAGGTGTTGTTATTACTTTTGTTCTACTACTTAATTGGGTTGGTATTTACTTATACTTAGTAACTGCTAATAAAATTTTGACCAACTTTAAAAGCAATGCTCAGCTTTAACCATCCTCTTTGGTAAGCCTTACACTTCACGTGAGCTCCCACCTTTGGCGAGTTCATACACATTATTCCCCACAACTTGTTGAGCGATGAACGTATGTGAGCTCACTCTTGCTGTCTCACACCCCCCCACAGGTCAAGAACAGGTACCGCAGGATGAGGCGCATGGAGGATGCTGTTACGAGTTCGTGAGAGGTCTAGGCCGTCGTCTCCCAGTCAACTTTGGGTTGCTGGACCGTTGTCTCCTTATAATGTAATTATTTATTTATTTTGTATAGAACTCCTGTTATATAGTAAAGATGTGACATTTGATCCTGTGCCATGATTCATCATATGTGTGAGACTTGGTCCCAGCACACCTGGTGATTATGTTCGCGCCCGGGTCTTGGTGCCCCGAAACCCGGGTGTGACAGAAGTGGTATCAGAGGAATGTTGACTGTAGGACGAAACCTAGATAGAACTGGACAACCATTATCTACTTACCTCTACTACTCTGATTCTTTCTAAACTCTTCTTAATCTTTTCTCATCTATTTCCGCTTTACTCTGATTATTCTTACCTTTTCCTTCTAAAGGCAAACTTAGATTTCACACTTTGAAATCCTGTACCTAAAGTGACTTTTAGGAATAGGAGACCTACTCTTAGGAACAAAAACAAAACTATTTTTTATAAGTATCTATATGCTTGAATGCTTGTTCTTATGATATTTGTCTGATTTGGATCTTTGATTGAATGATAAGTTGTGGAGTAATGTCCAGGATTACATCTGCATATACATATAGGCAAAAAAATGCTTATAAAAAATAAATATACAAACTAGATTTTTCCTCATTAAAATATCTAGTCTAACAATATCCATCTCATCTTAAAAGATTCTATCCTACACTCATAGATCCATCTTATCTCAAAAGGTCCTAACTTATCCTAATTAAAATATATCTAGCTTAATAGATCCATCTCATCTTAAAAGACACTCTATTACCTTAGTAGATTCGTCTTATCCTAACAACTTTACTTATCTCATCCCAAAGTAACAACCAGGATATAATCCAAATAATGAGATCTTAACTAGTTTAATCTAGTCATACCAACCTAATCTAGATTCTATCTAATCTAGTGTGATCTAATATATTGTGATCTAATCTAATATGGTCTACTAAATCAGATAGTGATACTGGTAGAAGAGATTAGACCCTACTAGCCCGGTGTTAACTTAACTCAGTACATTAGACCAACTCAGTCACATGCATGAGATCTGACCCAACCAATAGAATCTTGATGGATTGCATAATTTGTCTACCCCCACCTGACATCAAACAAGATTTCGACCTACATCATGTAGTCCATCTCATCCATAATTACCTCAACCATATGCCCCAACTCCGATGATAAACACTAACCGCGAATCAATGAAACCAAGACCGGAGAAGAAAAGATCGACATCGACAAGGAAGAATATATACAGTAAAAGTGAATCTCGAGATGAATCAAGACATAAACATTTCGGATGAAGTCTTTTCATTGCCATAATCTTTCTTACCTCAATCTATCCAGCTTATATCCTACATAATAAATAACTGGGATGCCCATGCTCTCCCAATCACCCACTATTGACTATAAAAAATGAGACTCTGAATTTTTTTGAACCAATTATAGACTAAAAGCTGAATTACAAACCAATCCTTATGTATCCCATTTCTTATAAATCTCGAGGACGAGATTTCTGTTAAGGGTGGTAGAATTTGTAACGCCTCAAATGCTATATTGGGGTTTAGGAAGATTCAGAAAAACAAATTGCAATTAAGATGTCTTTAATACGAATTTTATTACCCTAATAGCAATAATAATAATAATAAATGATAAGTAGATAATAATGGAAATATTAAAATCTCGATTGAAATTGAATGATAAGTTAGATTTAAAGAAGAAATAAGAGGAGAATTGAAAACACGGACAAGGATTTTATATGTGCTTATTTTTGCAGTTAGAAGCATCTTTCTACTAATAGAAGATAAATGAAATAAAACTTGTATATCATGCTTTTATTATAATTGTGCATATAATTTTGAAATTGAACGTAGACCTAAATTGAATCTAGAATAGAAAACAGGAAAAAAATAAAAAAAGGAAATGGTGAAGGCTGGGCCGAATTGCCCAACCCATTCATTCTTCCCTGCCGTCAACTCACATCCTTTTCTTCCTATTGTTTATTTCCTAACAGCAAAGCTATCTCATCCAGACGCCATGTTGTTGTTAACTCATTTCCAACTAGTGCCGCTTACATGTGGGGCCATGTCGTTAGCTGCATCTCCTCTGGGTCCAACAGATCGCATCTGCCTGAGTTCGGTGGACGTTGGATCCCTTCGTAACCACCGCCGCGCAACAAACAACGAAGATATCTGGTGAACGCTGAACCGCCTTGCGCTGCCGGTGATCTTCCCGGATTGTCGCCCATGATCCACGGACTGCTCAACCAACCCCTCCCCTGATTTTCTCGCTGCCAGTCCGGATTGTGCGGAGGGCAGCTAACAGCTTCGCCACCGGCCGCGGAACTGTACCCCGGGAGCTCGGGAAATCACCCTGTGATTCAAAAATCGACCTTCTGGTGCTATATAAACGAAGTCGGGGTTCCGTTCTTCCCCTTCATATCCTCCTGACCATGCCACCAAGCGCGGGAAATCGAGAAAAGCAGTGCCGCGGAGGGGAGATCCATGCCGCTGTCGTGGCCGGCGGTATGAACCACCGTTCGGGGTCCTGTGAGGGGTCTGGGTGACCCATCCTATCCTGGCGGAGATTACTGTGGCGTCTACGGGAGGATTGGGCTCCGTGATCCGACTGAATTGCTCGCCGGAATAGCATACCCGCCATGGTTTGACCTGCGCGCGTGGGCAGCATCCTTCGCACCCCTGACGTTGGTGAGAATCCCCTCATAGTACTTGCCTCGCTCTTTGGATCGCAGGAGACCTTTCGATTTGAAGTTTAGGGTCCTAGGGTGCCGGATCATGTGTCACCGGTGGGGTCTCCGCCGTGGGATCCTGGCGGCGCGGCCGTGTTCGTCCGTCTGGGGTAGAAGACAACTCTAGAGCCGTTGATCTCCCGTTTTGCGGTCGAGATTAGATCAAACATATCCTTTCGCTTCTTTAACTCGGGACCGTCCGATTGGGATCTGGTGCTTGTGAGCGGGCTCGGCAATTTAAAATCCGGGGCATTCACCCTTGATCCTGCGGTCTCTGTGCGTAGTGGTTCATGGAATGGCGGATTTAATTAGGGCCGTCTGTTTTAGATCCTACGTCCCAGAATAGCCAATACCCCTTCGCAGAACCCCTTTTACATAAGAGCCCTCGGGTTTAAGTAAAATCAACCCGCCGTCCTCGCGGGAGTAGTCTGAGTCTGGTAGAGTTTTATAAATTTAACCCTAGGCTCTCTGATATTAGTGTCCTCGGTCCAGAACACTTAGGATATTCAGAAATTAATAAATAAATAGGTTTCTAGTATAAAAAATCCATAAACTTGTTTAATCCGTATTTAATTCATTCTAACTCTGAATTGACTCATTCCAGTTTCTATAATTTTGTATTATTATTGTTTATCACCTAGTACCTTTGTTTAACCATGAAACTTGATTTAAAATTGCTCAATTGAATTAATCTATTCTAGGTGCTAAATAATTTCAGAAATTTATAACTCAATAACCGTAACTTCGTTTTAATCCATTCTAGTTGAATTAGTCTCACAATAATATCTATTATCATCTGGTAACTTTGTTTTGTCATGAGTTAGAGGTTAAAATGTTGCACTTAGTCTATTCTATATTTAACCACGTGGATCTTCAGAAAACCATAACTTCACAACCGTAACTTCGATTTTATTCGTTCTCGAACCCATGATCTTGTAGCGACGCGTAGATTATTATTATTCAGATTGTGCTTATGTTTGATGTGATGTTAATTTTGCCTATACCATGTTTCTTTGTATTGCTACGACTAGCGCGAGGTTACGTGTCATCAAAGAGCAAGTTGGTACCTGAAATCTCAAGTGCGAGGCAAGTTGTGCCCTTGATCACTTCTTTTTACCCAGTCATGTTCTAATTAATCATAATGATCTGCATAGGTTAATTTTGATGGGACCCAATAGGTTACCCTAGTTTGACTATCTTTATACCTTGTTCACCACTAAATTTTTGGGTAGTACCTGCTATTGCTTTATGTGGTTTTGGGTATAGAGATACATATTACTATTCATGATTATACTTTTGTTATCAGTTGTTATTTACTGTTCATGATAAGATCATTATGTTAATTGGAACATGGAGAACCACCCGGGAAAACAGTGCTACCACAAGGGTTTAATGGGACGCCCTTGGCTGACTAACTAGGAAAGCTAGTGGAGGACTACCTTACCCGAAAGGGGCAAGGGCAGTAGGGGAGTGGTCAGTGTAGGGAGGTCCTCGGGTTGATTTTGCTGCGATGGCGGTCAGACGAGGGATTCCTGCATTGGAGCTTCCTATAAACTGTAGCGGGTTTTCTGAAGCTAGTAGAACTTTGTAAAGGCCTCATAGTGTTACCCTGCCTCGCCTCCTCAGTAGAGGTGTATGGGATTGGCCGTCTCTTGGCAGATGGGTAACATGACTTGTGGGTAAAGATGCGCAACCTCTGCAGAGTGTAAAACTGGTATACTAGCCGTGCTCACGGTCATGAGCAGCTCGGACACTCATATGATTAATTTATGGAACTAAATTCAATTTGTCATATGCATTGCATCGCAGGTGTTGTTATTACTTTTGTTCTACTACTTAATTGTGTTGGTATTTACTTATACTTAGTAACTGCTAATAAAATTTTGACCAACTTTAAAAGCAATGCTCAGCTTTAACCATCCTCTTTGGTAAGCCTTACACTTCACGTGAGCTCCCACCTTTGGCGAGTTCATACACATTATTCCCCACAACTTGTTGAGCGATGAACGTATGTGAGCTCACTCTTGCTGTCTCACACCCCCCCACAGGTCAAGAACAGGTACCGCAGGATGAGGCGCATGGAGGATGCTGTTACGAGTTCGTGAGAGGTCTAGGCCGTCGTCTCCCAGTCAACTTTGGGTTGCTGGACCGTTGTCTCCTTATAATGTAATTATTTATTTATTTTGTATAGAACTCCTGTTATATAGTAAAGATGTGACATTCGATCCTGTGCCATGATTCATCATATGTGTGAGACTTGGTCCCAGCACACCTGGTGATTATGTTCGCGCCCGGGTCTTGGTGCCCCGAAACCCGGGTGTGACAGATTGCCCCACTTCGGAGTCTTCCAGAGGATGAGAAGCAGACTCATTTTGAGATGTCGGCTAGCACTGATGACGTGGAGATAAATGTTGTGCTTAGCTTGCTGGTTAGGGAATCATCCGACTCAACCCACACCAAGCTAATGGCTATCACAGCTGGGCAAGAACCTGGTGAAGGGGTGGAGGTTCAGAAACCTGAAGGTGCCCACCCAAAGCGTCCATGCCGAGTGAGCCGCCCGACTGCACCTGTCAAGGAAAAAGGAAGAAGAGGCGACTTCAGCGACTGTCATGCTTGGACCAGGGTGTAGGCCCTTCTGCTCCGGTTCTTGATGATGTACCGGCAGAGGCCCTTCCTGAGATTGATATTGGTGCCAAGGGCTGTGATCATGCACATGTCGATGTTCACCTGTTTGACAAGGATGAAGAGGAGGAAGAAGAAGATGTCCCGCTGATCCGCAAGAATAGCCGGCACTACAGAGGTAGCGAGGGCGGTAGTGATATTCCTTCTCCAGCTCTGTCGGCTCTTGTTAGTCTTCAAGGGCTTTCGATATCAGACTTTGATCAAGCACTGGAAGAAGTCGTCCCTAAAGACATGCTATCAGAGCCACCTGCAGATGACATAGTGGTCGTCTGTTCAGAGGTCCCAGACGGGGGGCTTTCCTTGCTTGATTCCGCTGGACATGAAGTAGCCTGAGCGGTGTCTCAAGCATTGTCGACTTTAGAGGGCAGTCTTCGATGCTGAGACACTGGTCTGAGTCACCTGACTCCCATGGAGGTGGCTGAGGTGCCCTCAGCCTTAGATGTGGCTACTACAGAAGACCCAGCCCCCAAGGGTGGTGTCGGCAGTTACCTAGCCCCCGAGGGTGTTGCTGGTAGTGATCCAGCTCTTGTGGGTAGTGCAGGCTACAACCCAGCCCCTGAGGGTGTTTAGGTGGGCTCTCTTTCCCACGCCGACATGGACGTCCACGTTGGGTCGTCCCCACATCGGTCCAATGGGGCGACGGTGGTACATGCTTCCACAGTTTTAAATGGGCAAGTCGCCTCGGAGGTCGGCGAGCTAGATGCAAGGAGCCTGTTGTCTGCTGGTGGGGCTGAAGTCGCACCGGATTGTGCTCTTCAGATCGTTCCTGCTGACTTTCCCTCGTCGAGCCATGACTCAGCTTCTCCTGCCCTGGGCCTACCACTGTTCCTCTCCAATCTTCAGGTGAGTCAGCCTCCTGCTCTACGTTGTCCATATTAGCGAATTATCTTTCTTCTACTCATCTATATATTATCACAGGCTCTTGTTGATGGAATGTCTGCCTAGCTAAGTTCCTGCGGTGCCACTGTTCCCGAACAAGCTCTGTCTCTAATGAAGTGGAACCCATTGCTGCTCTAGAAACATATCAATGACTTGAAGGCGTCAAATGTTGGTTAGTAAACTTATAGTTTCCTAGCTGTTTTTGATTGACCAACTTATCCTTTAATCATGCATTCCCGTTTAGCTGCATTGTCGGACCTGGCTCAACGGTGCTCTGACCTGGAGGAGAAGTATTCTCAAAGTTAGAGTGACCTGGTCCAGACATCTGCTTTTCTGGATAGTGCACGTGCCCAACTTGATTCTAAAAAGGTGGCTCATGAGGTAAACTTCCTTAACTGACCCAGCTTTGCTGTCGTTGCCTTGGTATTGAATGTTGCTTGTTTGTAGGAGGAGAAAATAGCACTTGTTGCCTCTCGTGACAATCTAGACAGGTTATATCGTGATGCCAGTAACTCCTTGACTATCTTGGAGAGGAACCACTGCTTCACCATGTCTGATCTGGATCAACACCGCCATGAGCTGCAGGCGTCCTAGGACGAAGTTTTGCGACTTGGACAGCTATTATCGACCAAGGATTCCACCATCAGGGATCTGCGTGCCTCCAAGAAGCTTGTCGCGCAGGAGCTAGAGGCCACTCGACTGGGTGTCAAAACTTCTGAGGACAACTGCGTCGTCTTGAGGGCCCAGCGCGATAAGGCTATGGACAAAGCCGTTCACACTGGACAAATCTTGATGAGGAGGCCCAGTGTCATGGTGCCTGACGATATTGTCACCGATGTCAAGGCTATGCCCGATGCCTCGAGTCGTCCTTCCTCTTCCGTCGCTCCTGTGAAAGACATTGCTAATAGAGACGTTTCGATGCAGTGATGTCCTGCAGAACATTCGATGTAATATGAATTCTATGTGCATGTAATGGTTATGTTAGAACTCGAATATTTTGTGAGCGGGGCGCCAGAACATGCCCCTGAAGGGCTAACTATTTTGCTATTAGGATATAGCAGTCACCCCGAACAATTGTGAAAGCAAGTGTGCCATGCTGGTTTTAAGGCGTTTTCCGACTTAAGCCAATCACTTGGCTGGTAGGGCATAGTGGTCACCCTAGAATAAGTAGACATGAGCATATCGCATCATATTAAGTCATTGCCAACTTAAGCCGATGGTTCTGTTAGTTGGGTATAGTGGTCACCCTAAGTCGAGTAAGCGTGAGCATGTCACACCGTCTTAAGTTGTCGCCAACTTAAGCCGATTGCTCCGTTAGTAGTGTGTAGTGATCACCCTAAGTCGAGTAAGCATGAGCATGTCGCACCGTCTTAGGTCGCCGCCAACTTAAGCCAATTGCTCCATTAGCACGGTATAGTGGTCACCCTAAGTCGAGTAAGCATGAGCATGTTGCACCGTCTTAAGTCGCCGCCCACTTAAGCTGATTGCTCCATTAGCAGGGTATAGTGGTCACCCTAAGTCGAGTAAGCATGAGCATGTCGCACCGTCTTAAGTCGTCGCCAACTTAAGTCGATTGCTCTTTTAGCAGGGTATAGTGGTCACCCTAAGTCGAGTAAGCATGAGCATGTCGCACCGTCTTAAGTCGTCGCCAACTTAAGCTGATTGCTCTATTAGTAGGGTATAGTTGTCACCCTAAGTCGAGTAAGTATGCTGATTTTAGGTCCAATCAAATTGAGGTTAGCTGAAAGTCAAGAGTCTGAATGCCTTTGAAAATGAAAACTTTCTCCCGATTATAGAGTACAATGTTTCTTCGAGAATTTTTGAGGCCTCGCTAAGGATAGAACTTTCTGAGATGCTCTATGTTCCATGAGTTCCCCACTTCCGTGCCATCCATTTGAGTAAGCCGGTATGATCCTGGCCGAGTGACTTCGGATACAATGAATGGCCCTTCCCATAGTGGTGATAACTTGTGTTGTCCTTCTCCCATTAGAATTCGGCGAAGGACCAAGTCTCCCACTGTAAAGGACCGGCGTCGCACAACTTTATCATGATAACGCCGCAAGGTCTCCTGGTACCTAGCTGACTAAATTACTGTGTTCAATCGTTCTTCCTCTAGAACATCAATATCTTCTAGCCTGGTAGCTTCTGCTTCAGCTATGTTTTCGAAAGTCAACCTTGGCGCCCCAAACATTAGGTCAGTAGGCAGCACTGCCTCTGACCCATAAACCATGAAGAACGTAGTGTTTCCATGCAGAGCTCGACTGGGTTGGGTTCTCAGGCTCCAAACCAAATATGGCAGCTCTCTGATCCATTTCCCGGTAAGTTTTTCATTCTTGTCAAATACTTTCTTCCTGAGTGCTTCTAGTATCATTCCATTGGCCCTTTCTACTTGGCCATTGGCTCTTGGATGTGCCACTGACGCATACTTGATCTGAATGCTTCGTTGTTCGCAGAAATCAAAGAATTCGGAACTAGTGAAGTTGGATCCCGGATCAGTGATGATGCTATTTGGTATCCCAAATCTGAATATTATGTCTTGTATAAATTCTACCGCTTTGGCTGAGGTCAGAGAAGCGATTGGCTTGTACTCTATCCACTTCATGAATTTGTCAATGGCAACCAGCATGTGAGTATAACCTCCTTGAGCTTTCTTAAAAGGTCCAATCATGTCCAGTCCCAGCTGTTGTGCGGGTAAATGTTGCTGCTTTGATAAGAATTGGCAAGCTTCACATCTCTGGACTAACTCGGTAGCATCACTCTTCGCTGTTGGCCAATAGAAACTAGACCTAAAAGCCTTCTTGACCAGAGTCTTGGATGTTGCATGTATTCCGCACTGCCCGGTGTGGATTTCCTCCAATAACTGCTTCCTGACGGTCGAGTGAATACATTTCATGAGAACTCCTGTTGCACCTCTTCTGTACAGTATGACCCCTATGAGGGTGTAGTGGGACGACAGCCTCGCGACGCGTTCTGCTGCTACCTTATCATGCGGTTCTTCTTCATTTTTTATGTATCTGATGATAGGCTCTCTCCAGTCACTGGGGTCTGATCCTGGCTAGCTCAAGGCGTTGCATTCTTCCATTTGATCTGGGAGGATACTTGGCTGTGATATTTCTTGGACGAAGATCCTGGGTGGGACCTAGGCCCTACTGGATCCCAGCTTTGACAACGCGTCTGCTACCACGTTGCAGTCTCTTTCTACGTGATGGAACTTCAATCCTTCGAATTTGTCCTCCAGTTTTCGCACAGCTGCATAGTACTTGCCCATGTAGTTAGTCGAGCAGTCCCAGTCTTTGTTTATCTGGCTTATGATACCAATGAATCATCATATACCATCAGTTTCTTGATGCCGAGTGATACAGCGATGCTCAACCCATGGATCAGTGCTTTATATTCTGCTGCATTATTTGATGCCGGAAATAATAGCTGGAGTGCATACTTGAGTTGTTCACCTCCAAGAGTAATAAAGAGGATCCCTGCACTTGCTCCTTGCAACTTCAACGAGCCATCAAAGTACATTTTCCATACTTCAATGATCTCTAGGCTGTCTGGGACCTGATGTTCAGTCCATTCGGATACGATGTCAACCAGTGCCTGAGTCTTGATTGTCGTGCGGGGTCGGAACTCTATGTCATGACCTCCCAACTCGCATGCCCACTTGGCTATCCTTCCGATGGCTTCTTTGTTGTGGATAATGTCCCCTATTGGAAATCTCGTGACTACTATGACTTTGTGGTCATCAAAGTAGTGTCGGAGTTTGCGTGCGGTTAGAAGCACCGCATACAGCAGTTTCTGAACTTGGGGATACTTCATTTTCGAGGGCCCGAGAACTTCGCTGATGAAGTAGACCGGATGCTACGCCGGGTGTGCATGTCCTTTCTCCACCCGCTCGACTACTAACGCGGTGCTTACCACGTGAGTCGTGTAGGAGATATATAATAACAGATCTTCTGCTGGCTGATTCGGCGTGGTGGCTTGAGCACTGGTGGTGTAGTCAGGAATTTTTTCAGTGCCTCTAGAGCTTCATGTGCCTCTGTGGTCCACTGAAACTTGTCCACCTTTTTGAGCAACTTGTAAAATGGCATGCCTTTCTCGCCTAGCCTTGATATGAACCTACTCAGGGCCGCCATGCATCCAGTAAGCCTCTGTACCTTTTCTATGATCACGGTGCTTTCATTCTCATGATGGCCTCGATTTTTTCTGGGTTGGCTTCAATTCCTCGGTGGCTGACAATGAATCCGAGTAATTTTCCCGTCGGTACTCCGAAGACACACTTTTCGGGATTGAGCTTCCACCGGTATTGCCTCAAGCTGTTGAAAACCAGCTGCAAATCTTCGATGAAGTTTTCTGAGTTTTCTGTTTTGATCACCACATCATCGACATATGCTTCCACCCGCTTTCCCCAGTGATCGGCAAGGCATGTCTGAATGGCTCTCTAGTAAGTTGCTCCCACGTTCTTGAGGTCGAACGGCATGGAGGTATAGCAGAAAGCTCCAAATGGGGTGATGAATGCAGTTTTCTCTTCATCTTCTTTTGCCAAACTGATCTGATGGTATCCAGAATAGCAGTCTAGGAAGGACAACATAGAACATCCAGCGGTCGAATCAACCACCTAATCTATTCTAGGGAGCCCGAAGGGATCCTTCAGACAGTGTTTGTTGAGATCGGTATAGTTGACGCACATGTGCCAATCCACTTTATTCTTTTTGAGTACAAGAACATGATTTGCTAGCCACTCAGGATGCAGCACTTCTCTAATGAACCCTGCCGCCACTAAGCGAGCTAACTCAGCATGAATAGCTTCTCTCTTGCCAGGCGTGAAACGATGCAGTTTCTGTCGAATCGGCCTTGCTTGAGGATAGACCTTTAATTTGTGCTCGGCCAGTTCTCTCGGGACTCCCGGTATATCCACAGGTTGCCATGCGAATATGTCTCGGTTATCTTGCAGGAACCGGACGAGGGCACTTTCCTATTTGTCGTTGAGGCTGGAGCTGATGATGGCGGTCTTGCGTTCATCAGCGAACCCCTGGTTGATCCCCTTTGTTTCCTCAGTCGGCCGCATAGAGGTCACGGCTTGAGCTTCATTCCTGGGTATCGTGAGGTCTCCCTCAGGCTTTGTGTTCGCCTGCGCAGAGGAAGTCATCGGTGGTCTAGTAGTGAGGGCCGCTTGGATAGCTCCCCAAAAGCATTCCGCGGTGCCTTGGAAGTCAGCACGCACGGTGATGATTCCTTGTGGTCCTAGCATCTTCAATATCATGTAAGAATAGTGCGGAATGGCCATGAATTTTGCCAATCTCGGCCTACCGATGATGGCATTGTACCCACAGTCGAAACTCGCCACCTCGAACCTTAGGAACTCGGTTCTGTAGTTCTCCAGAGTTCCAAAGGTGACGTGCATGTAGATGTGCCCAAGTGGATATTATCCTTCGGTCAGCACAATGCCGAAGAAAGGGGTGTCTGACTCGGAGAGGTCTTTGAGTGCGACCCCAAAGCCCAGAAGCGTCCGGGGGAAGGTAACATTGATGCTGCTTACCCATCCACTAGTACTTTCTTTACCCTGCTCTCTCGGATCACAGGATCAACGAGGAGCGGGTACTTGCCAGGATGGTCAAAATTAAGCCATTGATCCGCTTGACTAAAGGTGTTTGTGTGCTCTGACCTCCGATAGGGAGCTGGGGCACTGGTGGTTGCCACCAGGACCTGCCGGTTGTTGAGCTTTTGCTGCCTCCTATTCTCCTATGATTCGTGTCCTTCGAAGATGACGTTGACCTCCCCATCAACGCGCGGGAATGCTCCACCCCCTCCCCCTTCTTGTTGCTGAAGCTGCCTGGGCTCGCTGGGCCCTCCTCGTGGTGGGGGAGGTGGTAGAGGCAGGAATGGTCGGCCATTCCCGACGGAATGCTTGAAGTCTCTGCAGTTCCGCAAGGTGTGGTGCATGTCCTTGTGGTACGGGCACTGGGCGTCGAGGATGTCGTCCAGTGTCCGCTCGCCTCCACGGGGTGCCCCTCGGGCATGAGCAACGGGTGGTCCGGTGGCATGGACCTCTTCACGAGGCCTCTTCTCCTAATGCCTGTCGGGTTGCTGGTTCGCATCACGCCGTGGTGCCGGTGGTGCAGGTTTCGTTCCCCCGATGAGGTCCTGGGCCCGCTCGTCAGCGGTGATGTAGAGGTCCACTTCTCGAAACAGCTGCTCGAAGGTGGTTGATGCTTTCTGCAGTATGGCTTAGACGAAGGCCGAGTTGTTAGACCTCCGTTAGAAGTCCTCAATCACTGCTGCCTCAGTGACCTCGGGTATACGGTTTCTCATGGTCTGAAACCTCTTGAGGTACGACCGAAGTGTTTCGTCGCCCCGACGCCTGATGGATTTGAGGTCCCATGGCTGCGCCAGCTTGTTGGAGAGAGACTGAAAGTTGGCGATGAAACACCGACTAAAGTCATTCCAATCGTCGATGCAGTGTCGCGGCAGATGTCGTAGCCATTGCAATGCATCCTGTCCAAGAACGATGGGCAAATACGCAGTCATCACGTCTTCAGTTGCCCCAGCGTCCTGGGTGGCAGTCGTATAGATGGCCAACCAGCCTCCCGGGTCCTGCTTAGACTCGTACTTGTCGACGTTGGAAACCTTGAAGTTTGGGGGCCACTGGATGGCCCTGAGACACGAAGTAAGCGCGCATACTCCACATGTGTCTTTCTGTCGATGTTCATAGTGTCGTCCCTGGGGAGGGGAGTCGGTAATATGTCGTCTCGACCGTCCCCGGATCGAGCTACTGGTTGAGGCTGCTGCCGACTCAACTCGGGTGGCGCGACTTCGAGCTGGGGCGCCATGGTCCCGATCATACTCCTCCCAGTGCCTTATCTTGTTCTCGTGCCGTCGATCATGCGAAGCGTTGATGGAGTTCCTCACGTCTCTTCGACTATTAATGGAGTGTCGCAGGTCGCTTGGGGGATGAGCGAGGGGTAGGAGGTGGTTAGCCGCCCGAGTAAGCAGCCGCCGATAGCCTTCAGCATCCGGAGTCCACGAGAGGCCATCAGCTATTTGAGCCAGTACTCCTCCGACTTCACTCAGCGTGTTCATTGCATGAGCGAAGTCAGGGTTTAGGTTCCGAGCAAAAAGAGGGTTCTCTCGGCGTAACCTTGCACCCTGCTCAGCTTGTTCTCGATCTCGGTCTTGAGCTTGTCAGCGGTCACGTCGGTAAGAATTCCTCCTTTCTCAGAAGACTCGTTCATCGGGAGTTTCTCCCACTTCCGAGACTTCATCCTGGGATACGGGCTACGCTGGGTCCCGCTCCCCAGCCTCGTGATGTCGCTGAATATTCCGGCGTCTGTTCCTTCGTCGTCGAGCTTCTCGCTGGGGAGGTTCTTCCCTTGGCATGGTTAGCTCATCGTCGGAGATGGGAGATGACTCCAATCTCCCCCCAATGAAGAGGATGTCGGGGTAGAAAGGAGTTACTGTGGTGGTGAATTCCTTTCCGTCCTTCTTTGAGGGCGAAGGTGCCAGAAAGACAGCTTGGTGAAGTTCCGTTCCAGGAACGCTTGCTTCTTTCTTTCTTGTAATCCGTGTCCACTCCTTGGTGGACGAAGTGGGCAATGGGGTTCTTCGGGTAAGTGAATTCCCGGCTCTCGACTTGCAAAAGGTAGTCTTCGTCAGGGGCGCAGGAGGTTGCGCTACTTGTTGCCTTGTTCCAGCTTTCCTGGGGATTTCTGAGGAAAACTTCATCTCCGGAGGATCCGCTATGCGGTGCAGAATTCCCCTCTCATCTGCTACGGACAAGATGGTCCCGAAGTAGAATATGGATCCAGGGCGAAGAGCGATCTTGCACCGGGAAGTGACGGCCATTGAGTAAGCTTGGATCAATGACACACCCCCTACCTGGCACGCCAGCTATTGGTGTTTGGAGTCTGACCACACACCAAGGGTTGCCCCTCGCAGTGCTTTTGGATAGGACGGTGCTAGACTGTAACTCAATGGTTCGTGCGAGATGCACGAGAGACGACAGACAATTTTCTATAGGTTCGGGCCGCATTGAGATGCATAACACCCTACTTCCTGGTGTGGATCTTTATATGGTAGGTTACAAGGGAAATCTCCTATGTGGAGAGAGTCTAGTGGGTAAAGTGGCTGGTTGATTGATTGATTGATATGATGGGGTACCCCCTAGGCCTTATATACTCGACCATGGGGCACTACAAGCGTGTATGATAATGATGTATCCCTAAACAATAGTGAACCGACTGAACTTATCTTCCTATAATCCATCCGACTTATCCTTAATTTGTTCTGATATTCAAGGTTGTCTTACGCGGGAAGGTCGGATCAGCGTTGTGGATAGCGCTTAAATCCAACGAACCGCCCGGGCCTGAGTCTACTCCTTCCTCGCGTCGGCCCATTCCGCCAGCAGTTCTCCAAAGGCCCACAAAGGGATGGCCTTGCGAGATAATAGGCCCGAAGCCTTTCGCGAGGCCTTTTTACCTTCTAGTGGACCTGGGGGATATGTGTCCCCCACACTCTGTACATATTTTATTCAACTAAATCTAGAAGAAGGAAAGTCAACATCAATTGTTAAGCTGATAGAAGTGTATACTATTGCACAACTATGACAAAATCTTCTAGAAACCGAGTTGATTTAATGATATTTGATCCAAAGATGAGTGGAATTTAAGAAGGTACAATGCTGAGTTCTAGCGTGGAAAGGCCATTTAGTCTGCTGTTGGATAAATCTTTTCACTTTAATGTACAATGCTTTTACAGGAACAGGAGGTGGATGCACAAAAGGCGGCAGCCCAAAACGAGAGGCAATCAAGGAATAGTGGGCCACATATTTACGGCTGCCAATGAAAAGAGGTATATAAAAAACAAAAGGAAAGGATGTATTTTAATTCAGAGTAAATTCTACCCCCCCCCCCCCACGCACTCACCAAACACACCCCACCAGAACTTGCCACTGAATTCTAAAAACATCCTCAAACTCAAATATTGGACAGCGTACCCCTTAAACCAGATAAACAACCACCCCTAAAATAGCTGAGTGGTTTCAATAGTTTAAATTGATGTGGCATATGGGCCATGTCTTCTGCTTTTGATGTCATACCATCTTGTATTGAATATTTGAGCTCCTAATAAATGATCTCCGATTGGAAAAATAAACTAGAAAGTTTTAGAACGCATCGAGCTCTACAATTTTGATATAAAGTTTGTATTCATCCGACTCAAAATGAAAAAAAGTTATGATTTTTTTATATAAAAGAAATTGAGACCACCTAACATGTGAGCCCTACTGTCGTGTCACTAGAGCCACTTAGGCTATCTCTAGGAGCCTCCCTATCCCACCTCCTATCTCACTACCTATTTGGAATGGTCATGTGTGTGGGGGTGGGGGTGAGGGTGATTAATCCAGTTTTAAAAGTTAAGGGAATAAGTTGTCCAGTATCTGAGTCTGAGGGTGCTTTTTAAATTCAACATGTTTAGGCGATAAAACGGACAAGATTTATTATAGCATACAAAATGCAAACCTGGCATGGTCCAAATGTATCTTGAAGATGGAGCTCAGCTAAACAGGACCAACAGTTTCAGTTGCTGGGTAGCTATTAGACAATTGGTTTATATCCTATTGCCACATGCATTCATTGGAGATTTTGAGCCATGAACCTAGCTAAGTCAGATAAGGCCTAACTTAACTTATAACAAGGTGGGGGATGAGTCTAGATGTCTGAATCTTGAATCTAACAAAATAAACTTCCCCAATAGCATAGCTGGGTAACAAAAACTTGGGATGTAAAAAAACTCACCCTTCAGGAAACTTGCTATCAGCCCGTGCTTCAACACGAAGCCACCACAGTAGGACCTTCTTCCCACAGTTGCCTAGTGGCTCAACAGAGGATGGATCATTCAACAGAGTAAGTGGGTTCTCAATCTCCTCACCATTCTCGCCCACAGCATCAAGATCCTTCACCCAGTCAGACTTGTCGTCAGCCTCCTTCCACAGCATCCTCGAGTTCAAAACAAAACCAGCCCACTCCAAACCCCTGGGCAGAACAGGGGCTACTTCACCAACAACTGTGGCCATCTTTCCAGAGAAGGGCAATGAGTTGAACATGTGCCATCCAATCAGATGCCCTGAGGAGTTGCAAGCAGGGCCCTAGACTAGAAGAGGCATATTCTGCTTGTCCTCCTCACTGAGCCGTAGTTGGTTTGCCGTGCCAGTATGTGCAAGGATTCCGACAGATACAGCACCCATCCACTGGACCCTGCACCTCATCGAACAGCTCCATGCTATGAACATTGCTGTCGTCGATGAAAACAACTACGCCATCCATCTTCCTCTCGCGGATCACGCTGCGCAAGGAAACCTATCCTTCATCAACCGCCGTCTTTCCATAAATACTATGCTAGCTAGCTAAGGAAGTAGTAAGGGAACCATACATACCGTAGGGCGTGGAGGCACATCCGATTCTCAGTGGCGTGGCGGTCGGCCCAGTCGTGGGGCATGCGGTCAGGGAAGGGGATGTGAACGAAAGTGAGGCCAGAGCGCGCAAGCATTGACGTCGTGCCATTGGTGGTACCGCCTGCCTCGACGACGATCCAGGTGAGCGGGTATGGCACGTTGCGGAGTGAGTGGAGGAGGCCGGTGAGGTGGAGCGCCTGGAATGTGCGTGAGTAGGTCGGGGTGACGGCGAGCACCTGCCTCGGCTCCTTAACGTCGTACCAGCGGAGCTGTTCCTCCTGCACGCGCTCCATGATCTGGTGCGCCCGCATCACCTCGACGGGGTCTGGGTGCGGCCATGGCCGGATCCGAATCCCGTGCCTCCCCACCATGACGTGACTTTGTGGGTTCCTGGACGCCGCCCCCTTGTCGGACGCATCACCTGCCTTAACAGTGGGGCGGCGGAGTGGCGCACGGTGGGGCGGCGGGGCGCGCGCGGAGGGGCGCTGGCGGTGGCGGCGGGGCCGCAGGGTGGTGAGGGCGGGTCGCGCTGGGTGGCGGTGCGCGAGCCGGCACGCGGGGCGGGCACGGGGTGGCGGTGGGCGCGCGGCTGGCAGCTAGCTATGGGCGCGTGCGGTAGACAGAGTGAAAGAAGAGAGACGCGCGGGGTGAGAGATTTAGGTTTTTGGGTTAAGTTCAACGGTGTCTACGTGGCCCACGAATTTAAGTTAAGAACATGGGTACCCACGTTCCTAATACGATAAGTTCGATGGTTTTACCATAGGCCCATGAATTTAATTTAAGAACGTGGGTACCCACGTTCTTAACTTAACCCACGAACATAACTCAATTAAGAACGTCGGTACCCACGTTCTTAAATTAACCCACGAACATTTATTAGTTTCTTGTAGTGGCACACTATGGTCTTCTATCAACTTTCAGCGCATTGTCACCCCTATTACTGGGGTTTATGCTAAGCGTCATGCTCCCTTATTTAATCGTAGGTAAGTCAGGGCAGTCATCGTCTCTTATTTGTTTTGCGATTTCTATTTATTATGCATTGTTTGATGATAAATATTGCTAGTTATATGTATGTTTTATATCTAAATGGATGTGTTCTTGTGCTTTTATTATCTCTTGGTTTGCGACATCTATAAAGGTTCATCTCATCTTGTATGAGTGTAGCTATGCTTGCTAATCAATCACAACATATTGTTGCAATACATGCTAAATATGATGGTATGTTATAATATAGTTTATACATTGTTGGGGACCTTCGTCCTCTGAAAGTCCTCAAAAACGTAATTTAACAATGTTTTTCAAGTATGGTTTATAGACAGGTACCTTCGGATTCAGGATTAAAAGCATGTACGATGAGAAGGGCATGATCGTGACGAAGGTTGCTGTTGCTCCAAAGCTATGCGAAAGGAAGCTTCGGCTCAATCGCGGGAGGAGGAACCGACTTAAAAGGGAAAAGGCTATATAGTCCTCATAGATTTTTCTATAAGTCAATAGTAAATGCAAAGGGCATAATTGTAATTTTTCACAGGCTTCGTCCTGTGCCTATAAATAGATGAACAGTACCCCCATACTGTTCACGCTGACTTGTATTCACTCACGCGCCACGATTGGACTTTTACCTTCTGACAAGCCGAAGGTATAAATGTAATACAATATTGTTTTTGTTTATTCACAATAATAATAAATATGTTAACAATGTTATACCGTTATTCATGTTGTCTTTTATGTTTCATATACTTCTTTCATTATCATATACTGTGATGATGAAGGTATGTTCTTCATCACCTTTGTCTGAAGATCATTATATCCTATGGGAAATAATGCTTCGGAAGAAGAAGGGCATTAACCTTTAACATTTTATGTTGCCTTGTTCTTAATTCATAGCACTTGAGAACAAGTCCCCAACATTGGCGCCCACCTCCGGTGAACCCTTTTCGACCACCTTCACCAAGCACTGACCTGCGTCATGCCGCCGAAGAAAGCTTCAGCGCTAGGGGCTGCTGCATTGCAGCCGCTGGATCCAAACCAGGAGACTCTCTCTCTTCGAGAGTCCTGAAGCCAGAAAAGGAAGGCCACCAGTCCAACACTCTAGGAGGAGGAGTTGGACCAAGAGATCAGGGATATGGAGATCATTCATCAGCAAGTACAAAGAAAGAAGGAGAAGATGGCACGACTGGCTGACCTTCAAAGGCAGATCGACGAAGCTACTAAAGAAGTGCACCACCTTGTTCAAGACGAACAAAACCGAAGGCCTCAGCACAGGGAGCTTCGTCAGGAAGGCCCATTCAACGAAGATGGATGGTATGATGATTTTAATCATGATACCTTTACCTTTGATGATGCTTCTCCCTTGGCAGCAAAACTGCAGGCTACTCCATGGCCCCATCGTACAAGCCACCCCAGCTTCCCATGTATGATAGGCATTCAGATCCAAAGCAGTTCCTCATGAGCTACGAAGCAACTATATCTTTGTATGGAGGCAATACTGCAGTCATGGCTAAGTCCTTCGTCATGGCAGTCCGAAATGTAGCCCAAACATGGTACTCTTCTCTTCGGCCAAGGACTATCACGTCGTGGCAGAAGCTTAAGGACATGTTGGTCACTAGCTTCCAAGGCTTCCAAACGAAGCCGGTCATAGCTCAGGCCCTATTCCAATGCATACAAGACCATGAAGAGTACCTTTAGACGTATGTACGAAGGTTCTTGCGATTGAGGGCACAAGCGCCTACAGTGCCCAATGAGATTGTCATTGAGGCCATGATCAAAGGTCTTCACCCAGGATCTACTGCCCAATATTTCGCAAGGAAGCCCCCACAAACTCTAGAAAAGATGCTTCAAAAGATGGACGGATACATTCGGGCTGATAATGACTTCTGCCAAAGAAGGGAGGAAGCTTACAGATTCTCTGAAATGACTAGGGGCTTCGGAGGAAGAATTCATCCGAGGCACATCAGGTCGATTCACAACACTCAGAATGATGACAAAGGTCAGCTGCAGAGGCCACATTATACTTCACAATCTTCGGGGCAGCAACAAAGCTCTTTTCGGCCGCCAGCTCCAAGAGGCAAAGGTGCCAAGGGCTTCGGAGGAAGATATGGGGATCAGTCTAGAAAGATCTACTGTTTATTCTGTGGTGAGGACAAGGGCCATACCACAAGAATGTGCCAAATCACTATCCAAAAGCAGAAGGAGATTGCAGAAGCCGAAGCTCGGCAGAATCAGCCGAAGCTGGTCTTACACACTGCTTTGTGCCATTCACCCTACATACCAGAATATGTGGGTAATCACTCTGCAGCTTCTGTTGCTTCGGCTAGTCAGCCACAGGCTCCTTGGCCATAGCTTCCACCTCCGCCCCTCTACAGCCTGCTTATTCACGGGGTCAGCAGCCAGAAGGGAGCCAACACACTCAGCAACAGAGGGATTTTAGGGAGGAATCCGAAGCTCGCACAGTTAACAGTACTGTGCCGGAGTCAAAGCACATCTATTGAGAGATATCCTACCCTGTGAAGCACTTTTTTACTTTATGTCATTTTGTTTCTTAATAAAGGACAAGTAATGCAAATGTAGTTTTAATTCTTTGTAATAGATTCATTTCTGTTAAAATGAAATGTATCTTCTCCACAGATTTACGAAGCTCAAAATTTGCCGAAGCTTCAAAAGTCGTTCCCAAGGGAGCGCAAAGTAAGTTTTTTGCTCAGAAGTCGTTCCTAAGGGAATGCAGAGCCAAATACCGCCAAAATATAAGGCGAAGCGCGAAAAGTCAACGCGAAAATACCGCCGAAATATAAGGCGAAGCGCGAAAAGTCAACGCGAAAATACCGCCGAAATATAAGGCGAAGCGCGAAAAGTCAATGCGAAAATACTGCCAAAAAATAAACGGCAAAGAGATTTTGATCATTCCTAAGGGGACGCAGAGATCATGTGTTTCAGTGGAGGCGTGTGTCTTCGGCATTAGCATCATTCTTCACATCATATCATCGCATCATCTCGCATATCATCACATCATACATCATATTGCACCAATGACACGAATTGGAAACAAAGTCGATCTTCGGACAATGCTTTACAAAGGTCAAAAGTTGCTAAGGCACAAAGTAAACTGGGAATTATGGCTTCATCAGCTCTGATGTAGAAGGAGGTCTATTGTTTTTGAAGCATTGCTATTTTATGAAGCTGGGATGCTCTTTACGAAGTATGGATATTCTCACGAAACATAAGTATTCTTCTTTGCGAAGCATGAAAAGAAGGGAAGATGTTTTTTTGCCGAAGGCTCAAAAACGGTACGTATGTAAAAAGTTTCATGCATCGCAAAGAAGTGAATTGCAAAATAGTTTACATATTAAATTCAAAACTATATGCATCAAATATTACAGACTTAGTTCAACAAATATTACATTAACCACCTAAGAACGTATTTACAACTAGTCCTCTTCCTTCAAAACTTTTTCCGCAACTTCGTTAAGTAACTTGTTGACGACTTTGTCAACAATAGATTCAGCTACGTTGATAATTTCTATTGCTTTCTTCGACTCCGGGTCAGCCAGGGGGTCAAATGGCTCCGGTGGAGGAGATAATTCAGCTGCGAGAGAAATAATCAATTAATTCGAAACCATGAAAGCAAACGACGAAGCTTAAAACCAGGTCAACAATACCTATCCGTCTTTCGATCTCTACAGCTTTCTCAGCTTCTTTTGCTGCTTCTCGAGCATCATGAATATCTTTTTTGCTCTTTTTCATTATCTCGTGGGCCATTTCTCGGCCACCATTCTCCCAGATGTCAGTGAAAAATTTTCTGCCAAGAAAACTAGCTTCGACCGAGGGGTCCTTCGTGTCATCCACGGAGAGGGCAGCTTCGGCCTAGGCCAAGGTTTTAACATGATTACAACCCGCCTTCTCCAAGATAGCTGAAACTCCTCTCGCACCAGAGAATGCACAGACATCCCCACGGTCATTTAAGATTTCCTCAAAAGCTTCAGCTTCTCCGCTGATCCACTCGATTACGCCCTCAGGGTCGCCACGTATGAAGTTATCTTCGTTTGAAAAGGCGCCCACGTTGGCGAAGCTAGTCTTTATCTTCTTCACACAGCCTAAAGATTTTTCAAAACATCTCTCCTTAGATGCGCAAAGCTCTTTTACTGTTTTTTCAAAATAATTTCTCCAATACTCACTGGCCTCTCGATCAGCTTCTGCAACAGCAAATTTTTCCTTGGCTTCTGCTAGTTGTTTCCGCAGGTCTTCGATCTCATTCTTTTGGACCTCGGCTTGAGCTTTGAAATTAACTTCGTCTTCTTTTACTTTGTTTACCAATAAAATTAATATCTTGTCTTTTCCAATGCCTTCGTTCCTTAGTTCAATCACCTCTAAACGAAGGTTATTCAAAGCTATTGCATGCCCTTCATCTTCAGCGTTTTTCTGTGCTCTAAGGGCATCGCTAAGGATTAGGCCCTGCAAAAGCAGAACGAGATCAAGTATAAGCAAATGTAACAATTCGTTTTAAAATACAAAATTAGCTTTTATACCTTTATGTTGTTGTATGCTAAACTGTCAGCCAATTCACCCTTTGATAATACCGAAAGACCTTCTTCTAGCTTTGGAAATCCGAAGCTTCTACCCATCTCCTGATAGACGGATATCTCCTTACTATCCGGGAGATAGTACAAAAAGTCTTCCTCCCCACTACCATTAAACAGTAATGCCCCCTTTGGGTGTTTTAATCTTTGGGCATAGTGTTGAGCTTCTCGTTCTTCTTCTTTAGAAAGTCTCTTTCCCGAAGCATGGCGAATAATGTAATCAATGCTCTCTTTTAAAGCTTCGGGAGTAGGAGTGGCAACCTTTTCAGGCGAAATTTGCTCTGTGCCTTTTTCTTCTGTTGCTTTTTCTTCAATTTCAGCAGATTTTTCTTCACCAGGCTCTAAAGGCCCAGCTTCGGTACTAGCTTGAGCTACTGCAATTTCAATTTCGGACTGCTTTGTTTCAACTTCAGTTTGTGTTTTCGAAGCTTCGGCAATTCTCCTCAAAGGAGTTGACATCAAAGTCTTCACTGTTTCTAGCACATCTAGTACGTTTGCCATCCTTCTCCTCTTGGGAGTTGCGGCAAAACTTTTTTGTGCCCTTGGCACTGTTAACTCCGTCGAAGGGCTTAAAATTTCTAACACTTTTGATTCTCCAATGTTTGTATCTTCAGCTTTACCCTTATCAGTCTTCGTCTCAGTTAGCTCAGCTGAGGGTAGCTTCAGAATTGCAATTGGATCTTCAGTCCTTTGCACGGGGGGAGCAATTTTTTCTGGTTCAGCAGCTGAAGAAGCCTCCCCGCCAAACTCAGGCACCACAGCTGGCTCAATATAGCGTGGCCGGTGGGTAAGAACCTTCAATTTTTGGCCCTTCGGTGCAGGCTCTCCTAGAGTGGTCGAAGCAGCAGGTTTCCTCTTCTTTCCCTAGCCCCGCAGTGGATATCGGTAGTCCGAGTAAACAAAAACCAATAGCGTCAAAAACTCTGTTCAACCTCTTCTTTCCCCGGCCTCCGAAGGCCGTGGATAGTGCATTATCTTTCGTCTTGGAATACGATCCAAGTAGCTCATCACTAGTAACTTCAATGCATTTTAGCCAGTCATCATTCGGTTCATCGAATTTATCTCCGTATCTGAATGTATACTTCAGCCGGACCAGATCACCTTCACTAGATTTGGTGATGGTTTCCTTCGGCATTTCCTAGCCCTCTATAAGCGGCCATACTATGTATGCTATGTGCTCTTGAACCAAATCTTTCGAACAAATAAAGAAGCAGACAGTACCAAATTCCTTTTGACATGCCTTGGCGGCTTCGTCATTTTCAACCTTCGGCCTTCGAAGGCCGAAGCGGGACCAAATAGGACGCATAATAACTTCCTTGATATCTTCTCTTGCCTTCAAATCATTTTTCACATAAAACCATTCCTCCATCTAGGCCCCGGGCCACCTTTTCCGGTATGTTGGCACTGGGTAGCTTGCATTGGGGCGGGCGGCAAATCCGTAGCAGCCAAAATTGTTATGATATTGTTCTTTGCCCATGGCCTTCGTCTCGTACACAAGCTCGTGCATACTGCAAAAGCATTTGGCGCTGGGCTCCAGTCCCTGGCTTTTCACCGCCCAAACAAAAATCCCCATTCTAATAACAGCTTCGGGTCTGATGAAGGTAAATCTGATAAATTTTCAACACTTCGACCACAAACCTACTCAATGGAAACGGAAGCCTAGCCTTGAAGAAGCTTCGGTAAATCACTACTTCGTCTTCATCAGGAGCAGGGACCTTGTTGTCTCCACCAATTCTCACAATAGACATATCTCGAAAGTATCTTCCCCTCATGTTTTCGAGGTGACTCTGCTTAATGGAAGATTTTCCGAAAATTGTATGGCTAGGCTCCAGGGTCGATCCTCAGAATCTTCGCCACCACTTTCTGCATCATAACTATCACTGTCACTAGTATCCTTAGACAGACCCTCCAATATTTCCTTAGTAATATTTTCTGTGTTTGTTTTTGCCATTGACTCGACAAAACCAGCAATGTATGGATCCACAGTCTTCTTTTCCTCAAAAAGCTTCTCCTCTTCAGCAAGCTTTGTCTCAGCAACAACCTTCTTCTCCTGAGACATTCTTTCAGAAATGACGAAAATGTGTCTTTCAAACCGAAGCTTGAACAGCTTTGAAAAACTAGCAAGTATTGATGAACAACACTTGTGAAATTGAGAAAATAAAACAAATCGTGCAGGCTGTGTAAACCGAAGCTTGAAGAGCTTTGAAAAACTAGCAAGTATTGATGAACAACACCTGTGAAATTGAGAAAATAAAACAAATGGTGCAGGCAGTGTATCAAATGAGGTCGATACGAGCCCTTATTTATACGTTTGGCGCGCTCCAAACCAAGGGGCCTCACCTGTCATTGACTGTTGCTATTCTAGCAAAGGGAAGGTGTTTTTTCGGACCTTCGGCTTAAGGTCTTCGTCCATGTCGCAGTCTGAATTTGTTACCCTAAACAAATTAATACTGCGAGGGGCTACTGTTGGGGGCCTTCGTCCTCCGAAGGTCCTCAAAAACGTAATTTAACAATGTTTTCCAAGTATGGTTTATAAACAGGTACCTTTGGATTCAGGATTAAAAGCATGTACGATGAGAAGGGCATGATCGTGATGAAGATTGCTGTTGCTCCGAAGCTATGCGAAAGGAAGCTTAGGCTCAATCGCGGGAGGAGGAACCGACTTAAAAGGGAAAAGGCTATCTAGTCCTCATAGATTTTTCTATAAGTCAATAGTAAATGCAAAGGGCATAACTGTAATTTTTCACAGGCTGCGTCCTGTGCCTATAAATAGATGAACAGTACCCCGTACTGTTCATGCTGACTTGTATTCACTCGCGCGTCACGATTGGACTTTTATCTTCTGACAAGCCGAAGGTATAAATGTAATACAATATTGTTTCTGTTTATTCACAATAATAATAAATATGTTAACAATGTTATACCGTTATTCATGTTGTCTTTTATGTTTCATATACTTCTTTCATTATCATATACTGTGATGATGAAGGTATGTTCTTCATCACCTTCGTATGAAGATCATTATATCCTATGGGAAATAATGCTTCGGAAGACGAAGGGCATTAACCTTTAACATTTTATGTTGCCTTGTTCTTAATTCATAGCACTTGAGAACAAGTCCCCAACATACATCATGTTTTATTATACTCAATAGAGAAAGCTATGTTCTCGTCGGCTTCTTTATTTAAAGGTTGCTTCATATTTGCATAGTTTGACCTAATTGAGAAGTGTGGACGATCTTGTAATGTAATCAAATCTTGTATTAAGTTAGATCAAAATATTATGGAAGCTTAAATTATCACATGTATTTGGATGTTCATTTATGTGTTTTTGGTTTTAGATGTTCATTTATATCTTTTTGGCCTCCTCTGAATCTTGAATGTTTGGTTATGTGGTGAAAGTAAGATTAGTATATATTTATTTCTGTGAATATGTATAAAGAGGTTTTATACCAAACGATATAGATCTATCAACTCATAACAATCGACCATAGTAAGCTAACTCTGACTCGATATTCTCGAAAGCTAAGCCCCATATTTAATATATTTTATGTTAGGACAGGTTCGTTTTACTCTCAATCCATGTGGATTAGGTTGGATTAAATGGATTTCAATTTCAAACAAGTCAAAATCTTTAATAAATTTTTCTAATCTAATGTAATCCACATGGAATATGAATAACCGAACAAACCCTTATTTAAAAGGCAATTATTGACACATTATTGTACTGTATCTTTTCTGGCTAGTTGATTCAGTCAATTGCGCACCCACTATCACGCTGAGGTATGCCAAAATTGGACCCATATCTTGAAAAGACGATCGTAACAACCATAAGATCTCGCGCGTTCTCACAGGTTGGTCGCTAATTGACTATCGGACGGATTTCTGTGACAACACTCTCTTATTAATATGTCCATTCCTATATTCAATAATTAAAAGATAAAACTTATGAGGAGTTAGGTATTATTCCAAATCTCTAAAATTAATAGTTAGTGGCTAAAATTAGCTAAGAAGTTTAGACCAGTTCAACTAAGGCCCTGTTCGACTGGCTGCAAGCCGGCACTGTTGCAGCTGTTTGGACTGCTGCAGCTGCAATCCATAGAGAGAAAAATACTGTAGAAGCCGCAGCCGCAGCCGCAGCCGCAGCCGCAGCAAGCCGCAGCGAACAAGCTGTAATAGACCAGCTAATTGTTAATTATACCCCTCAAATAGATATTAGTTGTTAATTACTTCCACCTAGCTAAAACATGCTACCAACTTATTAGGTGACTAATAATTAGTTCTAGAACTTTAGAACATGGCCTTAGTATAATATATTATACTCCCTCAATCCTAAATTAGTATTCATTTTAGCTCTTGATTTTTATGTCTATATTCAAATAGCTGATAATAAATCTAGACATAATTACAAAACACATAAATTAGTTATTTTATGATCTATTAAAAGTATAAAACTAATTTTATTTTGGGACAGATGGAGTCTTGTTTATCATTGCCAAAACCCAACTAGGAGAAACGATTGAACTTACAATTGCATCCGGATTACGTATAGTTTATGTTAATTTTGTTAATATCTGGTGCGTCAAATATTTATAATGCGATATAAACTGTCATTTCTTTTCTATTTCTATATACGAAGCGCGGGCGCAAAGATCGCACGCGAAGGTGTCCACGTCGTCCTTTTTTTATCATCGCCGTTCGATCACGGATCGACTGACGTAGCGGCCTCGCTCTCGGCCAATTCGGCACACAACACGCTAGCTCCAACTCGATGGCCTCTTTAAAATAAATAAATGCAAGTGGTAGTGCCCCCGTCGGATATTGTCGTAGTCTCCAGAAAAAAGGTGAATAATACAGCATGCTGGTGCTTTTAGAGGAACCATAGTGGCAAAAAGACTTCGACCACAGATGAACCTTAAGTACTCTGAAAAATATTCTTTTTCATAATGTGCATTCACAAAAGGCTTCTTCTTTGGAATTTCGTTCTCCACCTTTTACCTAACTATTTTATTTCGAAAAGATCACAAATTAAACAAACAAATACGTAGTTACCTGATTCAAAAGAAATCACAGAAAACGGAAAATCATTTGTTTTAATTCCAAACATCCTACCAATATTTTAGTTCTGCAAAATTGAGGACGACAGGTAGTCCCTTCACTAATTTTGTGACTATGATTCCTTATTTCAATTACAAAATCATTTTAGGCAAAATGAGTTCTAAATCCTCAGTTCCAACCGAAGCTAGTATAATTTATCGCAGGCAAGAATCAGTTACACATGTCAGCCGTCTGACCAAACCTCTAGCTATCATAAAGCATCCACGACTTTCTGCATCTAGACATGAAATTAACGAACAGGTGAAGAGAAGAAAATAACCAGTGAATACACAAGAAATCCAGCCAGAAGGATCCGTCCACAGGCAAAAGCCTGGGATGACTGCTTTGGATGGCTATTATATTCAATGCTACAGCATTTCATCCTGTCTCTCTCGTAATTATAAGGGATTGCCGCGCAGCCACCTGAACGTTCTGGCAGCATGTCGGTCTCGTTCGTCTTCTGCCACGCCAATCCCCAGCCACGCTGCCGCTGCCCGCGCTAGGGTCCTCTCACTCGTGTCCGGGCAACCCGACCGATCGGGGATGGTGGAGGAGGCGGGCGACACGGCGCTGCCCCAGATGCGGCTCAACCACGCAGCGACGGAGGCATCCTCTGCCGCCGGCCATTCTTGGCGGGGCGCCGCGGCTCCACGCCATCGGCCATGTCCGTTGCCTGTCGAGTAGTACGATTCCATATTCGTACCCATAAAATAAATTCTACCTGTTGGTACTTATATATACTCGCGGGTATAAAATCTTACACATACTCATACCCACGCGGGTATTTTTACCCGTCGGTCCATACCCGCTAGGAAAATCTTAAATTCCAATATATCAGTAACTCAAAATATTAAATAAACATACAAAAACAACTTCAACTTTACATATAACAAATCATAAGATTACATAACTTGGTATCTAGACAAATGATAGCTAGAGAAGGGTTTTGTTTTAGCTAATATGAACCATATAATTATATAGATGTGGGTATATTTTACCCATGGGTAGACGGGTATGGGTAGTACCAACCCGTACCCGTCTACCCAACGGGTAGAGGTTTTACCCATTAACATACCCGCGGGTAGAGAAATTATCCTATACCCGCCTTCATATCGGGTAAAACTCATCGGATATTCGGGTTTCGGGTACTCATTGCCATCTCTAATTCCCGCGTCTTCTGGGCCATCCCAAACTACCTTCCGAGTCCGACTCCCATCTCGCAAGGTTGTCGATCAAGTTTCTGACTCTCCAGGATAAGCATTGGCAGGGGCTTTGTATACTCCCCTCCAGGGTAGACATTGGCAGCCACGGAGCCCCCAATATCGCATCGCGTGGTTGTTCTACTTGGTGTTGATTCCTGTTGCTCCGCTGCTCTGCCATTGGTTTAGTGTCATCCGGCGAACCATCTGTGGAGTTGGGGCGCGGTGCTTCCCCTCTTGTTCCTCGCGATGGCGGATTGGAATCGACCGAGGGACGTGAATGCACACCCTGATCGCTCCGGCAGCAACTGGCGGCCTCCTCTGCCTCGGCCTGATAACGGTACTGACGAGCTCCCCTCTTACTCGATTGCGGTGCTATCAATTCGTAGTATCCTGGTTGCGATCGGATTTGAACTTGCTCCATCTCTAGATCTGGTCCTTGTTCATTGTTTATCAGATGATTTGGATACTGATTCAATCAAGCTTAGGATCAGAGTTGAATTTGACCTGTTGTTGTAGACTTCCTCATGTATATGGACTGTTTTTTCCACTCAATGGACTCTAAATTTTACACTATAAGATTTAAGGATCGGGTCAAGTTAGGATCAGACCCTATTTCTATTCATTTTGAACTAAAATTTATTTAGGGTCATACCATTTTGTGAAGAAAAATTTAGATCATGATCCATTACCATCCTAACTGCACCTTGAGATTCTAGAGATGCTATCTTTGCATTATTATCACATCTATTGGGTATTGCCATTTCTTTTTTTTGGAGGGGGAGGAGTAGGAATTGGGAGGGCACTGCAATTGCGAGATAGCAGTGTTGTGCCCGTGGGGATTCAAAACATTTATTCAGCCATAGGCTAGTCTACAATTCTGCACATTACATATTATTTTGAAGATGCAACAATTTTTTATCTCTAGGAACTATTTTTAAAATTTACAATATTAATCAATCTAGCTATAAGACAATTCTATTTATGTTCTTCCAGATCGCTGAATGTCGTACATCATGGAAAACTCTTGTCTTTCTGCATTGTCATGTTGGTGCCATGAATTCTGATACCCATTTTTCCTCATATACACAGGAGACAATTACTGCCCAGTCCCATTATGGGAAAGAAAATTCTACCGCAACGCTTACGACATCCCTTGGAAGAGGTTCTACGAAAAAAGCAATCTATTGAATTATACAAAAACATCATGGACTGGGACGATTCAGGAGCGTTGGAGAATTTCGAGGCCGCAAAGGAGAGGTTCAGGGCAAAATATCATGGGGAACCTTTCGAGGATCCTTTGCTAGATCCTGATATGTACAACGATGACGTCGACCACCTATGCGAAGTTGACCCAGAGTTGATAGCTGAACTGGATAAGGTACCTGACGTGGATAAGGTAGTTCAACAACAATTGGTAGCCAACCTGGGGTGTGGAGAGTCGGTTGTTGATCTGGTACCCATGGGTCACGGAGAACTGGGTGCCATTCCGACACCAACAGGTTGGGGAGAACAGGATGTCAATGTCACACCCACAAGTTGGGGAGAACAGGGTGCCAATCTGGCACCCATAGGTTGGGGAGAACCGGTTGCCAATGTGGCACCCATGGGATGGGGAGAACCGGTCAGCCTAACACCTGATACTGCTTGGGAGGGCCAAACCAACCAAACTCCTGAGGCAGTCTGTGGAGCATAGCATTCTAATAAATGGAGTAATAACAACTTTGGATGGAACTCTCCTCTAGATCAGTTGTAATGCACACTAAGAAACTAGAACGATAACTCCCATGGCGATAGATCATCCAGCAATTGGTACCAGCAAGAAGTGGATCCAGGCCACATGCCATTTGGGACTAGAAAGAATCTGAATGGTGGCGGTGGCAGTTGCAAGAACTCGAACGGTGGCGTTGGCAATAGGAACAATAACCTTTATGGAGGTGGATCATTCAACAATAGGTACCAGCAGGAGGTGGATCCGGGCCGCAAATCATCTAGGACTGGAAGGAAGCTGAATGGCGGTAGTGGCAATAGGAACAATAACTTCTATGGAGGTGGATCATCCAACAATAGGTATGAGCAGGAGGTGGATCTGGGCTGCATGTCTCCTAGGGCTGGGAGGAAGCAGAATGGAGGTGGCTGTGGCTACGACCGCAGTGGCAGTAAGTGAAACGGTGGTGGTGGCAGCGGCTGGCAGCAGGGCCAGAGAGGAAGGACCATGGAAATGGAGTGGCATCCGGTGCAACACAAGAGGGATCCCCAAGATGATCCTACCGCTTGATCTCGCCCATTGTGTGTACAGCCAGCCATGGTTGCTCTTTTGCTTAGCTCTCTAGTGTAATTAAGTGAACTAGAGCTAGTGATTGTAGTCTGTAGTCTCTATTAGGGTTTTCTTTTGTACTGACTATTTTCTCTAGTACAAGAAGAGGAAATCATGAAAGTGTTGCATCTCAATCTCAATTTACTCTAATATGTTGGTACAATACATACAAAATTCTATACAATCCTCTTTCATAATCACAGAAGGTAAAATGCCATAAGTAATGGGTGCTAAAATTGCTCTTGTTGTTTGGCAAGTTTATGTTTCAGATACATCACCAAAGCGTGGATTTGAACTATATGAATGGTTATTTGGTTTCTTCTCCTGGTTCCTAGTGATGGTATACATTAACCATGCTAATATTGATGTCCTTTGACTAGTTTACATGGAATTAGACAAATGCTATCAAAATTTCCAATTTCATCTACATTATGTTTGGGAGTATTGGTGAGCATATGAGCCAGGCTATATGGGCCGGCACGAGGCACGACATGGGTCGTGCTTGAGTTTAGATACAAGCCGGTCGGGCAGCACATGCATAACTCATTTGTTGTCAGCTCATTTAGCACGATGCTAAGCACGGATAGCCCATCAAATCGAGCATGGCTCAGCACGACCCGTTTGTGGACCAGCCTTACTTGTCCTAAACTAGCTCACCATATATATATAAATATGACCAACTCGACCTACACTTTCAAGCTATTTTCGAGTTTTGATACAAAAATGAGAAAAATAAGCAACAAAAATAGAAACAAATAAGCTATTTTTGAGCTCTATTACAAGGTGGGCCTTAGGCTGCTCGGCACGGTAGCACGACACGACACGATAGCCCGACACGACCCATTTAAAACTAGTCGAGCCGTGCTTGGGCTCAGACTTCTAATCACAGACGAGCACGGTACAACCCGCTATTTATCCATGTCGTGACTCGGCCCGATTAAATCGGCATGGCCCATGACGGGGTTAGACCATGCCGGCCCGATTAAATCGGCATGGCCCATGATGGGCTTAGACCATGTCGTCACGGCACGATCCATTGGCCACGTATATTTGGTAGACACGGAATATAGGGGATTGGAGGGGCCAAGCCCTAACGTGCATTTTCTTTCTCATTTTCTAGTCATAAAGTGTCGGTTTCTAGTCGAAATTTTATAAGAAAAATCATGATTTAATTTGGAAAGTTCGAAAATCTGTAATCCTCTACTGGTGATGGTGGCCTCCGGTGTGTTCCCAGCAAGGATTACAAAACGGTCAGAAACCGGCGGTAAACCGCTTGGTTTACCAAAACCGTGCAATTGACGGTAACAGTTTACCATTGTTTTTTTTAATTCAGTCCACATTTTTTTAAAAATGGAAAAATTATCAAAAAAATAAAAAATATATATGATAAAAAATTATATGTTTTACTGAGTAATTTGGTATATAAGATATTTAAATTTAAACCAGTTTAGCCTATAAAAAATAAAAAAATGTATGGACCCGTTATGGACTCGTTAACCCGTTAACAAAAAATCTAAATACCCCTCTCCTCCCTAGCTTCCCTCACTTTCCCCATTCCCTTACCCGAGAGCCCATAGACCCGCCGTCACCGCACACGCAGAAACCGCCGCCGCCGCACCTTTTATCGGCGGCTAAGCGCGGTAAACCGCCGGCGATGAGCGGTTTACCGCCGCTATGCCGTTGCCCCATCCGTCGGCACAGGTTCCCCTCGCCGACAGTTCCTCCCGCTAAATCGGCGGTAAACCGCCCAGAGAGATCGGTAAACCGGTTACAGTACCAAGATTTAACTCTGTTTTAGATATTTAGTGCTTAGATTTGGTTAGATTCTGTTCATGTTTATGTTAATAACTTAATACATAGTTATTGTTAGATTCAGTTCATGTTAGTTATATATGTAACTCATAATATTATTTACTACTATTGTAAATATAATTTAGTATTGTTATTATAGATGTGATGGCTTATGGTTTATGTATTAGTTATGGTTTAGTTATTGTTTCAAGTTATATGATATTTTTGTCACATCTGTAGGAGACATGTCAGATGAAGATAGAGAAAGAGAAAGAGAAAGAGATAGAGTCTGGTTGCACAGAGTGAAGGTTGGCGCAGGTTTCAAATGCAAGTATTGTAGAGAAACAAAGAGCGGAGGGGGTGGAAACCGATTAAACGAGCATCTCACACATGGAGGGAAGACAATAAGTGGTCGGTGTCGTTCGGTTTCATTTCCTATCCAAGATGGAATCCGTAGCTCAAGTAGCTCCAGTTCTTCTAACTATCTGCGTGGTCAAGACCCAGTCTATGACCCTTATGCATGGTAATGGCAACCGGTTTAGGAAACCTATGGACCCCCTCCACCATCAGGCGAAGTTCCACCAATAATCATGTATGAGTATGGAAACTATGGACCTGCTCCACCACCATATTCAAATTTATCAAATATGTATCCACCAGGACCATACAATATGGGTATGGACAAGTTCCCTGCACCGATATGTTTTTTGCTTTGTGGATAAGTATTTATTTGCCGTTCTTGTTTTCTCGCTAATGTATCTCATATCTTTTGTATAGACCTATCACTATCACTATGACGGATTGAAACAATATCACGATCCTTCCAACATTCCTGAGTACTATCACTATGACTCGAGCTGAACATGTGAGTATTGTGAAATAAGTCGGCCTATGTGTCATTGTCTCATTGGAGAGTTATAAAAGAACTTATATTTAAGTATTACGAAGTTCGCTGGTTGTTTGTTGCATGAGAACTGGAGTTTGTGGTGGTATATGTATGTTGTATGTTATTTTGGTGAACACATGTCGTGTGGATCAATTAATATTTACTGTGCAATATGAATTGAGCAAACTAAATAAATCCTGTCAAAATTTTCTATTTTTCTGCAAAAACATTAAAAACCAGTTCGTTTCGCGATTAACCCTGGTTTCGAGCGGTTTTTCGCTGGTTTTTTGTTGGTTTTTCGCCAGGAAACAGGTTTGAATTCAAATTGATTTGACTTGGTCAAATCGGTCAGATTTTATCGGTTTTCACCGGTTTATCCGCGATAAACCGTTAACGGTGAGTAACGATTTTGGCAGGTGAAACGGTTTTGTAAAGCGCGGTTCCGAGTCGGTCTGGCGGTGACCTTCTGCATTGGGTTCTCAAGGTACCGCCGTCCCAGACAATAAACAATACTCCTGTTCGGAACATGTGGTGTGGTGGTTGGTCCTTAACGGAGTGACGGGTGAACACATGGATGGAAATCAGTCGTTGTCAATCATCATTCATCAGACAACCTTTAAACTACAAGCGCACTCAGGCGCCACAGCGACACGGCTCACCCCCAGTCCCCCCACACGGCCACACCCAGGCCATCAGAAGTTCAGAACACGAACACGATAGCAAATCAGGCGCCGCCGCCGCAGCTAGCCAACAGCGATGCTTGCCCGGCGAGACGCGGAGGATAGTGGCAGCGGTACGAAGGCAGCGCACTTCGTGTTCGTCCCGCTGCGAGAGCAGGGCCACCTGATCCCTGCCGTGGACACAGCCCTGTTGCTCGCCACCCACGGCGCGCTCTGCACAATCGTCGGGGACCCGTACACGGCTGCGCTGGTGCGCCAGACCATCGAGGCCGCCCCGGCGGCCGGACTGGCGGTCAGGCTTGCTGAGTTCCCGCTCGACTACGCCGAGTCCGGCCTGCCGGAAGGGGCGGACCGCGGAGACAGCGTTCCAGCGGTGCACATGTCGAGCTACTACCGCGGCATGGCGCTCCTCTGCGCGCCAATCGAAAGCTACCTCCGCGCGAACGCGCCGTACCCGACGTGCGTGGTGTCGGACTTCGTCCACCCGTGGACCAAGGAGCTCGCCGCCAACCTCGGAGTCCCGCGGCTCACCTTCTTCAGCATGTGCGCCTTCGGCCTGCTGTGCCAGCGCAACCTGGAGAGGTTCAACGCGTACGACGGCGTCCAAGACTCCGACCAGCCGGTGGTCGTGCCGGGGCTGGAGAAGAGATTCGTGGTGACGAGGGCGCAGGCCCCGGGCGGGTCCTTCTTCCGCGGGATCCCAGTCCCGTGGTGGGAGGACTTCGCGGACTACGTCGAGCGCGCACAGGCCGAGGCCGACGGCATCATCATCAACACCTTCTTGGAGCTGGAGGCGGAGTACGTCGCCGCCTTCGCGGCGGCCCGGGACATGAAGGTCTGGACCGTTGGGCCGGTCTCGATGTACCACATGAGCCGCACGACGCTGGCGTCAACGCTGGTGTCGAGGGGGCTGAGGGCCTCCGTCATCGACCCCGACGAGTGCCACCAGTGGCTCGACGGCAAGGAACCCGGGTCCGTGGTGTACGTCTGCTTCGGGAGCATCTCGCAGGCGGAGGCGAAGCAGGTGGTGGAGCTCGGCCTCGGACTGGAAGCGTCGGGCCACCCGTTCATCTGGGCGGTGAAGAACGCGGGCGAGTACGACGAGACGGTGCGGGAGTTCCTGCGCGACCTGGAGGCGCGCGTCGCTGGGCGTGGCCTGCTCGTCCGGGGGTGGGCGCCGCAGCTGCTGATCCTGTCCCACGACGCGGTGGGCGGCTTCGTGACGCACTGCGGCTGGAACTCGACGCTGGAGGCCATCACCGCCGGTCTGCCGGTGGTCACGTGGCCGCACTTCGTGGACCAGTTCCTCAACGAGAAGATGGCCGTGGAGGTGCTGGGCATCGGCGTCAGCGTCGGGGTGAAGGAGCCGCTGACTTACCAGGTCACGAAGAAGGAGATCCTGGTGGGACGGGACGTGGTGGAGGCGGCCGTCCGGAGCGTGATGGGCGGCAGCGAGGACGCCGAGGACAGGAGGCGGCGGGCGCGCGCGCTGGCGTCAAAGGCGCAGCTGGCCACGCAGATCGGCGGGTCGTCTCACGGCAACCTTCAGGATCTGGTGAAGCGTTTCGAGGCGTAGCACCAACGTGCCGTGACGTGACCGATTGCCAATAAATGCCAAGTCTCTGCTCCGGCGTTTCTACGAACTTCTCCCATATTTGTATTGATGCACAGAATCCAAGCCACCTGTTTGCGCTACGCAAGCGGTCGGGTGTCACAGCCCGGCCCGTAGTGTCCAGGCATAGTATGATGGAGCAATTCCTATGCCATCGAAAATCTATATCTATATCTATACTTACTACTTATTAAGAAGGTAAGAGTAGTCTGCCGTTCTGTCCTTGTCCTCCCCCGTTCCGCGCGCAAAAAAAAAATCAAATCATGCTGCTCAGGGATCGAACCTTAGATTTATTGAGTAGAATGCCTAGCCTTCCACCCTCTAACCAACGTGACTCATGTAGAATTGTGTACAACTTCAACTAATACTTTATTTGTGTTTAACCCGCCGTCCACTCTGTATACTCACTAAGTCTAGAAAAACATTTATATCTTGGCCCCTGATCTTTCTGGAATTTGGGACGCAGTCCAGTAAATAAAGAAAATAGGGAAAAGGACTTTAGAAATTGATTTTTAGTTTAAAAATAATTGCAGAAACCCATTTAATTCATGGAAATTTCATATAAATCCAAATGAGTTCATTCCAATTTCTATAATTCTATAATATTATTTTTTATCACATAATACCTCTGTTTTGTCATGAAAACAACAATAAAATTGATTTCCTAATTAATCCTATATCAAATACATAGAAACTTTGGAAATTCGTAACTTCCCCATTTTAATTCTAAATTGAATCGTTCCAGTTGTGTTAGTCTCGTATGAATATTTACTACGCAGTAACAACATTGATTATACCATGTTTCATACTTTTATAATTAGATATTTATTTATCCTATGTTAATTGGGTTAATCTATGTCTATTGGATTAATTTATTTAATATATTAATATAGTATTCTAACTTTATGATTATACGATGTTTGACCATTAGTCTTGCAAACACACACACTTACCTTTTTGTTTAAGAAAAAGCGTATGGTGGTACGTGTCCGATGACTAACGATGTACGAGGGAATTTCTTCTGGTATGTGTGAAACGTGCTCTCCAATAATGAGACCATGCAAATCGTGACATATATCGAAGTCTGCATGATACTGATGGTTGCAATGTAGTGGTGAAACAGATAGATTATAAATAACAAAATTTATGTATGGCCAGAATCACAAATTGATTATAAAACATTTTCTCATAACGGTATAACACATATTTTGTATATAAGTTATTGTAGTATACTGGTATTATATATTTCCGTTGCAACGCACGGGCATTCAGCTATATATATATATATATATATATATATATATATATATATATATATATATATATATATATATATATATATATATATATATATATATATATATATATATATATATTCATTTGATGAATGAATTGTATCTCCATCAACTATATGTTAAGAAAACATCTATTAGAGACATCATATCCACCACACCACATCTTATTTTGATGTTATAGTAGAAGATATGAGAGTTATTAAAAGTAAGGTATGGCTGATGCCACACTAAGCCATAATGGCTCCTCCACCGCTGTTGTCCGGCAAACCATCACATTCTGTGACGTGGGATGTCGAGCAACTCCTGACTTGGGGCACTCCGGTCCCATATGACAAAATCCCCCATTCCCATTCAGCCATTCCTAACGTGCAAGCCATCACACACTCCGGACGTTGGGCCCACATTGCAGACTACAGACGCCCACGTGACAGCCACCATTAGTTTTGCACACACCGGACCCACGTCTGCTCGCGCAAAAAGTTGCCTCAATTTGACACTAGCAGGAGCATTTGACCATGATCGCTTTCTCTAAAGAAGGAAGGCTTATAAGCCAGTAGAAGCTATGTTGGCTGGCCGGTATGGTCATAAAAATGTGCAAGCCGTGATGACGACATAGGTCGCGTGAGCTGTGTTTCTTTGGTGCGGCCCAAGTAGCTGCTAGGAGGCTGCACGCTTCTTACCCTGACCCAGCTTGGCTTTAGGGTCAGTCTCCCTTGCTTTCTCTGCCCAGCGAGCCCTCACCCTCTAGCTCTTCCTGCTAGCGCCGTCTCCGTCCCGTGCTCTCCTGTTCATCGTCGATCTCAACCATCTCAGGAGCACCCGCTCACTCCCAGACGCCCGCGCAAAGGAATCCCCCATGATCTCCCTCCAAACTGCCAACTCCCTCCACGATCTCCCCCTCTAGCTCATGATCCCTCCGCCCGCCCCCACCCCCCGCCTGCCACGCCCACGGGCGCAACAAGCCAACAACCCACACTCGACCCCGCTACCCCGATCCGTCGCCATAAATCCGCTACCTCCTCCTCGAGTCCTGCTTGATCGCCCCATGCTCGACCGGTCGACCGGACGGAAGGGCAGCCCTGACCGTGACCACAACGCGATGTGCGACGAGTGAGGGCAGTGGCGAGGGTTGTGACCAACGACAGAGAGCCACACAAAGAAGCCCGTCAGCGATGTTTTCCTCAAGGTTCGTTCGCTCATTCCTTCCTTCCTTGTGCTATTGGCGTGTGATCCTAGCTAGCGCTCTCTTGATTTCATCCTTATCCACGTGAATCCTGGATCACACTGCATGCAGATCGGATTACTGGAAGGCCAGACCAGCTGCTCGCATTCACTGGTGCACGGTGTGGGAGCTGAGAGCTCCGTTCCTATGGCCGGGCCCCACCTCTCTTGGGCCCTTGTGCAGATACGCAGAGGTAGTGTCCCCTAATTTATTTGTCATGTCCCCTAATTTGTTTGTCAGAGCTACTTGAGGATGTCAATGAGGTATGGCTCTGCTGGTTCATCAGTATTCAGTAATTACAAGGCATTATGAGTTAGCATGCTCCCTCCTGCTAAGCTAGCTAAATGTGGTTATCAGGTCTCAATAAGTATCCATTTTTAAAAGTATAAATTGTTATAGCCATACATGCGAGTCTTTATTTTGGAAATAACCAAAGGTTCTGAACCTGCATTGTGCTAACTCATCAATCATTCCTGAAATGCGATTCCTTTTTTTCATTCAGAGTTCGGTTGGACAAATTAAGATGGATTGAGATCTTAGTTGTTAAGGTAGAAGCAAAAGCACCACCACTGAATCCTATACTTTAAACGATGATAGCAGCAGTTGTGGTCTTCGATATCTTAGTGTGTTACTTGGTGATAGCAGCAGCTGCGATCTCCAATATTCTAGGGCATGTTTGCCTCCCTCTTCTAAACTTAGAGATCTAAAAGCTTTAGAATGTTTTAGCTTTCTTTTGATGTCCAAATCTCTAATGTAAGGTGGGCTAAAGGTTAAAGTCAACTTTAGACCACCTGATGCATATAAGGAAGAAGGGTCCACATGCACCATTCTCTGTAGCATAGCAAAATCGAGCTTGATGTCCTTGAAGATTGATCGAGATAATATTAGTCAGTACTGAATTTAATTTTAATGACAAGTTTGTAATGGGTAGGATAATAAGGGATATGTTACAGGTTGTTGGTTTCTTGGATGAATATGCTGCTGCATAGGGTTAGGCCTGAAAGGAGAAACAGAACAGGATTGGTTTTTGTAGCTCTCCTCCCCTCATCTCTCCATGGGATTGGAATATATATAACTTTATGAGTTTATATGGAAAGCAATAGATATTGTTTATTTCCTCTCTTCTCTTCTCTCCTCTCCTCTCCTCTCTATGCCATATTACTGCTTTTAAACTAAGGCGACACTGCTAGAGGCACTATTATATGTCAAGTTCATATATTAAGAATTTGAACTCTAGCCTATTGATGATGATAATTGTTCATTGTCTAAAATTCCTCTATTTGACCTCTATATATGTCTGAAATTCCTAAACAACATTATATCCAAGTTTGTGTGTTAATATTTTTTGGTCATTATGTCATGAGTTTGTGTTAATAATCTGAATACTAAAGCATGTGGTAGGCACCATTATGTCTAAAATTCCTATACACATTGCTTATGATTGTTTGAGGATTACACCTGTCTTGAGTTTTTATATTAATAATCTGAATAGTAAGGTTCGTTGTACCTTGTAATACCTGAGTTTAGTTGTTGGCTCTGAACTCTGAAAAAATATTTTTTTACCAAATACAACATCAGATGTAATTTTACTACTGTGATTAAGTTGTATCACATATTCACAGTAGTATTATTGTGTTCTTCAAGCAAGTCAATTACAGTGAGCTTTTAGTCATGAATTTACAGTAGTCTATGAAAGATCATTCTTGAATTTTTGCCTTTAAATTGTCTTGTTAAATCTTGTATAATACACTACTAGGTGAGTGCTCGTGCGTCACAGGCCTGAGTTTCTCTTCAACGTCATCCCGGACGGCTCGTGGATGTCGTCCTCTATCTCATAACAATATAACACACATTTGTATATATAAGTTATCGAGCTAGTATATAATCCCGTTGCAACGCACGGACACTGAGCTAGTTATTTTTATCCTTGATGTGTCACTGGCCCCATATGTGATACATATAAAAAAATTCCTATATACTACTCTATAGCATACAAAGGATGAAAATAAATTTTGATAGCATACATAGAATTAGTCATAGTATGATGGCTAGTGTCATATCTGGGCCACGTCCGAGCATGTTGAACCGATACAGGCAATCCTATTAGCTTCCAGACATGATTAAGCCTGGGTCGTATATAACCCTAACCTATCGCCTCCTTCTCGACCCCTGACTCACAATCAGTCGTCTGTTCGACCCTCTTTTTCCCTCCACTTTCTGGCATCTGCTGATTTGGGTGCCGATTCCCTGTCCCTCTAGAACTACGCCACCACAATCTATTCCACTCTGCCACTACCTCACCGGTAGGGTCCTCCACCTCACGTTCCTTTCTCGGTGTTGGGGGCGTATATTTTCAAAGGTCCACAAAACACCAAGACTAATTGTTTCATGGTGCATCTCCAAGTATTATAGGTATCTCTACCCAAAGTACCTTCGGATGGATCAATCAAAGACGAAGAAGCACGCTTCAGAACATTATCGTGAAGGAGCAATAGACAAACACTAGTATACATAAGCTCTATAGTGGCGGTTCACAATTTATTTATAGTGGCATTTTTCAGAAGCGCCAGTGCTAGGGGCCAATAGAAATAATTATTTTTACAGACGGGTAACTGAGAACTGCCATTAGAAATCGATTTTCACTGGCGGTTGTTGGGGGCCTTCGTCCTCCGAAGGTCCTCAAAAACATGATTTGACAATGTTTTCCAAGTGGATTATGTGAACAGGTATTTTCGGACTCAGAATTATGAATACGAAGCACGGCCAGGACGAAGCCTGAACCAGACGAAGCACGAGCGCAGCCGAAGCTGTGTGCGGGGAAGCTTCGTCACGATAGCAGAAAAGGGAACCGACTTAAAGATGAAAAGACTACGTGGGCCTCGACAGACTTCCATAAGTCATTAACAAATGTAGTGGACATAGATGTAATTTTAGGTGGGCTGCGTCCCGCGTCTATAAATAGATGAACAGTACTCCCGTACTGTTCACGCTGACTGGGCTTTCGCTTTTGCGTCACGCTTGTACTTTCTACCTTCTCTCAGGACCGAAGGTACATTTGTAATTTGAAATCATTTCTATTTTCTCATGTTAATAAAATAGAAATGATTCTATGATGATGTCTAAATTATATTTCATGTTTTATATGAACCCTTCGTCGTTACTTGTTATATTTACGAAGGTATGTTTTTTATGACCTTCGTCCGAAACTCATTATTCCCGAAGGGGCATAATGTCTCGAAGGACGAAGGATTTTTACACCTAACACTTTTTATGTTGCCTTGTTCTTAACCCGAAGCATTTGAGAACAAGTCCCCAACAGCGGTTATGTTAAGAAAACCGGCAGTAGAAATCGATTTCCACTAGCAATCAAACTAATAAACCGGCAGCGAAAATCTATTCTAAAAACATAAAAATTGTTAGAAATAGGAAAAAATATTTTTTTAGGGAGGACTCGCTCGCCCATCTCTATCGATGTCGTAAGTCGTAACTCGCGGCATTTTTCACATGCTACGTGGAAGCTGGAAATTGAACCTATGACACCACCCTCGCGCGAAGGTTCCTCTAACGCTTCATCTATGACATGCCTTGTGCTTAAACTACAGTTTTGTTGTCCACATATTATAACTAACCGAATGTAAATTGATAATTTGAGGCCATAAATTAACACAAACAAAAAAGGTGTCAACTATAAAGTTGAATAACTTTTGAAGTTCTATAACTTTTATTTTGATACTTTTTCTATCCGAGGTCGTTTGCAAAATTTGCATTTTAAATTTGACAAACTCGGATGCAATTTTTGAGAGCTGAGATGATTTCAAATAAAAATGTTGTCAACTACAAAGTTTCATAACTTTTTGAAATCTAGAACATTTATTTTGGTAGTTTTATCATCCGAGGCCGTTTGAAAAACTCAAACAATTAAGGATAAAAATTATTTTTAGTGGCGGTTACTTAAGAAAACCGCCATGGATTTCTAGTGACGGTTTTCTTAAAGAGCTACCTATAGAAATATGATTTCTAATGACGGTTTTCTTAAGGAACCGTGTAACACCCTGAATTTAGGGGTATAAAATTTCTTCTCTAATGCCTACCAAATTCAGGTGTTACCTCTTCTCTCTCTCTCTAGACTTCTTCTCTCATCCTTTTTATTAGAGTGATGTCAATTAGTTGAGGGATTAACTATTTATTTAATAAAATGTTGCATCATGCTGAGCCTAAATTATTCTTTTGTTTGATGCACATGTTTGAATTGGGTTTGAATTTGATTTGAAATCCATGGAGAAAAAAAAGAAAAGCATTTAGAAATTCCAGGAAAATGGAAAAAATACCACATTCGGCCCACTTAGCCCAACCAGCCTAGCTAGGCCGCGCGCACGCCCGCTTTGCCTGACAGGTGGGTCCCACCTGTCAGCGAAGGCCCACGTCCGCACTCTCTCCCTCTCGCTGCTCGATGGGGCCAACTTGTCGCCGCAAGTTTCTTCGCGCACGCTCGCTCCCTCTCTCTGCCTGGTGGGTCCGCTCTATCAGCGTTGACCTTCAGTTCGCGTATTCGCCCTCACTGGCTCGTAGACCCCACCTGTCAGCCTCCTCCCCTTCCCTAACCTTCCGCCCGCGCACTGCCGTAGACGCGCCCACGTCGCGCATTTCCCGGCCACTCTCCCCATGCGCCCGACCTCCTTTTGAGGCCGCACCCACTCGCTCACCCCCCTCGATCAGCAGGGCTCCCCAGGAGACCCCCTTGTGCCCCTCTCTCGCACTGCGCGCGCACCCGTGGAGCACCGCCGTGGCCGCCGTCTGTTCTGTGGCCGCCGTCGAGCTCCTACCGCGTCCATTGCCCCGGTGAGCTCCGCCTCCTCGCTAGTAGCACAAGACACCCCCTGGTTTGCCCATAGCCCCTCTATTTCCCTCTATTCGCGCTCACCAGACTACTCGCCGCGCAGCCGTGCCTCCGTCGCCATCGACCAAGATCCTCGCTGTGTCCTCGTCGTTGCTCAAACACTCTAGAGTCGTCTCTCGAGGTAACTAACCTCCTCATGCTCTTAATTCCACATCCCCTGCTCTGCTGTCCGCGCAATCGCTCGCCGGAGTTGAGCTGCGCCGCTATCGGGCTACTCCGCCGTGGACCGTGCCCTCTGGTGCCTCTACGCCGGTGTCATGCCCACGACTGAGCCCGTCGTGTCACCCCGAACTCGCTTGAGCCTTTTCCTAGCACCCTAGACCCTCGTCGTGGTTGCGCCCTTGCTTCCGGCGAATCTCCATCACGGAATCGGGCAGCACCGCCGTGGGCAGCCTGGCAACCCCGCCCGCGCTCACCATCAGATTTCAGGCGTCCATTTGAGATCTAACGGCCTGACTTTAACTAAACCCAATCTGATCCCACCAGCCGGATTCAGATCTGGCCGCTCGGATCCACCCCCTCACCCGCGTCCTACAGCTGGGCCTAGCTGGTCAGATCGCCTCGCCCCCAGGTCGCTAACTCTCCTGACCCACTTGTCAGCCTGTGTGGGTCGTTCATCTGCGATCGGATCGATGAGATTACCCCGTAACCCTTCACGTGGTAGTTTTGCTAAAGAGACCCTCGGCTTTCTGAGAATCAACCCATCATCCCTGGTCCCTGGTTTTCGCGCGCAGGCCCCTGTATTTTTGCAGAAAAGCCCCCGTCCTTTCGTTTATCGCACAATTGGACCTAGTTTTGTATTTTGAATTCCAAAACTTGTTTATTTCATATCTTTTGCATATGAACTCCAAATTGAGTGATTTAAATTACAAAATGTTCATAAGATTATTATCTACCTGTTTAAATTATAATCTTTTATTGTCACATGTGTTAATTTTATGCCTAGACATAGATTAGTGTAAGTGATGGTTTATTTATTAAAAGAAAACCCTAATGGTAATTAGATAATCAACCTTGTGAAAGTAATGACATGTAAATTATGAACCTATCCCTGGTATAATTTTTGTGCCTCATTAAGATAAATGAAGTTAAGTTATGTAATCTATTGAGATAAGTAATACTTAGAGAACCACAAACCTCTAGGTGTAATTGCCTACCCTAGAACCTACATTTTTTCCTCTTGTGTTTTTGCTGTTCTTTCGAGCTTGTGTTCACTTGATTGTACATGTTTGGTGTATTATTTCTTTGTCATTATCCAAATGTGTTGAATGCATGATCGCTTTGCGTAGACAACGAGTAGCCCATGGTTCCTGAGTGTGTTGCCGAAGATCTTCCTGAGCAACAACCTGTTGAAGGCAAGTGTCCTCTGACCTATTATGTCCTACTTACTTTATAGTTCATTATCCCGCATTACTTAATTGAAATGTAAGGATTGACTAGTCTGTATTTATCTTGTCCTTGTTTACCTTTTAGGTTATTATGGTTAGCTTCATGCTATTGCTCCACTTTAATCAACGAACATGATGCGAATATTTAAGATATGATGCTATTATTATGATTATGATGATGTTCTTATGGCACTTTAGGGGACTCATGCTGTTTTCCTGAGTGCCTCTCCGTAAGGACCTGTTCGTTGAGTGACCACCCGGGATAACAGTAAAACCATGAGGGTGGAATGGGACGCCCTTAGCTGATTAATTAGATGAACCTGAGGGTGTAATTGGCTTTGCCGGAGGGCCGTCAATGGGGCTGGGGCATAGTGCTCGCTTTGCTAAGGGTGGGTGCCGAGGTTCATTCGATTTGGTTTTGTTAGTCACCCACCTCAGGGAGGAGTACTGTGTTTGTACGACTGGCGAAACATAACGAGCAGCTATGCACCAGGGGAGTCTTTCTAAAGGCTACATAGTGAATCCCTGGCCATTCACCTCGGTAGTGAAGATTGGGTCTAGACAACCTAGGTTGGAAAGGGAATCACGACTCGTGGGTAAAGTGTGCAACCTCTGCAGAGTGTTAGAAACGGGTATATCAGTTGTGCTCATGGTTAGGAGCAGCCTTAGGATCCTCTTTGATCAGAAGAACTTTGGATACTTTATGATGATGGTAACTATTGATGACAATAATTCTGGTCTCTGGTATTTCCTCTTGGAGGGAATACTTTTGGGTAATAACTGGGTTTATTACTAAAACTTGGCTTACTACTGGTAATAAATATTTGACCAACTAAAAGCAAATGATTTAACCTTATCTCCACATACATCTAGACCACTTTAGCCAAACGAGACATTTGCTGAGTACGTTGATGTGTACTCACCCTTGCTTTAAACCCCCAAACCCTAGGTTGTCCCTATTGTGCGCAATCAGTGCTCAGGAGGAGATGGAGGCAACATGAAGGACTTGGAAGAGTTTCAGGACTACGACGAGTTCTAGTTGTGTTAGTGGCAAACCCACAGTTAGCTGCCTGTGATGGCCATATCTCTACATTTCGTATTCCGCACTTCGATTACGTTTATGACAATGTTAAGTTACTGACTCTATGGATGTCTTGGACATCTTGATGTAATAAAGTACCTTTTCCGCTATTTATTTTGAGAAATGTGTGATGATGTCTAACTATGTAATCGATGTGTACGTGAGTTTCTGATCCTGGCACGTACATGGTACGCATTCGGTTTTCCTTCTAAAACCGGGTGTGACCAACCGCAACTACAAATAGCACTGGCGGTTGATAACGAAAACTGCCTGTAAAAATTTTATCCTATCGCAGGCTTTGATCTCTTTTCTACTAGTGAAAATACGAAGTGTGATGAAGCCGAAGTTCTCACAAAGTTGATAGAAGGAAAAGATATCTTCACACTCGCTGTGCAATATAGCTCAAATGTATAGGCCTGAGGCTGCGAATTGTAATTTTATCAAGGTTGTACTCCGAGTCTATAAATATAGAAACAGTACCATGCATAAAGCCACCTTTTGGAAAGCTGAAGGTATATTTATAATTCTATATTATGTGAAAAGAAAAGATGCAATAGATGCTAAAGCATCAAGAAAGAGGAGTATTATTCTCTTGTCCAGGCCCATCTAGCGCGCATTGCAAATGGAGCTATGGCACAGGACCCTCACTTTTGATCCATGTAAACTCCCCAACCATGGTATTCATGATTATTGTTTTCTAGTTTTACATATCGGATTATTCATTTTTCATCTGTGAGATCAAGAACAATCATGTTATTTTTATATTTAGTTTCAGGAATGCAAATTATATGGTTGAAATTAATGCTTAGTTTATTTATTTGTGTCATGTACTTGTGTAACAGGTGTGATGAACAACTTATTTCAGTTTATAGTTAGACACAAAGCCTTCAGCAATTATTCAGAAAACAGGCCAGATTGACTGATTGTCCTTGATAATCAAAACTAGAAGCATGTCAGTTCTTGGTCATTAATTTGTTATTTGTAACTTATTTCCTGTCATTATTTTCATAAAAAGTGGATAGTTTTCATGTATTTTTTATCTATATAGTATATACTATAGGCCCAATTTTATGTTTTGCACCGGGCAAAAAAAACTCAGAGACAGCTCTGCTCATGTCTACTATTGTGAATGTGCCTTATTTTTTACCTTTATTTTGACCGCCTGAACTAATCCTATCTCGGACCGTTCGCGCCTATGTCTAGACTGACTACGGGTCAGACCGTCCGGGCCTCAGATCATCCGATAATATCCAGTGCCACAAATGATGCTCAACAACACTATTTTACATTATATATTATATAAAATAAAATTTAAAATAGCTTGAAATAGCGAGTGAGGTGCCGAGACTGCCGAAGGCATGTCTTGTCTTCTGACTGAGACTCACCCGGTCCATCACTCGCATACCAGGCCCGTTCCTACCTGTCTGAATGTCTGTCTAACGAAAGTGGGCTTACTCGGTGCAGATTTGTAGCCTCGCCCAACGGTTTCCAGAGCTCAAGACTCTCAGGAGCTGCGATCTGTCTCCGGCTAGCTGCATCTCGGTGGCATGGTATGGTGGATGAACTGGATCCTTGCTATACATGGTTGGATTATTCTCCGTTGGTATGGTCGCGCGGAATTCAGAAAATGATTTGGTGATGATGGCAGCTTGCGCGCGTCTTTTCAGGTACCTGATCTACATCTACCAGATCTCGACGGGCCAACGCTACGTGACCTGGACGCCTACTTCCTCACCTACCAATTCATGTCCACACAGTTTCCAGGTGTCAGCAACAGCCCCCAAACCGACGACAGCTAGCACATGTGCTCCCGTGATGGCGATGTGGCTCCCGATGTTCGCGATGGCGTCGTCCAAGGTGAAGGCGGCGGCGTGAACCCTGGGCTGGCGCGACCAGGGCCGTGTCCCTCGTGTAGGCCGCCGATGCCTAGCTCAGGCAGGCTCCAGCGCGCGGACCACCCGGATCATTGCTGCTTCGCCGCTCGACGGGGTCCTAGCAGATGGTGAATTGGTGATCATTCAGTGTAGAGTACAGCTTATAATCGGCTGTTTAATCACATGCACAATCTAATGGACGGATAATATTTGATAAATAATATGTCGGTGTTTGCTTTATTTTGAGTCAATCACCTACCGCCTGCTCGCACGAGCACTACCAAAATTCGAGTCTTTGTCGAGTGTTTGGCGCTTTACCGCGTGCTTTTTGTCGGACACTCATTTGCCGAGTGCCACACTCGGTAAAGTTCTGCTCACGGTAATGACGGCGTTTGCCGAGAATAGAACTCTCGGCACAAGAATACACTCGGTAAAGAAGCCTTTGCCGAGTGTCAAACACTCGGCGAACGGCGGCGTTCGGCAAAGGACCATCAGCAGCCGTCTATAGCTGAGGCCGTTAACTTTTGCCGAGCGCCGAGCATTAGCACTCAGCAAATAAGCTTCTTTACCGAGTGTCAACCGGCTGACACTCGGCAGAGCATGCTTTGCCGAGTGCTATTCTTGGACACTCGACAAAGTATATTTTTATTTTTTTCCTTTTCCCAACCAAACTTTTTGTGGTATGTTTCTACACTATGTAGACCTACATATATCATTTTGGCACAATTATAAAAGTGTTTCCTATAACTATTGGATTTAGTTCGTTTAATAAAATTTTCTTAGATAATTCAGATTTGAACTGCAAGTCACTCAAAACATAGAAAACCGTGCATGCAAAAATGATATGTATGTTATTTAGCACAAGTTACGACCGATTTTAGGAACAAACCGGAATCTTCGAGCACCATGCTCACTAAACATGACCGTGAACTTGTCATTCAGTTGTTTAAAAATTGTAAAAAACACAAACGAAGTTAGAAAATCATGAAACTTGTCCACATATCATGATATCATATGTAGAGGTTGTGATAAAAATTTGAGAATGTTTCGAGAAAGTTGTGACGCACTATGTGTAGAAACCTAGCTGGTCTACATTGAAACTTATGATTTCATGTGTAGGTCACTTAGGTTTTTACACATAGTGCGTCACAACTTTCTCGAAACATTATCAAATTTTTATCACAACCTCTACATATGATATCATGACATGTGGACAAGTTTCATGATTTTTTGACTTTGTTTGTGTTTTTTACAATTTTTAAACAACTGTACGGCAAGTTCATGGTCATGTTTAGTGAGCATGGTGCTCGAAGATTCCGGTCTGTTCCTAAAATCGGTCGTAACATGTGTTACCTACCATGGATATCATTATTGCATGCACGACTTTACATGTTTCGATTGACTTGCAGTTTGAATCTGAATTTTCCGAGAAAATTCAATTAAAAGAACAAAATCTAATAGTTATAGCAAACAATTTTATAATTGTGCTAAAATGGTACATATAGGTCCACATAGTGTAGCAATATAACACAAAAAGTTTTGTAAGCAAAACAAAAAAATAAAAATATACTTTGTCGAGTGTCCAAGAATGGCACTCGGCAAAGTTTTTTTGAAAACCCTAAATTCAGTCTTTGCCGAGTGCTTGGCAGTGGACACTCGGCAAAATCTATTTTTAAATTAAAAAAACTTTGCCGAGTGCCCGCGATCTGGCACTCGACAAAGCAGGTAAATATTACACCCGTCATCTTCCTCTTCGCTCACTCTATCTCAAACTCAATGCCGCCGCCACCGCCCCCGCTGCACCCGCGCGCCGCCGCTCCGCCCCGCCACGCGCCGCCGGCCCGCGCGCCACCCCCGCGCCCCACCACCCCCGCGTGCTGCCACCCCTATGTCGCCGCCACCGCCTCGCGCCGCGCCATCTCCCCGCCACTTACGCTCTCGACCCCGCCAATCACCGACCATCCTCTCCGCCGCACCATCTCCGCCAACCGCCGCCGCTCCAGCCATCTCCCCGTCAGTCTTGCCCTCGACCTCATCAATCTCGCGCCATCTCCGCCATCCTCCCCGACTAAGGTATACATTTCTAATATGGTTATATGAAATTACATGTGATTGATTCGATTATTATTAGGTTATATGAAATGATTACATATAGTTATATGTAGTTGGTGTGGGGACAGATATCCCCCGGGTCCACTAGAAGGCTAAAAGGCCTCGTGCGGGGCCTTAGGCCAGTTACCTCGTGGGGGTTTCCTTTTGTGGGCCGGGTTAGAACTACTGGCGGAATGGGCCGACCTGAGGATGAAGACGACTCAGGGCGGGGCGGACCGTCAGCTTATGCGCTTTTTACACTAACCACCCGACTTTCCCGCGCATGGCGTCCTTGAATATCGGGACGAGTTAGGGATACGTTGGCAGGATAGTAGGAAGTTTTGTTTAGTCAGTTCACTATTATCTAGGGGATATGCATCCACTCATGCACGCAAGGAGTGCCCTACAGTCGGATATATAAGGCCAGGGGGCACCCTTTCATTTCCATCGATCAACCATCTACTAACCACATTAGCTGCTCTCCATTCAGGAGACTCCACTTCTAACCCACCATATAGAGATCCGCACCAGGAAGTAGGGTGTTACGCCTCTCCAAGCGGCCCAAACCTGTAGAAAATTGCCTATCCATCTCTCGTGCACCTACCACGATTGCACGAACCATCGAGCTACAGTCGACAACACCGTCCTACCTAAAAGCACCGCAAGGGGTAACCCTGGGTGTGCGGTCGAGCTGTAAACACCGATAGTTGGCGCGCCAGGTAGGGGGTGTGTCGTCGATCCAAGCTAGCTCAATGGCCGTCACTTCCAAGAGAAAGATTATTCTTCATCCTGGATCCATGTTCTGCTTCGGAACCATCTCATCCATAGTAGATGAGAAGGGAACTCGGCACTGCATAGCAAACTCGCTGGAGAAGGAGTTTTCCTCGAAGATCCTGAAGAAAACTGGAGCAGAACAGCGGGTGGCGCAGATGCCCACATCTCGAGCAAAGGAGGCCCATTACAAACCAGAGATCGGGAATCTGCCCACCCAAAGGACTCCGCCGTCCACCTCGCCCACAAAGGAGTGGACACGGATCGCTAGAAAGGAGACAAACGTCCCGAGTAAGGGGACAGGGCCTCGCCAAGTCATCTTTCTGACACCTTCGCCCTTAAAGGAGGACGAAAAGAGACATGCCATCGTAACAGCTCCTTTCTACCCTAACATACTCTTCATCGGAGGGAGATTGGAGTCATCCCCTATCTCCAACGACGAGCCGACCATGTAGGGGGAAGAACCTCCCCAGCGTGAGGCGCGACGATGAAGGAACAGATGCCGGAATGTGCGGCGACATCACGAGGCCGGGGAAACGGACCCGACGCAGCCCGTGTCCCGGGATGAAGCTTCAGAAGTAGGAGAAACTCCTGACGAGTGGGTACACTGAGAAAGGCAGAATTCTCGCCGCCGTGATCACCGACAGGCTCAGGACCGAGAACAGGAACAAGGCGCAAGGTTGAACCGAGAAAATCATCTCTTTGTCTGAAACCTGTACCCCAACTTTGCTCGCGCAATGAACATGCCGAGTGAAGTCGGAGGGGTGATGGCCCAAATAGTTGATGGCCTTCCGCGAACTCCAGACGCAAAAGGCTATCGGCGGCTGCTTACTCGGGCAGCTAATCACCTTCTGCCCATTGCTCATCCCCCGAGCGACCTACGCCACGCCATCAACAGTCGACAAAACACGCGGAGCTCCATCAACGCTTCGCTTGACCGGAGGCACGAAAATGAGGCAAGGCACCAGGAGGAGTATGACCGGGAACACGGTGTGCCGGCTCGAAGTCGCGCCACTCGAGTTGAGTCAGCTACGGCCTCGACCAGTGGCCTGACCTGGGGACGGTTGAGACGACACACCACCAGCTCCCCTCCCCAGGACCGACCTCACAAACACCGACAGAAAGACACATGCGGGGTCTCCGTGCTCAATCCGCGTCTCTGGGGCATCCAGTGGCCCCCAACTTCAAAGTCTCCAACGTCGACAAGTACGAGCCCAAGCAGGACCCGGGAGGCTGGTTGGCCATCTATACGACCGCTGCTCGGGCCGCCGAGGCGATGGAAGACATAATGACAGCATATTTGCCCATCGTCCTAGGGCAAGATGCTCTGTAGTGGCTACGACATCTGCCACGACATTGCATCAACGATTAGAGCGACTTAAGTCGGCGTTTCATTGCCAACTTCCAGTGTCTCTCTGACAAGCCAACACAGCCATGGGACCTCAAATCCATCAGGCGTCAAGGTGATGAAACACTCCGGCCATACCTCAAGAGGTTTCAGACCATGAGGAACCGCATCCCCGAAATCACCGAGGCGGCGGTGAACAAAGATTTCTAGCAGGGATCCAATGACTCGGCCTTCGTCTGAGCCATACTATAGAAAGCGTCTGCCACTTCTGAACAACTATTCCAAGAGGCATACCTCTTCATCACCACAGACGAGTGGGCCCGGGACCTCATCGGAGGAACAAAACCTGCACCACCCGTGCCACGGCGTGACACGAACCAACCACCTGATAGACGCTGGGAGAAGAGGCCTCATGAGGAGGTACACGCCGCCGAACCACCCGTCGCTTGAGCCCGCCGAACCACCTGTCGCTTCATGGAGGGGATTGGACACTGGATGAAATCCTCAACGCCTAGTGCTCGTAGCACAAGGACATGAGCCACACCCTACGGAACTGTAGGGATTTCAAGCACTCCGTCGAGAACGACCGACCATTCCAGCCCCTACCACCTCCCCCACCACGAGGAGGACCTGGCGAGCCCAAGCAGCCTCAGCAGCAAGAAGGGGGAGGGGGCAGAGCGTTCCCGTGCGTTGACAGGGAGGTCAACGTTATCTTTGGAGGACACGGAGCACAGGAGAATAGGAGACAACAAAAGCTCAGCGACCGACAAGTCCTGGCGGCAACCACCAGTGCCCCAGCTCCTTACCAGTGGTTGGAGCACGCAATAACCTTTAGCCGAGCGGATCAATGTCTCAACTTCAACCACCCCGGCAAATACCTGCTCCTCGTCAATCCAGTGATCCAAGAAAGCCGGGTGAAGAAAGTACTAGTGGACGGGGGAAGTAGTATTAACTTTACCTTCCCCTGGATGCTCCTGGCCTTGGGGGTTGCACTCAAAGACCTCACCGAGTTAGATACTCACTTCTTTGGTATCGTGCCGACTGAAGGAGAGTACCCACTCGGGCACATCTACATGCCCGTTACCTTCAGGACTCCGGAGAACTATAGAACTGAGTTCCTAAGGTTCGAGGTGGCATGTTGATACAACGCCATCATCGGTAGGCCGGGACTGGCAAAGTTCATGGCCATTCCGCACCAATCGTACATGATATTGAAGATGCCAGGACCTCAAGGAATCATCACTGTGCGCGCTGAGTTCCAAGGCACCGCGGAGTGCTTTCGGGAAGCCATCCAAGTAGCCCCCACTGCTGGGCCCTCGATCGCTCCCCTCACACAGGCAAACACTAGGACGGAAGAGGAGGGTCTCACAATGCCCACTAATGAAGCTCAAGCTGTGACCTCTATACGGCCAACTAAAGAGGCCAAGAGGATCAATCTCGGATTTGCTGATGAGCGCAAGACTGCCATCATCAGTTCCAGTCTTGATAACAAATAGGAAAGCGTGCTCATCCAGTTCCTGCAAGATAACCAGGATGTATTCGCATGGCAACCTGCAGATATGCCGAGAGTCCCAAGAGAACTGGCCGAGCACAAATTGAAGGTCTATCCTCAAGCAAGGCCGATTCGACAGAAGCTGCATCGTTTCACGCCTGACAAAAGAGAAGCTATTCGCACCGAGTTAGCCCGCTTAGTGTCTACAGGGTTCATTAGGGAGGTACTACACCCTGAGTGGCCAGCAAATCCTGTTCTTGTACTCAAAAAGAATAAAGTGGATTGGTGCATGTGCGTCGACTATACCGATCTCAACAAGCATTGTCCGAAAGATCATTTCGGGCTCCCTAGAATAGATCAGGTAGTTGACTCGACTGCTGACTGTTCTATGCTCTCCTTCCTAGACTGCTATTTCGGGTATCATCAGATCAGCTTGGCAAAGGAAGATGAGAAGACTGCTTTCATCACCCCGTTCAGAGCTTTCTACTATACCTCCATGCCGTTCGGCCTCAAGAACGCTAGGGCGACTTACCAGAGAGTCATCCAGACATGCTTAGCCAATCACTAGGGCAAGCGGGTGGAAGCCTACATCGATGATGTGGTTATCAAGACAGAAAACTCGGAAAACTTCATCGATGATTTGCAGTTAGTCTTCAACAGCCCGAGGCTCTACCGGTGGAAGCTGAATCCAGAAAAGTGTGTCTTCGGAGTACCGGCAGGGAAGCTACTGGGGTTCATTGTCAGCCACCGAGGAATTGAAGCAAACCTAGAAAAGATCGAGGCCATCATGAGAATGGAAGCGCTGCAGTTGCAGAAAAAGGTGCAAAGGCTTATTGGATGCATGGCAGCCCTAAGCAAGTTCATATCAAGGGTGGGCGAGAGAGGGATGCCATTTTGCAAATTGCTCAAGAAGGTGGACCAATTTCAATGGACCACAGAGGCACAGGAAGCTCTAGAGGCGCTGAAGAAGTTCTTGACAACACCACCCGTACTCAAGCCACCGCGTCGAGCTACGCCTGGTCAGCTGGCAGATGATTTGCTCCTTTACATCTCCTGCACGACTCACGTGGTAAGCACCGCATTAGTAGTCGAGCGGGCGAAGGAAGGACATGCTTACCCGGTGCAACATCCAGTTTACTTCATCAGCGAAGTCCTCGGACCCTCAAAGATAAGGTATCCTCAAGTTCAGAAGCTGTTGTACGCGATACTTCTAACCGCTCACTTAACTTAGGGTGACCACTATACCCTACTAACGGAGCAATCGGCTTAAGTCGGAAATGCCTCAAGTCGGTGCGATATGCTCACGCTCACTTAACTTAGGGTGACCACTATACCCTGCTAACGGAGCAATCGACTTAAGTCGGAAATGCCTTAAGTCGGTGCGACATGCTTAGGCTCACTTAACTTAGGGTGACCACTATACCCTGCTAACAGAGCAATCGACTTAAGTCAGAAACGCCTTATGTCGGTGCGACATGCTCACGCTCACTTAACTTAGGGTGACCACTATACCCTACTAACGGAGCAATCAACTTAAGTCGGAAACACCTTAAGTCAGTGCGACATGCTCACGCTCACTTAACTTAGGGTGACCACTATGCCCTGCTAACGGTGCAATCGGCTTAAGTCGGAAACACCTTAAGTCGATGCGACATGCTCGCGCCTACTTGATTTAGGGAGACCACTATGCCCTACTATCAGGCCAATCGACTTAAGTTAGAAATTCCTTAAGCCGATACGGCATGCTTGTACTCACATGGTTTAGGGTGACCACTGAACCCTAGTAGTGGAATATGTAACACCCCTGGTGTTACTATTACTAAAACTTGAGCATAACATCATAAGCATCAGCATTTCATATGTTTGACACACCTAGGATGCATTCACTAGGTAAAAATTTCAAGCAAGTTGTATTGTTATGGCATTTTGCAAATAAGACCCTAATATAGGATACTTAACCCTAAACAGGGATCTAAAGGGTAAAGCAAGACCCAAATAGAGTAAACCCTGAAGTTTAAGTGAAATGGTCATAAAATGTTCCTAAGAATGGACCTACATTACATTTACACCCCTGAGATACTAAAAACCCTAATTGGAACCCTGGAAAACCCTAAACCTAAACCCTAGGGGGTTAAGTGCAAAATCAGTGTACTTTTTGGACTAAAGTGTAAAAACTAAGATGTTAAGGCATATAAAGTCAATTGGTTCACAATCATGAGGTTTTGCAAGCTAAACCATGAATGTTGGACCTATTTGCAAAAAGGACCCCATTTGTGTTCTTGAGCTAAGTCTGAAAATCAATGTTTTGGCTCAACTTTGGAGCTTTGTAATCCAAATTTTAAGGTTTTTGCCCTAGGTCATCACATCAGATTTGTAGACCTATTATAGAAGAACAACTTTGATACAGACATTCCCTTCGGTTGTTATGTAAAAATTGGAGTAAAGCAAGCTCAAAGTTACTCTATTAGAACTGGGTTAGAAAACTGAAACTGAACCCTAGATCAGAAGTGGTCACAGTGAGATGAGGCTAAATTTGGTGAGTCTTATCTTTGAATTCATTCGGTTTTAACCCAAGAATCCTATAGGAAGTTTGTAGATTGATGTATGGTGAACAAATTTTATTAAGAGAGATTGCTCTGTTCTTAACAAGAATCCAGAGATCAAGATGGAAGAAGATGGCTGGTTCAGGCGACTAAAGAACAATTGCCCTGGTACAGTGCTTTGAATGGATTAGGCTGCCAGCTCAGTTCAGTTCACCGCCAACAATCGCTGCCGCGATTCGTGTCGCCGCCGTCTCGACTCATACTCGGGATGATCAGATAAACGCTCGGAGCATGTCGCTGTGGATAAGTCCCGACTAGTGAACAATTCCGGCTGCCGTACCAAGCTCACCGCGGTGGAATCCGATAAGCACGCCGGTGACCGCCGTCTTCCGACTTTGTGCCGCGTGTCCAGGCATTTTCACCGCATCGCCGTGACCTTCTCTTGCTCTCCGTTGATTACCGGAGTGACTGCCACGGCGTAGGACACGAATTCGTTGCGCCTGTAACTCTCCCCCTCTCCGGCCGCCAGCACTTCCCGGCCAAATTGTGCACCACCGCTGTTGCGCTCTATAAATGGAAGTCTCCCAGAGCTCCGTAGGGTAGTCAGGAATCCAGCCACCAAGTATTGTCCTCAGTTGATCACCAGTGAGCACCAAATTCTAATTTCCCCCAAATCGGTTCATCACACCGCAAAGAACACCTCGCCGTGGCCAGCCACTTCCAAGTATGTTCATGATCTCTGCTCTCCCGTTTCAACATCCTTAGGTTCTCCTAATGCTCCTCAACCCGTTTAATTGAGCTAGACTGCCCTAGATCGTCGGGAACACTTCTGCTCATCCGTTCTTTGCGCTGTCTCCGTGGACAGGGCGATTTAGAGCTCGAGTTATGCAATTGATCGAGGGGAAACATTTGTTAAGTGTTGAATTAGGTATTAGCCAAGTTAGGGCACCAGTCCTTGCCCCGTTTGGCCGACCTAGGTGCTCGCCGGAGCTCTGCTGCGTCGCTCACCATCGGGGACCTCGGCGTGTGAAGAAATAGAACTTGGAGGGCTTCGGTGAAAATGTCAGTGACTGAAGTAAATAGTGCGCAGGCCTTTTCATCGTTATTCAAAACCCTAAGGACCCCGGTGTAAAGTCGACTCAGCGGGCGCGGGCGCGCGCGCTTTCCTGTGCAGACTGGGCCGCTCGGACTGCTTTCGGCCCAGTTCTGTAGCACCTTTTCTCTTTTCTTTTTCTTCTGGGCTTTAGAAATTTTTAGGAAATTGTAAAAAAAATCCTAAAAATACCAGACCAATTTTGTTAGGTTTCTAATTTTCCATAGTATTTAATAAAAATAGTTTCATGATTTTTAGATCAAATGGGGAATTTTGGAGCATTTAAAATAACCTAAAACATTGTTCCTGGATTTTTATAAAATAGATGATAATTCCAAAAATTCCCAAACTTTTTATATGAACTCTAAGCATCATTTAGAAGCCTTAGGTAGAGTTTGATTTGATTTGGACTTTGTTTGATAACTAGAACCCACAACCCTACCCCCTGCCCTTTGAATTCCTTTACTGACTCCGGAAACCCTAGTTTCTCGGAGAACCGTGAAGGAAAATTGTATTCAAGACCTTAGATAATGAACTCTTATTATCTTTGCATTCTCATGAACATTACATGGTGTCGGGGACCGTAATTAGGGGTACCCCCAAGACTCCTAATCTCAGCTGGTAACCCCCATCAGCACAAAAGCTGCAAAGGCCTGATGGGCGCAATTCCGGTCAAGGCTCCGTCCACTCAAGGGACACGATCTCGCCTCGCCCGAGGGTCTCCTCATGCAACGGGCGCACCTTCGACTCGCCCGAGGCCCAGCTCGGGCAGGCTTCGTGGAGAAGCAACCTTGGCCAGATCGCCTCGCCAGCCGACTGGATCGTAGGAGCATTCAATGCAAGGATCGCCTGACACCTTATCCTGACGCGCGTTCTCCAGTCGACAAGGCCGAAGTGACCGCAGTCATTTCGCCCCTCCACTGACTGACCTGACAGGAAAACAGCGCCGCCTGTGCTGCTCCGACTGCTGTGCCACCTGCCAGGGTGAGGCTGACAGCAGCGAAGTCCAGCCTCGGGCGCCATAGGAATCTCCGCCTCACCCGACCCTAGGGCTCGGACTCTACCTCGACTCCGGAAGATGGTCTCCGCCTCGCCCGACCCCAGGGCTCGGACTCTACCTCGACCTCGAAAGACGGTCTCCGCCTCGCCTGACCCCAGGGCTCGGACTCAACCTCGACCTCAGACGACGGTCTCCGCCTCGCCCGACCCTAGGGCTCAGACTCCACCTCGACCTTGGACGATGGTCTCCGCCTCGCCCGACCCCAGGGCTTGGACTCAACCTCAACCTCGGACGATGGTCTCCACCTCGCCCGACCCCAGGGCTCGGACTCAACCTCGACCTCAGACGACGGTCTTCGCCTCGCCCGACCCCTAGGCTCGGACTCAGCCTCAACCTTGGAGGAATCACCGCCTCGCCCGACCTTGGGCTCAGACCGATCACGCCAAAAGGGGGCCATCATTACCCTACCCCTAGCTAGCCTAGGCTACGGGGAACAAGACCGGCGTCCCATCTGGCTCGCCCCGGTAAAACAAGTAATGATGGCACCCCGCGTGCTCCATGACAACGGCGGTTCTCAGCCCCCTACGGAAGCAAGGATACGTCAGCAAGGATCCGACAGCCCCGACAGCTGTGCTTCTACAGGGCTCAAGCGCTCCTCCGATGGCCACGACCCACATGAACAGGGCTCCAACACCTCTCCGACAGCCATGTCGGCATGTACATGGGGCTCTGGCTTCCCTCTGCTAGACACGTTAGCACACTGCTACACCCCCCGTTGTACACCTGGACCCTCTCCTTACGTCTATAAAAGGAAGGTCCAGGGCCCTCGTACGAAAAGGTGGCCACGCGGGAGAACGGGCTGACACGCAGTCTCACGCCCTCTCTCTCTCCCCCTCGCGAACGCTTGTAACCCCCTACTGCAAGCGCATCCGCCCTGGGCGCAGGACAACACGAGGCCGCGGTTCCCCTTACTGTTTTCCCCCCTTGTGTCTCCGTCTCGCGCCGACCCATCTGGACTGGGACACGCAGCGACAATTTACTCGTCGGTCTAGGGACCCCTCGGGGTCGAAACACCGATAGTTGGCGCACCAGGTAGGGGCCTGCTGCGTGTTGACGAACAGCTTCCCGTCAAGCTCCAGATGGGGAGTCTCCAGCAACCTCTCCAACCCGGGACGATGCTCCGTTTCGGGAGTCTTGAGTTCATGTCCCTCGACGGTAGCTACGACATGATACTCCTTCCTCCGCCTCGCGACAATGACAATGGCAGCCATCAGCCCGCTCGCCGACGGCGGAATCGACGACGTCTTCCCCGTGTGGCGAAAGAACAGCATCCGAGTCTGTCCCATCACCTTCCTCATCGACGGGGAAGGAGGCGGGGCAATCATGGCCAAGCAGGAGGCGGCACCTCATCGGCTGTCGAGCGAGTCGACGACGCCGGTGCCCCAGCGGGGGACACGTCAGGCGTTGACCTCGTGTCTGAGACGAAGATGAGCGTCGTTTCCCCGCGACACGCCAACACCGAGCAGACGAACGACGCCAGCACGCTCGCGAAGGACTTGCTGAGCGTTAGCCTCGTACCTGAGATAACGGTGAAGTCCGTCCCCGACGTGACTTCGTCACCATCCGTCGATCAAGAGGTACCGTCCGTTTCCCATCCTGTGCCTTTTAGATTCAGCTTCGACCCACCAAGCAACCCCGCTTCGGTGGACGCTTTCATAAAGGCATATCCAAACCTTCCGGGGTATCATATTTGGTCAACCTGGGACCGATTGACGGCTATCTCGACCTACGGGCCCCCAGGTTCTGAGGAAGATGACAAGCCCGACTATGGTTGGGACTTCTCTGGGCTCGGGAACTCCAGTGTCATGCGGGACTTCATGATCGCATGTGACTACTACCTCTCTAATTGCTCCGATGATAGCCACAGCCTCGGCGACGAGGATTGTGGCCCAAGTCGCGAATGTTTCCACGTCGATCTAGGGGGTCTCGACGAAGGCAACCACCTTGGTATGCCGGAGGACGGCGATCCCCCTAGGCCTGCGCCTCGCGTTGACATCCTTCGGGAGCTAGCTGTGGTCCCAGTCCCTGCGGGGGGTCAGGACACACAGCTCGAGCAAATCTGCGAGATGCAGGCCAGACTCGACGAGCAAGCAGGACAACTTGTGCAGCTCCCGACAGAACATCGAGCAGGAGCGGGCAGGCTGAACACCGGCCAGAGAAGCGCGTCATCTGGCATAGGACGTCCAGCATCGCATCACCGATAATGCCAGGGCAAGGCTGCCCCTGGCCTCCAGTGGGGTCGGCCAGAACCTTGGCTGCAGCAGCAATACTACTCCGAGCGATGCCGGAACCATCCACCACCGAGGGGCGGCGTATCTAGGGAGAGCTCAAGAATCTCCTGGAGGATGCCGCGGTCCGACGGGCCAAAAGCTCTGCCTCCCGAAGGCAGGGATACCCCCCGAAGCATCGCGCCGCGACTTCCCGATTCATGCGGGAAGCCTCGATCCACACCGGGCGCACCTGGGACACAGCGCCTGCGGCCCTGGGCCGCCTCGGCAACGAGCACCATCGCCGCGACCGTCGAGCCCACCTCGATGAGAGGGTGCACCGAGGCTACCACCCCAGGCGTGGGGGACGCTACGACAGCGGGGAGGATTGGAGCCCCTCGCCCGAACCACCCGGTCCGCAAGCTTTCAGCCAGGCCATACGACGGGCGCTGTTCCCGACCCGGTTCCGGGCCCCGACTACCATCACCAAGTACTCGGGGGAGACGAGAACGGAACTGTGGCTCGCGGACTACCGGCTGGCCTGCCAGCTAGGTGGAACGGACGATGACAACCTCATCATCCGCAACCTCCCCCTGTTCCTCTCCGACGCCGCCCGAGCCTGGCTGGAGCATCTGCCTCCTGCGCAGATCTCCAACTGGGACAACCTGGTCAAAGCCTTCGTCGGCAACTTCCAGGGCACATACGTGCACCCTGGGAACTCCTGGGATCTCTGAAGCTGCCGCCAGCAGCCAGGAGAATCCCTGCGGGATTACCTCCGGCGATTCTCGAAGCAGCGCACCGAGCTGCTCAACATCACCGACTCAGATGTCATCGGCGCGTTCCTCGCCGGCACCACTTGCCGCGACCTGGTGAGAAAGCTGGGTCGCAAGACTCTCACCAGGGCGAGCGAGCTGATGGACATCGCCACCAAGTTCGCCTCTGGCCAGGAGGCGGTTGAGGCCATCTTCCGGAAGGACAAGCAGCCTCAGGGGCGCCAGCCAGATGACGTCCCCGAGGCGTTCGCTCAGCGCGGCGCGAAGAAGAAGGGCAAGAAAAAGTCGCAAGCGAAACGCGACGTCGCCGACGCAGACCTTGTCGCCGCCGCCGAGCACAAGAACCCTCGGAAGCCTCCTGGAGGTGCCAACCTGTTCGACAAGATGCTCAAGGAGTCGTGCCCCTATCATCAAGGTTCCATCAAGCACACCCTTGAGGAGTGCGTCATGCTTCGGCGCTACTTCCACAAGCCCGGGCCACCGGCGGAAGGTGGCAGAGCCCCCGACAATGACAAGAAGGAGGGTCACAAGGCAGAGGAGTTCCTTGAGGTCCATGACTGCTTCATGATCTATGATGGGCAAGTGGCGAACGTCTCGGCTCGGCACCGCAAGCAAGAGCGCCGGGAGGTCTGCTCGGTAAAGGTGGCGGCGCCAGTCTACCTAGACTGGTCCGACAAGCCCATCACCTTCGACCAAGGCGACCACCCCGACTGCATGCCGAGCCCGGGGAAGTACCCGCTCGTTGTTGATCCCATCATCGGCAACGTCAGGCTTACCGAGGTCCTCATGGACGGAGGCAGCAGCCTCAACATCATCTACGCCGACACCCTCGGGCTCTTGCAGATCGATCTGTCCTCGATCCGGGCCGGTGCGGCGCCCTTTCACGGGATCATTCCCGGGAAGCGTGTCCAGCCCCTTGGACAACTTGATCTGCCCGTCTGCTTCGGGACTCCCTCCAACTTCCGAAAGGAAACCCTCACGTTCGAGGTGGTTGGGTTTCAAGGAACCTACCACGCAGTGCTGGGGAGACCATGCTATGCCAAGTTCATGGCCGTCCCCAACTACACCTACCTCAAGCTCAAGATGCCGGGCCCCAACGGGGTCATCACCGTCGGATCCACGTACCGACACGCGTATGAATGCGACGTGGAGTGCGTGGAGTACGCCGAGGCCCTTGCCGAATCCGAGGCCCTCATCGCCGGCCTGGAAAACCTCTCCAAGGAGGTGCCAGATGCGAAACGCCACGCCAGCAACTTCGAACCAGCAGAGGCAGTTAAGTCCGTCCCTCTCGACCCTAGCAACGACACCTCCAAGCAGATCTGGATCAGCTCCGAGCTCGACCCCAAATAGGAAGTAGTGCTCGTCGACTTTCTCCGCGCAAACGCCGAGGTTTTTGCGTGGAGTCCCTCGGACATGCCTGGCATACCGAGGGATGTCACCGAGCACTCACTGGATATCCGAGCTGGAGCCCGACCCGTGAAGCAGCCTCTGCGCCGATTCAACGAAGAAAAGCGCAGAGCCATAAGCGAGGAGATCCACAAGCTGATGGCTGCAGGGTTCATCAAAGAGGTATTCCATCCCGAATGGCTAGCCAACCCTGTGCTTGTGGAAAAGAAAGGTGGGAAATGGCGGATGTGTGTAGACTACACTGGTCTAAACAAAGCATGTCCAAAGGTTCCCTACCCTCTGCCTCGCATCGATCAAATCGTGGATTCCACTGCTGGGTGCGAAACCCTGTCGTTCCTCGATGCCTACTAAGGGTATCACCAAATCAGGATGAAAGAGTCCGACCAGCTCGTGACTTCTTTCATCACACCTTTTGGCATGTACTGCTACATTACTATGCCATTCGGTTTGAGGAATGCGGGTGCGACATACCAAAGGTGCATGAACCACGTGTTCGGGGAGCACATTGGTCGAACGGTCGAGGCTTACGTCGATGACATCGTAGTCAAGACGAGGAAAGCCTCCGACCTTCTCTCCGACCTTGAAACGACATTCAAGTGTCTCAAGGCGAAAGGCGTAAAACTCAATCCCGAGAAGTGTGTCTTCGGAGTCCCCCGAGGCATGCTCCTGGGGTTCATCATCTCCGAGCGGGGCATCGAGGCCAACCCGGAGAAAATCGCGGCCATCACCAACATGGGGCCTATCAAGGACTTGAAAGGAGTACAGAGGGTCATGGGATGCCTTGCGGCTCTGAGCCGCTTCATCTCGCGCCTCGGCGAAAGAGGCCTGCCCCTGTATCGCCTCTTAAGGAAGACCGAGTGCTTCACTTGGACCCCCGAGGCCGAGGAAGCCCTCGGGAACTTGAAGGCGCTCCTTACAAGCGCGCCCGTCCTAGTGCCCCACGCTGCCGGAGAAGCCCTCTTGATCTACGTCGCCGCTACCACTCAGGTGGTCAGCGCCGCGATCGTGGTCGAGAGACGAGAAGAAGGGCACGCATTGCCTGTCCAGAGGCCGGTCTACTTCATCAGTGAGGTACTGTCCGAGACCAAAATCCGCTACCCGCAAATTTAGAAGCTACTGTACGCGGTAATTCTGACACGGCGAAAGTTGCGACACTACTTCGAGTCTCATCCGGTGACTGTGGTGTCATCCTTCCCCCTAGGGGAGATCATCCAGTGCCGAGAGGCCTCGGGTAGGATTGCAAAGTGGGCGGTGGAGATCATGGGTGAGACAATCTCGTTCGCCCCTCGGAAGGCCATCAAGTCCCAAGTCTTGGCGGACTTTGTGGCTAAATGGGTCGACACCTAGCTTCCAACAGTTTCGATCCAACCGGAACTCTGGACCATGTTTTTCGACGGGTCGCTGATGAAAGCAGGAGCGGGCGCGGGCCTGCTCTTCATCTCACCCCTCAGGAAGCACCTCCGCTACGTGCTGCGCTTCCATTTCCCGACGTCCAACAACGTGGCCGAATACGAGGCTCTGGTTAATGGGTTGCGCATCGCCATCGAGCTAGGGGTTCGGCGCCTCGACGCTCGTGGTGACTCGTAGCTTGTCATCGACCAAGTCATGAAGAACTCCCACTGCCGCGACCCGAAGATGGAAGCCTACTGCGACGAGGTTCGGCACCTGGAGGACAAGTTCTACGGGCTCGAGCTCAACCACGTCGCTCGACGATACAACGAGACTGCGGACGAGCTGGCTAAGATAGCCTTGGGGCGGACAATGGTTCCTCCGGACATCTTCTCCCGAGACCTACATCAACCCTCCGTCAAGACCGACGACACGCCTGAGCCCGAGAATGCCTCGGCTCAGCCCGAGGCGCCCTCGGCTCAGCCCGAGGCGCCCTCAGCTCAGCCCAAGGCAGCCTCGGCCCCACCCGAGGCACCCTCGGCCCCTGAGGGTGAGGCACTGCGCATCGAGGAAGAGGGGAATCGGGTCACGCCTAATGGAAACTGGCAGACCCCATACCTGCAATATCTCCACCGAGGAGAGCTACCCCTCTACAGAGCCGAAGCTCGGCGACTGGCGCGGCGCGCCAAGTCGTTCGTCTTGCTGGGTGACGAAAAGGAGCTCTACCACCGTAGCCCCTTAGGAATCCTCCAGCGATGCATATCCATCGCCGAAGGTCAGGAGTTATTGCAAGAAATACACTCGGGGGCTTGCGGTCACCACGCAGCACCTCGAGCCCTCGTGGGAAACGCCTTCCAACAGGGTTTCTACTGGCCAACCGCGGTGGCCGACGCCACTAGGATTGTACGCACCTGCCAAGGGTGTCAATTCTATGCAAGGCAGACGCACCTGCCCGCTCAGGCCTTGCAAACAATACCCATCACCTGGCCGTTTGCTGTGTGGGGTCTGGACCTCGTCGGTCCCTTGCAGAAGGCACCCAGGGGCTTCACGCACCTGCTGGTCGCCATCGACAAATTCTCCAAGTGGATCGAGATCCGACCCCTGAACAGCATCAGGTCTGAACAGGTGGTGGCGTTCTTCACCAACATCATCCATCGCTTCAGGGTCCCGAACTCCATCATCACCGACAACGGCACCCAGTTCACCGGCAGGAAGTTCCTGGACTTTTGCGAGGACCACCACATCCGGGTTGACTGGGCCGCCGTAGCTCACCCCATGACGAATGGGAAGGTAGAGCGTGCCAACGGCATGATTCTGCAAGGACTCAAGCCAAGGATCTACAACGACCTCAACAAGTTCGGCAGGCGGTGGATGAAGGAACTCCCCTCGGTGGTCTGGAGTCTGAGGACGACGCCAAGCGAGCCACGGGCTTCACGCCGTTTTTTCTAGTCTATGGGGCCGAGGCTATCTTGCCCACAGACTTAGAACACGGCTCCCCGAGGACAAGGGCATACGACGCCCGAAGCAACCAGACAAACCGAGAAGACTCGCTGGACTAGCTGGAAGAGGCTCGGGACATGGCCCTACTACACTTGGCAAGGTATCAGTAGTCTCTGCGATGCTACCACGCCCGAGGGGTTCGGTCCCGAGACCTCCAGGTGGGCGACTTGGTGCTTCGGCTACGACAAGACGCCCGAGGACGCCATAAGCTCACGCCTCCCTAGGAAGGGCTGTTCATCATCGCCAAGATTCTGAAGCCCAGGACATACAAGCTGGCCAACAGTCAAGGCGAGGTCTACAGCAATGCTTGGAACATTTGACAGCTACGCCGCTTCTACCCTTAAGATGTTTTCAAGTCATTCATATACCTCGTTTACATACCCAAGTAAAGTCTAACCATCAATGAAGGGTCAACCTTGCCTCGGCAAAGCCCAACCCTCCCTCGGGGGCTAGAAGGGGGGAACCCCCTCCGCTTCAAAATTTTCCTCGAAAAAAGTCTTTCTGCCAGAACATCTTTCGTGCTTTTCGACTACTTCGATAGTGGAATCCTGAAAACGACGGAGTACACGTAAGCAGGCAAGGCCGACCGAGCCGAGGGACTCCTACGCCTCCAGGATACGGATACCTCACTCATCACCTTCTGTGATAAGTAACTCACGCTCGGATAAGCGATTCCACTGACCAAACAAGTCTTAACGCTCGAAAACTTTTTCTGCCGAAACGATTTTTCGTGCCTTCTCGACTATATCGATAACAGAATCCTACGAACGAGTAAGAGTACACGTAAGCGGCAAGGCCGACCGAGCCAAGGGACTCCTACGCCTCCGGGATACGGATACCTCACTCATCACCTTCTGCGATAAGTAACTCTCATTCGGATAAACGATTCTGTTACCGACGAACAAGTCCTGATACTCAAAACAAGGGGAAAAGAAACGCAGCTTTACAACACGACGACGGTATGTTTGGGCCTCAGCGGCCGCAAAAAACATACGCACACTATAGACAAACTGTTCCTGCAGGTTCAGACGTCAGTAGGGGGAGCAGCAGCACCCTCGGCATCGACTCCACCTACGGCGGAATCTGACCTAGCCTCGGACAGCAACATGGTCGGAGGATCTCCACCTCGAAGGAAGATGTTAGCACCGCGCCTGGGCCATCGCCGCCAGGGTCTCCTCCAGGAACCCGGCCCAAGAAGACGGCCGGACCGGCCGCTCCATAGCCTCAGCCAGCTATCCCCCGAGGACACCAGCCCGGCTCATGGCCTCGGTAGCCCGACTCCAGGGTTGGTCCCGCCAGTGGACGACCTAGCCAGGTCCCAGCCGCCGCTGCAACACCTCCTCGGCTTGGGAAGTCCCCTACTCCTAGGCCGACGAAGTTTCTTCTCCAGCCAACTCCGCCTCTGTCCATGCTGACACCGCTGCCTCCGGCTTCGGCTCATTGCAGAGCAGCCAAGGGTTCCTTCACTAAGCAAGAGAAGCCTTGAGCGGCAAGGCCGACCGAGCCGAGGGACTCCTACACCTCCGGGATACAGATACCTCACTCATCACCTTCCGCACAGGGCAACTCACACTTGGTTAAGTGGTCCAGCTAGCCGACAGGTGAGTCCTGGTGCTCGAAATGGGGACGAAACACGGCTTTACGCCCAAATACACAGATGTTTAGGCCCCGACAGCCGCAATGAGCATACGCTAGCACTCAAGGTGCCATTACAAACGGGACTCCGGTTCCGCTCCCACGGGTATGAACAACCTCCATACCAGGAGGCCCACGGGACGACGAACTCCAAGCGGCTCACCGCCGCCCGCTCCGACAGCAGCGACAACGACCTCCGTCCTGGGCAGCAAGACAGCTGCAGCAATGGCTTTAGGGCAAACGCTGCGGTGGAAAAGCTCTCGCCCACAAAGGACGAGAACCAGCCATTCAAGCCAGGGAGATAGAGGTCCAGGGGTGCAGGCAGAGTTGGCGATCTTGTCGGCAGAGAAACCTTCTCCGGCTGCTGCCACCACAGCACCGACGGCGGCGTCCACCTGTCCGCCAACACCGCACCAGCGGGCGCCGGCCGCCCCGAAGCGCATCGGCAGGTCCTCACTCCCGCCCTCGCCGAGGCCGCCCCAGAACATGAGCACCGCCCTCGCGGCGTACGACGTGCTGGGCAACCCTCTGGCACGGCTATCGGCGCGAGGAAGACCTAGACGTGGCCGACCCGTACGCGGCGCGACCATCGCCCGGACAAAGGACGGAACGCTGCACCCTGTCCAGGAAGCAGCAGTCCGCCTTCCCCCGCATGGCTGGAGGACGCCTCCTCCGCAGAGCTGGAGGATGGTTTCCACCCCCAGAAGCTGGAGGAAGAAGCGGGACGCCAGCCCACGCCAAGGCAGGCCCCGGCTCGCCTCGCCCTCCTCCCCAGCAAGGATGACGAAGGTCCTTGAAGCTGAGGGCGGGGCGGAGGCCTTAGCCCGGCTCGCTTCTCTCCACCAAACTGCCCATTGGTGAAGGAACGCAGCCAGGCTGCACGACGAAAATCCTTGAAGCCGAGCAATGGCTGAAAGGTACCGATCTCCACAAGGCCGCGCTCCTCCAACAACAGCAAGGGCAAGGCGGTGCGGGCGCTCCCCATCCAGGGGCTCGGAAGGCGGAAGGACGCGACGCATGAGGAAAGTGCGAAGGCATGGCTACCACCCAGGAGGTCGATCCCTTTTTAAAGGCGACTCTCCCCACTTGCGTTGTCAGCCGTCACGGACCGAGTCTTCACCAACATGCTCTAAGGTCCTCCCCCTACGACACGGGGGCTGGGTCTCACGCGACATGCAAGCTGGCCTAGGACAGAAGAAGCCAAACCGCCGCGCACGGAGCACGCAACTGCCCAGCGGTCACAAGCACTCCTCCACTTTCGCCCAGACCAGCGGGTGAAAGGGCGGACCGCCATGTAGGCGGCATGCAACTAAACCAAGGGGGCGCACCCATTCGACTTCGACGCATCCAGCATGGAGGCCCAGGCCCACACGTCATGTAACCGACGCGCCGGTTACTACGTGTGAGAAAATGCACCGCCACTTGCGCCAGTGCCACACATCTTCGACCGTGGAATCGGTGCCGCAATTCGAGGCAACCCTGCGCGTGGCCCAACAGTGCCAACCAGGCATGCCGGTCACGGGTCAGTCAGCCACGGGAGAAGGCGCGATGGTCAATGTGGCCAGAAGTGGGCCGACAGTAATGGCGGCAGCAGGCGAGCGGAAGCTGCGGTCAAATCGTCTGCAGATTCATGTCCCCTCCTGGAACAGCGAGAGAGCTCTCTCCCACGGCATGAAGACGACGCACTCGTGTTTCGTTCCTTGAACGGCTTGCGCATGCACAACGACTACCCCGCGAACCACTCGTCCTGTCGCATTAACTCTACGGCACGGCAGGTGACACCTTTGGCAGGCGAAGCGGGCGACGCTTCACCTCCGCCATAATGACCGTGTCAAAAAAGGTACGCCACGTCGTTCAATTTCGTATCCTTTTTCGCTTCCCCTTTCTCTCTCTTTCTACAGGGACTAGGAAAGGGGACACTCCGAAAGGGATCCTTCTCCACGAAGGAAGCGGGCCTCGAGCCCCCCTACTGATCAGAGGTTCGAAGGCTGGCCCCTCGGAAGGGTTCGACAGCCGCCTCAGAGCAGTCGGGCTCCGAGCCCCCACTACTGGTCAGAGGTTCGAAGGCTGGCCCCTTGGAAGGGTTCGACAGCCGCCTCAGGCCACTCGGGCTCCGTGCCCACTACTAATCAGGGGTTCGTAGGCTGGCCCCCCGATGGGTTCGACAGTCGCCCCAGAGCACGCAGACCGAGGGATGACTCTGGGTACATTCGATACATAACCAAGGCTCGGGCTGCGCTCCCGAGGTACCCTAGGACATTTCTGAGACCAGCAGGAGCGATTCTGTAACGGAATCCCATCAGAGTGAGGCATCGAGCCCTCGGACCCTATCGAATGGGACCGGGTCCGGCAAATCACCTGCAGGTACTTTTGGAGCGCGGCTCTGGGCCACTAGCCGACCCTTATCGAACGGAGCACAGGCGTCTACTTGGATCACCCGTTAGCAACTCACTGGAGACACCATGTTCGGCGCCCTCCGAGGGCAACATGGCGCTTTCCCCCCTCCTCCTTGCGGAAAGGCGACGAAGGGGCGTATGAAAAAAAGCAGAGTCAGTCCTTGACCGTCCTCTCGCCCTGTGCAGAGGCTCGGGGGATGCTCTCGCAAACCCGGCTCTAGCCAAACCGTTGACAGCATCAACATACCAGCCCGAGAACTCGGAACCTGACTATGCACCCGGGCAACGACCAGATCGCATGAGGGAACAACCAGACCGGCCGAGGCATCACGAAAGGCATTAAGACCTCAAAGGAGTCAAACCACTCCTCCGAGGCCTTGGGGGCTACACCCGACGGGTGCGCTCGCGCGCACCCACCGGAACAAAATGCAACCGAGAAAGGCCGGTCCCCTTGCAAAAAAGTGCGACAAAGCCTCCAAGCGAGTACCCACACTCCCTTTGAGGCTCAGGGGCTACTGTCGGGGACCGTAATTAGGGGTACCCCCAAGACTCCTAATCTTAGCTGGTAACCCCCATCAGCACAAAGCTGCAAAGGCCTGATGGGCGCAATTCTAGTCAAGGCTCCGTCCACTCAAGGGACACGATCTCGCCTCGCCCGAGGGTCTCCTCAAGCAACGGGCACACCTTCGACTCGCCCGAGGCCCAGCTCGGGCAGGCTTCGCGGAGAAGCAACCTTGGCCAGATCGCCTCGCCAGCCGACCGGATCACAGGAGCATTCAATGCAAGTATCGCCTGACACCTTATCCTGACGCGCGTTCTCCAGTTGACAAGGCCGAAGTGACCGCAGTCATTTCGCCCCTCAACTGACTGACCTGACAGGAAAACAGCGCCGCCTGCGCTGCTCCGACTGCTGTGCCACCCGCTAGGGTGAGGCTGACAGCAGCCAAGTCCAGCCTTGGGCACCATAGGAATCTCCGCCTCGCCCGACCCTAGGGCTCGGACTCTACCTCGACTCCGGAAGACGGTCTCCGCCTCGCCCGACCCTAGGGCTCGGACTCTACCTCGACCTCGGAAGACGGTCTCCGCCTCGCCCGACCCTAGGGCTCGGACTCAACCTCGACCTTGGTCGACGGTCTCCGCCTCGCCCGACCCCAGGGCTCGGACTCCACCTCGACCTTGGACGACGGTATCCGCCTCGCCCGACCCCAGGGCTCGGACTCAACCTCAACCTCGGACGATGGTCTCCGCCTCGCCCGACCCCAGGGCTCGGACTCAACCTCGACCTCGGATGACGGTCTCCGCCTCGCCCGACCCCCGGGCTCGGACTCAGCCTCGACCTCGGAGGAATCACCGCCTCGCCCGACCTTGGGCTTGGACCGACCACGCCACAAGGGGGGCCATCATTACCCTACCCCTAGCTAGCCCAGGCTACGGGGAACAAGACCGGTGTCCCATCTGGCTCGCCCCGGTAAAACAAGTAATGATGGCACCCCGCGTGCTCCATGACGACGGCGGTTCTCAGCCCCCTACGGAAGCAAGGATACGTCAGCAAGGATCCGACAGCCCCGACAGCTGTGCTTCTACAGGGCTCAAGCGCTCCTCCGACGGCCATGACGCCACATGAACAGGGCTCCAACACCTCTCCGACAGCCACGTTGGCATGTACATGGGGCTCTGGCTTCCCTCTGCTAGACACGTTAGCACATTGCTAGACCCGCCGTTGTACACCTGGACCCTCTCCTTACGTCTATAAAAGGAAGGTCCAGGGCCCTCGTACGAAAAGGTGGCCGCGCGGGAGAATGAGCTGACGCGCAGTCTCATGCCCTCTCTCTCTCCCTCGCGAACTCTTGTAACCCCCTACTGCAAGCGCATCCGCCCTGAGCGCTAGACAACACGAGACCGCGGTTCCCTTTACTGTTTCCCCCCTTGTGTCTTCGTCTCGCGCCGACCCATCTGGGCTGGGACACGCAGCGACAATTTACTCGTCGGTCCAGGGACCCCCCGGGGTCGAAACGCCGACACATGGGCATTCATTATTATGTATGGTTATCTTTAGAAACGAAGAAGAAGTTGAAATGGAAGGAGAAAAGACTTCACCACCACCACTTCAGGGACATCAGGCCGACAACTGTTTTTATTTTGACATCTGTGGAACTGAGCCTAAATCACCTGTAAACCAAGGCAAGCCCCGGTGCATTTGCCACCACCTTGATTCTTTTAAAATCTTTCTCACTTGCTTGATGCATTAGGTAATAGGAGTTGAATGCTAAAACAATTCCTGCATTACCTTCCTTGAATTTGATTACCTTCCTTTGAATCCCTGTTTTATAAAAGGTTTTTACTATGCTTAGTCTTGCTCTAGCAATGAAAAAGGTTTTGTTTTTACAAAAGATGATGTGGCAAAGTGGGAGGGATGTTTTTGAAAATAAAAACTTGATGGTGGATCCATCATGGCCATGATGGGTTCAACATCGGAAAAGATGTACCTCCGACAGGTACCAAACTTTGGGATATAAAATGATAAAGCTGAGACCAGGCGGGTGACTTGCACGAGAAGAGAGTCTTGGTGTAGTGTCTCCGTCTGAGTCGATTAAGGACCGTGTCAATGTAGGCTTGATGATCGAGGACCCTTTAACTGGTCACATGCCTCATCATGGGTAAGCTTTGCCTCGGGCAGACTAAGGCCAGAATAAGATACCACACAATGGGAGTGAAGAGATGGCGAGAGTAGCGTGTACCCTCCGTGGAAAGAGGCTGGACGGTGGTGTAACTATGCTCTCGGTTGGCGTGAACCTGATCTGGTCTTAAAAACCCCGGTGGCGGGTTGACATATGCAAGGGTTAAGTGCTACATATGTCGTGTGATTGGAGATCCTCAGCTGAGTATAACCGATTCGAATCGCCGTACCTTCGCGGTTGTGAAGACTTGGTCACTGCCCTATACGTAGAACTCTAGTAAAGATTAAGGGTGTTAAGAAATTGGCTAGTGCAGGTTAAGTGAATGAACTAGGGTAGAAAGAACTCTAGAGACAGGTAATCTTACTTAACCTAACATGTAAAATTGGATTTTTAAGGATCCACTTTAGTAAGCATTTCTGCAAACAGAGTCTTTGATTATTGAGAAACCTTACCTTGACTCCCTGATAACCAGCATACCCTTGAGAGTCTTTTCTTTAGTCGGGTAAGACTTGCTGAGTAATTCCATTCTCAGGGTTTTATTCCCTATTGTTTTTAGGTGAAGAAGCGACAAACTTTTGTTGTTTCTGTTCTAAGGTGGTTCCAAAGGAAGAACTCCAGGAATGAAGCTGCGGGAGGAAAGGATCCTCCATAAAAACTTTTGTTTGAAACTTATCGGGAGGGGTTTTTGCCTCCCTTGGTTCTGTAATAATATTACTCTGCACTCAGTTAATTATATCCTGGTCTGTAATATATAACTTTGTCTTACTTTTAAATAAAGGTAAGTCTATGTAATCGCTTCCGCATTTTCGTATCTCCGATGATTTGTAATATCTGCGTGACGGGTAAAGCGCTCTTGGGAAGGTAAGGAAAGCAGATACCGAACTTGTCAAGTGATTCAGGAACACCTGCAGGGTTGTCTGAGGTCCGTTGGACAAGGACAACTTTAGGTGGGCCTAATGACTTGGGAGGTTCTGTCACAGCTGGTATCGGAGCGAAGCCCATCTCTGCAGATATTATGAGGCATCTTCAAAAGAATTTTTCTAAGACTTATCTAGAAAATTTCTTCCCTTCTTACCTAGTATCTCTGAAGAGTATAGATGAAAGACCAGATAGGAAGAGTGCAATGTATAGAAGGTATGAGTCAACTAAGGTTGATTCTGTAATTACACATGCATCATGTTAAGAATTATGCTAATAAGATTCCCCCTTTAGAAAGATGCCGCCACATACAAGGAAGACTGCACGCAAGTCGACCGGGCTGATCGGTGTACCTTGTCACCAACTTGCCCCGAGACATGACGACAGCAGTAGCGGTAGTAATGATCCGATCGGGGATCTAGAGGCTCAGGTGAATCAGCTTCAAACAGAACTTCGTCACAGGAATAACATATGGGTTGCGGATGGCGAGAGGATCAATGAATTGAGAAGCGACATCCACCACCTGCAAGATCAGCTCGCAGATCGAGATTTAGCGCTCGACTGGGTGGTTCACTCTCGTTCGCTTGCCTGGGCTAAGGAGGCGAAAACTCGAGCCCGAGTAGATGAGCTTAGCTCAGCTATTGATAACTTGCAGGCTTATTGTAATACTCTACATGAAGAAGTTCATGTATTGTACTCACAACTACACCCCAGTGTACCTGCGGATCCTGTCGGAACAGAAGCCGGACCTTCTCAAGTAGCGGGAGAAGCTTTTGGTGGAGAATTGGACCTTTTTAGGCCCCCTCCCTCTATGAAGTTGGTCGATGAGTGGTCTCCTACGCCCGACAGTGAGGCTACCAAGAGTGACAAGAAGTAGGAATAGTATAATATAGAAGTAGTACTATTGTGTGATAGGTGGTGTAATCCTATTGTACGAGTCTGTAACATTACCTTTTTAAGTAATGTGAAATGGATGGTTTGTATGGCATATCATATTGCTCCAAATGTTCTTTGCCTCAGATGCCTTCTAGGACTCGCGCTTAGGATGGGGCTGGTACCTCCCGTGGGAGGGAGGCGACCCCGAATCCACCTCCAGTACCCCCGACACTTGCCGAGGCCATCGCTGCCTTGGTAAATGCCACAGCAGATAATACCCTCTTCCTACGGGAGATGGTAGGTCAACAACTCCAACAACAAGGCGGGCACGCCTATCCTCAAGGCCCCCGGGAGACATCTTATTTGGACTTCTCTGAGACGCGCCCACCATTGTTCGTCAAGGCAGAAGATCCTTTAGAGGCGGATGAATGGATCCGCGTCATTGAGCAAAAATTTGGGTTTCTTTGATGTTCAGAAACTCAAAAGCCCCTGTTCATAGCTCAGCAATTGCGTGGCCCTGCCAGCACGTGGTGGGGAAACTTTGTGGCTGTTCAGCCGGCCAATCATCAGATTACATGGGATGAATTCAAGTTGGCCTTCTATGAACATTACATACCTGAAGGAGTCCTCCACATGAAGCAGGAGGAATTCATGAAATTGAAGCAAGGCGGAGATACTGTCACCCAGTATCTCAATAAATTTAATCACTTATCTCAGTATGGAATTGACCAAGTCAACACCGATATAAAGAAGAAGAACTGCTTCATGAGGGGTTTAAATGATCGGTTGCAAAGAAAAATGGCTACCTGCATCGACCTCACATACGGAAGGGCTGTCAGCACAGCGCTGGCAGTTGAAGCTAAATATACAAGTTCTGGAAAGTCCAAGGGGAATGGAGGCAACAGGCCTAATCAGGGCCCCGAGAAAAGGCAATGGTTAGTTATCCGGCCTTATAATCAGGGTCGTTCTTCATCACGCCCACCCTCCTTCCCATTCAAGCAACAAGTGTTTATCCGTCCTACCCCTGCCTCCACTACTACAAATCAGCTGGGTGCCCCTGGCACTCATTTCCCTGCTCTTCCAAGCTCATCTACTAGCTGCTTCAACTACAGGAAGTCCGGACATTTCATTAAGGACTGTCCGTACCCAAGGCAAAATCAAGCAAATAATCAACAGAGTTCTGGAAGCTCCAAGGGAAATGTAGGCAATAATACTACGGGCCAGAATACAAAGAAAATAGGACGAGTTTATTAAACTCAAGTGGCTACCACACCGGAAGGCGAACCGGTGATGATGGGTATGTTCCTCGTAGCCAACCACCCTGCACTTATTCTCTTTGATTTGGGTGCATCACATACTTTCATAAGCAAAAAGTTCGTGGAGAAACACTGCATTCCATATACTGAATCAAGGGAAGGATTTAAAATACATTCGCCTGGGGGACAAATATTTACCAAAGAAGTGGCTTATCAAGTGCCCGTAACATTGGCTGGATGGGACTTTCCTACTAAGATGATTGTTCTGAAAGGCCAAGACATAGATGTAATCTTGGGCATGAATTGGTTGGCCCAACATAAAGCAGTCCTCAACACTGATCTAAGAACAATCAGGTCGAGTTATGACCAAGAAGAAATTCTTTTGTCTATCCCCATAGCTATTCTAGCTAGACCAATTGGCAGAATTAATGAAGCCATTATACCGGAGATCAAGGATATTCCGGTAGTATGTGAGTTCCCAGATGTCTTTCCAGAAGATTTGCCTGGATTGTCGTTCGAAAGAGATGTAGAGTTTGTAATTGAGTTGATGCCCGGTATGGCTCCCATTTCTAGAAGATCATACCGGATGCCTCCAAATGAATTGGCAGAACTGAAGACCCAATTGCAATACCTACTTGAGAAAGGATTCATCCAGCCAAGCTTGTCACCATGGGGTTGTCCAGCCATCTTCGTTAAGAAGAAGGATCAAACATTGTGGATGTGTGTGGACTATCGACCCCTTAATGAGGTCACTATCAAGAATAAGTATCCTCTTCATCGGATTGATATTTTGTTTGATCAACTGACTGGAGCGAGGGTATTCTCTAAAATTGATCTCAGGTCGGGCTATCATCAGATCCGTATCAGGCCCGAGGATATACCCAAAACCACATTCACTACGCGGTATTGTTTATTTGAATACTTGGTAATGTCTTTCAGACTGACAAATGCTCCTGCCCACTTCACTTATCTGATGAACTCGGTATTCATGCCCGAGTTGGACAAATTTGTGGTGGTCTTCATAGATGATATCCTAATATATTCCAAGAATGAAGAGGAGCATGCTCAACATTTACGGATCGTATTGACGCGCTTAAGGGAACATCAATTATATGCTAAGTTCAGTAAATGCCGTTCTAGCTAGAAGAAATCCAATTCTTGGGACATGTGTTATCTGCCAAGGGGATTGCAGTAGATCCCAGCAAAGTCAAGGATATTTTGGAGTGGAAACCCCCAATCACTATTTATCAAGTCCGAAGTTTCCTGGGACTAGCTGGCTATTACCGCCGATTTATACCAGATTTTTCTAAGCTTGTGAAACCAATCACAAGCCTATTGAAGAATGATACTAAATTCAATTGGTCTTCAGAATGTAATGAAGCCTTTGAGAAGTTAAAGGTATTATTAACCACTGCTCCGGTATTGGCTCAACCGGATATTGAAAAGCCTTTTGATGTGTATTATGACGCATCAGGCAGTGGTCTCGACTGTGTATTAATGCAAGAAGGCCGAGTAATAGCGTATGCTTCAAGGTAGTTACGCCGGCATGAGGAGCATTATCCCACTCATGACCTGGAGCTAGCTGCAGTGGTTCATGCTCTGAAGATATGGCGTCATTATCTACTGGGAAATGTCTGTCACATTTATACAGACCATAAAAGTTTGAAGTACATTTTTACCCAGTCTGAGCTCAATATGAGGCAAAGGAGATGGCTCGAGCTGATCAAGGATTATGAACTAGAGATCCATTATCACCCAGGCAAAGCAAATGTAGTGGCAGATGCACTCAGTCGCAAGGCCTCCTGCCATTGTTTAACAATGAGGACTTCTGACATTACGTTATGCCAGGAGATGGAGAATCTAAATCTGGGAATGATTCAGCATGGAACTTCAAATCACTTAAAGCTTGAGTCAGTCATCTTACAAAGGATAATTGACACACAAAAGAATGATGAAGGTATGAAGCACATCCATGAGAAGATAGAAGCTAGAAAGGCCAAGTGCTTTAGAAAAGACGATCAAGGCATTGTATGGTTCAATAACCGCATAGTGGTGCCAAAAGATGAAGAAATCCGCCAACAAATTTTGGATGAAGCACATCTTAGTCGCTATTCTATTCATCCTGGAAGCACTAAGATGTATCATGATCTAAAACAACATTATTGGTGGACAAAGATGAAGATTGAAATTGCACGCTATGTGGCAAAATATGACACTTGTAGATGTGTCAAAGCCATACATATGAAGACTGCCGGCCCATTACAATCTTTACATGTCCCAACATGGAAGTGGGAAGATATTAGTATGGACTTCATTGTGGGATTACCTAGAACGGTAAAAGGCTTTGACTCCATTTGGGTTATCATTGATCGACTTACCAAGGTTGCCCATTTTCTTCCAGTCAAAGCAAAATATCCAGTCATCGCATATGTGGAACTGTATGTTGCTCGTATTCTCAGTTTGCACGGGGTTCCGAAGACTATAGTGTCGGATCGTGGACCTCAATTCGTATCCAATATCTGGGAAGAACTTCATAAATCCGTGGGTACCAAATTGCTTCACAGTTCAGCCTATCATCCTTAGACCAGTGGACAGACTGAGAGGGTCAATCAGATACTTGAAGACATGTTACGAGCATGTGTTCTGGAGTTCCCACAAAAATGGGATGAATGTTTACCTTTAGCGGAGTTCTCATATAATAATAGCTACCAAGAAAGCATCAAGATGGCACCCTTTGAAGCTTTATATGGACGACGATGTCGTACTCCACTAAATTGGTCTGAACCTAGTGAAAGGTCTTTCTTCAATCCTGATATGGTGAAAGAGATTGAAGAAAAGGTTCAGAGAATCATTCATCATTTAAAGAAAGCTCAAGCTCATTAGAAAAGTTACGCAGACAAGCGACGACAACCCTTATATTTTCTAATAGGGGATTATGTCTACCTGAAGGTTTCACCAATGAAGGGTGTATCGCGTTTCGGGGTTAAAGGAAAGCTTGCACCTCGGTACATTGGACCATTCCCTATACTTGAGCAATGTAGACCAGTGGCATACCGACTTCAACTACCCGAAACCTTGTCTGCTGTACATAATGTGTTCCACGTGTCTCAGTTGAAGAAGTGTCTTCGGGTTCCAGATCAAACCATTGAAGTAACAGATATTGTCCTAGAGCCGAACTTGACATATTCTGAGCACCCTATTCGAGTCTTGGATCAAAAGGACAGGGTTACCCGGAAAAAACTCACAAGTTTTACAAGATACAGTGGAACCAACATATTGAAGATGAGGCTACATGGGAGACTCAAGAATTTTTAGAAAAGAATTTCCTAGGCTTTCTAGCCTCATGTAAATTGTGATATGTATATACTTGTTGTAATAAAGGAGTGAGCCCCAAACCACCCCTGTCTTGTACCAAAAATCAGGAAATAAAAATGTGAAGCATTTCCTTTTGCACTACTTACCCTAGGACTTTTAATCTCGGGACGAGACTCTTTTATGGGGGAAAGGATGTACCACCCCTGGTGTTACTATTACTAAAACTTGAGCATAACATCATAAGCATCAACGTTTCATATGTTTGACACCTAGGATGCATTCACTAGGTAAAAATTTCAAGCAAGTTGTATTGTTATGGCATTTTGCAAATAAGACCCTAGTATAGGATACTTAACCCTAAACAGGGATCTGAAGGGTAAAGCAAGACTCAAATAGAGTAAACCCTGAAGTTTAAGTGAAATGGTCATAAAATGTTCCTAAGAATGGACCTACATTACATTTACACCCCTGAGATACTAAAAACCCTAATTGGAACCCTGGAAAACCCTAAACCTAAACCCTAGGGGGTTAAGTGCAAAATTAGTGTACTTTTGGACTAAAGTGTAAAAACTATGATGTTAAGGCATATAAAGTCAATTGGTTCACAATCATGAGGTTTTGCAAGCTAAACCAGGAATGTTGGACCTATTTGAAAAAAGGACCCCATTTGTGTTCTTGAGCTAAGTCTGAAAATCAGTGTTTTGGCTCAACTTTGGAGCTTTGTAACTTCCAAATTTTAAGGTTTTTGCCCTAGGTCATCACATCAGATTTGTAGACCTATTATAGAAGAACAACTTTGATACAGACATTCCCTTTGGTTGTTATGTAAAAATTGGAGTAAAGCAAGCTCAAAGTTACTCTGTCAGAACTGGGTTAGAAAACTGAAACTCAACCCTAGATCAGAAGTGGTCACAGTGAGATGAGGCTAAATTTGGTGAGCCTTATCTTTGAATTCATTCGGTTTTATACCAAGAATCCTATAGTAAGTTTGTAGATTGATGTATGGTGAACAAATTTTATTAAGAGAGATTGCTCTGTTCTTAACAAGAATCCAGAGATCAAGATGGAAGAAGATGGCTGGTTCAGGCGACTGAAGAACAATTTCCATGGTACAGTGCTTTGAATGGATTAGGCTGCCAGCTCAGTTCAGTTCACCGCTGACGATCGCCGCCACAATTCGTGCCGCCGCAGTCTCGACTCGTACTTTGGATGATCAGATAAACACTCGGAGCACGTCGCCGTGGATAAGTCCCGGCCAGTAAACAATTCCGGCCGCCGTACCAAGCTCACCGCGGTGGAATCTGATAAGCACGCCGGTGACCGCCGTCTTCCGACTTTGCGCCGCGTGTCCAGGCATTTTCACCGCATTGCCGTGACCTTCTCTTGCTCTCCGTTGATTACCGGAGTGACTGCCACGGCGTAGGACACGAATTCGTTGCGCCAGTAACTCTCTCCCTCTCTGGCCTCCAGCACTTCCCAGCCAAATTGTGTGCCACCGCTGTTGCGCTCTATAAATTGAAGTCTCCCAGAGCTCCGTAGGGTAGTCAGGCATCCAGCCACCAAGTATTGTCCTCAGTTGATCACCAGTGAGCGCCAATTTCTAATTTCCCCCAAATTAGTTCATCACACCGCGAAGAACACCTCGCCGTGGCTAGCCACTTCCAGGTATGTTCATGATCTCTGCCCATTTAATTGAGCTAGACTGCCCTAGATCGCGGGGAACACTCCTGCTCATCCGTTCTTTGCGCTGTCTCCGTGGACAGGGCGATTTAGAGCTCGAGTTATGCAATTGATCAAGGGGAAACGTTTGTTAAGTGTTGAATTAGGTCTTAGCCAAGTTAGGGCACCAGTCCTTGCCCCGTTTGGCCGATCCAGGTGCTCGCCGGAGCTCTGCCACGCCGCTCACCATCGGGGACCTTGGCGTGTGAAGAAATAGAACTTGGAGGGCTTCGGTGAAGATGTCAGTGACTGAAGTAAATAGTGCGCAGGCCTTTTCCTCGTTATTCAAAACCCTAAGGACCCCCGTGTAAAGTTGACTCAGTGGGCGTGGGCGCGCGCGCTTTCCTGTGCAGACTGGGCCGCTTGTACTGCTTTCGGCCCAGTTCTGTAGCACCTTTTCTCTTTTCTTTTTCTTCTGGGCTTTAGAAATTTATAGGAAATTGTAAAAAAATCCTAAAAATACCAGACCAATTTTGTTAGGTTTCTAATTTTCCATAGTATTTAATAAAAATGGTTTCATGATTTTTAGATCAAATGGGGAATTTTGGAGCATTTAAAATAACCTAAAACATTGTTCCTGGATTTTTATAAAATAGATGATAATTCCAAAAATTCCCAAACTTTTTATATGAACTCTAAGCATCATTTAGAAGCCTTGGGTAGAGCTTGATTTGATTTGGACTTTGTTTGATAACTAGAACCCACAACCCTACCCCCTGCCCTTTGAATTCCTTTACTGACTCCGGAAACCCTAGTTTCACTACAAGAAACTGGTTAAAGAACGTGGGTGATACCAGTCCAGTTGATTGTATTGGCACAGGGAACAGATGTTCTAACAAATATTCAACACCAGAACCTAGGGACGATATATTTAAGAAACTGAACTTTAGTTGGATGCCTTTAGTTCTTTGCTTCCAAGTTGTATTGTATTAAGCCAAATAAAACAAGGGCACAGGGTATTCCAAACCAAGTCAAATGGGACAAAAATTTTAAAGCAATGAGACAATTGAGCCTCACTTTAATGTTATACCACAGTACAATGACCAAGACACTATGATATATGGGAGATCAATAAGGCAGACTAATAATATCCAATTGAGCTTATAGTTATAAAAAAATCCTGAATCAATACTACCATTTGTAAATAAGAATTAATCACTACATGAGGTCAGTCATACACGGGAAAACCTACCTTGTGCTTCAAGCTCACAATTCTGTCACATGTTAGAGTGTATTCTGCATCAATAATTTCTTCCTCCAGCTTGAACCTTCTCAAATATTCTATCTAGACAAAAGTTAACACATATTACAAATAGATAAGGTAAAGAGACATGTTTTCGAGGAGTCAATAGTTCTACTAAAAAAGGCTCAATTAAATATTATATCAGTTGAGTGGAATGAAAAGCAACTGGCAAATGTAAGTTGATTGCTTACTTCATCAACCAGAGGGGCACTTGTCTTTTGTATCTTTGTTAGCTTTCTTCTGTATTCTTGTTCATGGAATGGTAACAAAGTTCACATACCAAAAAAAAGTGCTATTAGTCGAAACCAAAAAGAATGGCATGTCATACTTAAATAGTTCAAGAAGAAAACAAAATAAGTCAGCATAATATAGCGTTGGCCTAAGAACGAACTAAAAGTGCTTAAAAACACAGTAATCTCTAAGCCAGAGAGCCCCAAAAAGAAGGTCATGGTCAACTTACTATCTTGAGCAAGTTTCTTCAATTCAACTTCCTCTCGAAGCTGCGCCACTTGATCTACCTATTCAAATATCAAGAATAAATAGTTTTCAGTTTAACAATAGAGCATTGTATAATTTGTGAAACACCTATGGATTATGAATCACATTCAACGCATAGCTAGCAGTTGTTATGGTAAAATATTGGACTCCAGCAATACGAAAGCAACAAAAAATAGTTAATTACATTTGTGCACAGAACTGCAGTGCAAGGTCACTCTAGACTAACCCATTATTACATTGCCAGAATGTATCAAGTTTGTCTAGTCATAGCATTGTGGACCACATGTTAAGGTGCAGGCTCTTGAAAATGTCAGCATTCTCTAAACATGAAGGGAAGAATAAAAACCCATGCTTTCAACTATCTATGCATAGTCACATCTATAGTTTGCCTCTACATCTGCTGTCGACTCAGAGCAGGGCAGTCTGTAGATTATCCATTGCTTCTTATCTTAAGCCCAAAAACATAATATACGATGGGGGGAGAGAAAACATACTTGAACTTCTAGATTCCATTGTTCCCTGGCTAGTGACTTTGCAAGCTCACCATTTGTAACCTGTGAAAACCTTCTTTAAGAGCATTGCTAAGACCTGTGAAGATTGGGCAGGGGTCGTTTGTAGACAGGCATATACCTCAAGTCTAGCCAAACGTGCAAGGGCTTCCATTCTAGTGTTGTGATGTCTCTGTTTCTCTATCTCCACTGCTTCCAATGTTTCAATCATACTAGTCTGCAACTCTGAAGCCTGAAACATGTTGAACAAGAAGCTGATAAGGAATCACTACTTTCTAGAAACCATCTCACCAAGATAACTTGTGTGTAGAAATGGTTTTGCAAATGAATACTTGAATCTGCCTTATAAGTACTTCAGATGAACTTACAGTTCCATAACCAATGAAATATGTGCGGGATTTTGAGCTCAAATGCAGTATTGCAAAAAAAACTAAACAGAATACATTTTGAATAATAACAACAAAAAACATACTCCCTCCATCACAAATTATTGGTTGGTTTGGCTTTTCTAGGTACCTATGTTGCTATGCACCTAGATAGACATATATAAGCTAAAAAGTTTGTATGATCTATAGTTTGGAATGTATGGGGCACATTGTGGTACTAACTAAATGATGGTATATAACACAAAAAGGAGTTAACATCATGCATGCTATAAGAGCAGTTTCTGTCGTTCTGTTTAGAGCGATATATATTGATGTCATCACATTAAGCAACCTCTCAAGTCTCGAGCAAAAGAAAATAGCCATGAAGCAGCCTCACCTCCTAAGCCTGCTCCTTCTCACGCTCGGCGAGCAGCTTCTCAAGCCCCGCCTTCTCCCCCTCGAGCCTCGCAACAGCATCTTTGCGCTCAGCAATAGCGTGTGCGGCCATGGCCGCAAGCCGCTCAGCCCGCCGCCGCGTCCTCTCCTCCTCCCTCCACCTCTCCTCCTCGGAATCCTCTGAATCTTCGCTCCCTGACCCATCAGAGTCCTCATTGCTCCCACTCTCGGACGCGACACTCTTGCCGTCCTCGCGATCCCCTCGATCCGTTTCCGGTTTCACCTCGGCCACCACCCCCACCGTTGGTTCACCACCAGCTTGATCCTGCACACTCTTACTGCAGCACAGATGGAGGCAAGGGGCGCGGTGGGCCGGCGAGGTTGTGGCGGCGAGCGCTGGTGGAGGTGGGCGAGCCTGCGTGTGGTGGGGCGGCGGGCGGGGCGCGCGTGGCGGCGAGCGTGCGCGGCGAGGGGCGGCGGGGCAGGCGTGGGGTGGGGGCGGGGAGCGAGCGGCGAGGTTGTGGAGGCATGCGTGCAGCGAGGTTGTGGAGGCGGGTAGCTTCAGGCGCACGCGCGCGGTCTCCACAGGGAAAAGAATACAGCCGCGCGGGGTGAGAGAAATTTAGGTTTTAGGTTAAGTTCGACGGGTCCACGTGGCCTACGAATTTAAGTTAAGAACGTGGGTACCCACGTTCCTAATACTATAAGTTCGTCGATTTTCCGACGGGCCCACGAATTTAACATAAGAACGTCGGTACCCACGTTCTTAAATTAACCCACGAACATAACTCAATTAAGAACGTCGGTACCCACGTTCTTAAATTAACCCACGAACTTTTATTAGTTTCTTGTAGTGTTTCTCGGAGAACCGTGAAGGAAAATTGTATTCAAGACCTTAGATAATGAACTCTTATTATCTTTGCATTCTCATGAACATTACATGGGCATTCATTATTATGTATGGTTATCTTTAGAAAACGAAGAAGAAGTTGAAATAGAAGGAGAAAAGACTTCACCACCACCACCTCAGGAACATCAGGCCGACAACTGTTTTTTTTGACATCTGTGGAACTGAGCTTGAATCACCTGTAAACCAAGGCAAGCCCCGGTGCATTTGCCACCTCCTTGATTCTTTTAAAATCTTTCTCACTTGCTTGATGCATTAGGTAATAAGAGTTGAATTCTAAAACAATTCCTGCATTACCTTCCTTGAATTTGATTACCTTCCTTTGAATCCCTGTTTTATAAAAGGTTTTTACTATGCTTAGTCTTGCTCTAGCAATGAAAAAGGTTTTGTTTTTACAAAAGATGATGTGGCAAAGTGGGAGGGATGTTTTTGAAAATAAAAACTTGATGGTGGATCCATCATGGCCATGATGGGTTCAACATCGGAAAAGATGTACCTCCGACAGGTACCAAACTTTGGGATATAAAATGATAAAGCTGAGACCGGGCGGGTGACTTGCACGAGAAGAGAGTCTCGGTGTAGTGTCTCCGTTTGAGTCGATTAAGGACCGTGTCGATGTAGGCTTGATGACCGAGGACCCTTTAACTGGTCACATGCCTCGTCATGGGTAAGCTTTGCCTCGGGTAAGTCGATTAAGTGATTGAACTAGGGTAGAAAGAACTCTAGAGACATGTAATCTTACTTAACCTGACAAGTAAAATTGGATTTTTAAGGATCCACTTTAGTAAGCATTTCTGCAAACAGAGTCTTTGATTATTGAGAAACCTTACCTTGACTCCCTGATAACCAGCATACCCTTGAGAGTCTTTTCTTTAGTCGGGTAAGACTTGCTGAGTAATTCCATACTCAGGGTTTTATTCCCTATTGTTTTTAGGTGAAGAAGCGACAAACTTTTGTTGTTTCTGTTCTAAGGTGGTTCCAAAGGAAGAACTCCAGGAATGAAGCTACGGGAGGAAAGGATCCTCCATAAAAACTTTTGTTTGAAACTTATCGGGAGGGGTTTTTGCCTCCCTTGGTTCTGTAATAATATTACTCTGCACTCAGTTAATTATATCCTGGTCTGTAATATATAACTTTGTCTTACTTTTAAATAAAGGTAAGTCTATGTGATCGCTTCCGCATTTTTGTATCTCCGATGATTTGTAATGTCTGCGTGATGGGTAAAACGCTCTTGGGAAGGTAAGGAAAGCAGATACCGAACTTGTCAAGTGATTCAGGAACACATACAGGGTTGTCTGAGGTCCGTTGGACAAGGACAACTGTAGGTGGGCCTAATGACTTGGGAGGTTCCGTCACAGAATAACCAGCACAAATTGAGAATACTTCAAAAAAAGAAAATATTTCGCTTACAAGTGCCTGGGTTGCTTTCTAGCGCTCTACCCACGGAATAATCAAGTCCTAACATAACTGTTGTACACATTCAGAATTCACATTACATATTTCCTCTAAAGGATGCAAACTCGATAAATAAGTGTTTTACAGGAAATCACTACGTCGAAGTGTCCTTGCCTGCAGCATCCTTCGCAGGGGCAACAGAAGAGGATGGACGACTTGCAGCATCAGGCGTGGCCCTAACATCAACGACAATATCGTCGGGCACTACGGCCCTGGGTCTCCTCATCAGGATCCGCCTAGCGCGAATGGCTTTGTCCATGGCCCTGTCACGCTGATCCTTCCGAACAACACAATTGCTCTCCAAGGTCTTGATAGCAAATTGAGTGGCCTCCAGCTCCTGTGCGACAAGCTTCTTGGAGGCACGCAGTTCCCTGATAGTGGATTCCTTGGTAGACAGCAACTGGCCAAGCCGAGAGACTTTGTCCTGGGACGCCCACAACTCGTGTCGATGATGGTCCAGCTCAGACATGGTGAAGCAGTGGCTCCTCTCCAAGATGGACAAGGAGTTACTGGCGTCATGGTATAATCTGTCCAGATTGTCGTGAGAAGCAACAAGTGTATGTTTTTCTTTCTGCAAGTAGAAGACAACATTCAACATCAAAGCAAGGAGAGCAAAGCAAGGTCAGCTAGGGAAGTTTACCTCGTGTGCCATCTTTTTAGAATCAAGCTATGCATTCAAAGAAGAATTCAAAGAATGGGCACTATCCAGAAAAGCAGAAGTCTGGGCTAAGTCGGCCTGACTCTGAGAATACCGTCGAGCCAAATCTGATAAAGCAACAGAAGAAGAACGCATGATTAAGAATAAGCTAAAGCAATGAAAGCAAGAAAGAAAAATGTGAGCTCACTAACCGATATTCGACGCCTGCAGGTCGTTTATCTATTTCTGGAGCAGTAGAGGGTTCCACTGCATCAGAGATGAAACTTGCTTGGGGACAGTAGCGCCACAAGATCTCAGTTGGGTAGACATACCGCTAATAAAATCTTGTGGTCAGGAGCAGATAAGCAGAAAAGATAATTTGCCAGTACGAACAATAAAGAGCAAGAAGTTGACTCACCTGAAGATTTGAAAGGAACAGGGGAAGACCTAGAGCGGGAAGAGTCGGTGCATGGCTCGATAAGGGGAGATCAGCAGGAGTAATCTTGAGATCATGACTCGGGGTAACTTCAGCTCCGTCAGCAGGTGGCAGGCTCTTGGCGTTTGGTTCGCTGATTTCTAAAGTGACTTGACTGGCAAGAGCCATAGGAATATGCGTCACCACAACACCCTCAGACCGGACTGGGGGGATCCGACGTGGACATCCATAGAAGCGGTAGAGAGGGATCCCACTCCAACACCCTCGAGGGCTGGTCCACCATCAATGCCACCCTCGGGGGCTGGGTTCTCTGTAGCAGGATCCCCTACGGCTGAAGGCCCCTCAGCCATGTCCATGGGAGCAGAGTGATTCGGATCAACACCTTTGCATGGAAGACTGCCCTCTAAAGTCGATGATGCACGAGATGCCACCCGAGTTACTTCTTGCCCAGCAGAATCATGCAGCAAAAGACCGCCTTCTAGGACCTCTGAGCAGATGGTCAAAATGTCAGCCTCAGGAGGATCTAATAAGATATCCTCGGGAACGACCTCTTCTAGGGCTTGATCAAAGTCTAATATCGACAACCCTTGAAGGCTGACGAGTGCCGACAAGGCTTGGGAGGGAATATCGCTGCCCCCGTCACTGCCTCTATAGTGACGGCTGTTCTTGCGGATCAGTGGAATTTCTTCCTCCTCTTCCTCTTCATCGTCATCAAACAAACCGCCGGCAGTCTGAGCATCATTAAGATTGACCTCGAGAATGGAGTCCACCAGGCTGTCCCCAAGGAATGATGCAGAAGGGCCAGCATCTTGCTCCAAGCATGATAGTCGCTGAAGCCGTTTCTTCCTCTTTTTCTCCTCGACAGGTGTAGCCGGATGGTTCACTCGGCGTGAACGCTTCGGGCGAGCACCTTCGGGTTTTTGGATTTCCACATCCTCACCAAAATCTTGTCCTATCGTAATGGCCATCGACTCAGTACGGGTAGAGTTAGAGGATTCCTTGGCCAGTAGGCTAAGCATGGCATCCATCTCAGCATCATCGGTGCTAGACAACATCTTGAAGTGAGTTTGCCTCTCAGCCTCAGGAAGATTTCAAAGTGGAGCAATCAAGGCTTCGATATCCTCGGGGGAGGGACACACTCTATGGCTCAGGCTACCATCACGAACAGGAGGATTGGAGACAAATTCAGAGAAGGGCCTATTAGGAGGCGGATTCCATGGTGAGTAAGCCAAGGGAGCACCAGCATTCGAGACCTTGCCCCTCAAAATCATATCTAGTCAGCTCAGCAAGTCTTCATTAGGAATCTATCTATTTGTGACCCAGGTGGAATCATTGATGCCGATATACAAATAGACAGGGTAAACTCTATCCTTTAGAGGTTGAATATTCTTGAAGCCAAAGTCGGCGACTATGGCCTCGGCAGTCAGACCCCTGTCCTTCAACGAGCAGATTTCAGTGAGCAACACTCTGGCTTCGGCTGCCTATAAAATAGTAGGAGACTCCACCCAGCTAGGCGTGTGAACATCTGGTTGTCTCCCTGACCGAGGGGGAAGGGAGTCGCCGTGATTTTCTAAGATGAACCACTCGAGGCGCCACCCTTTATTGCTATCCTTAAGTGGAATGTCAAGGTATTCCACTTTCCTCCCTCGGTGGAGTTCTAAACTTGTGCCGCCAACGAGCTGGTGCTACCCTCTAGCCATCCCGGGCCGACAGTGATAGAGATACCTCTAGAGTCCGAAATGGGGGTGAATTCCAAGCAAAGCCTCGCACAGATGTACGAAAATGGCAACTTGAAGGATGGAGTTAGGGTTTAAGTGTGTCAGATTCAAATCATAGAAATCGAGAAGACCATGGAAAAAAGGAGAGACGGGAAGAGAGAGTCCACGGATGAGAAACAGCACGTAAACAACAGATTCATGGGTATCCTCTGTTGGAACAGTGATACCACGACAGATCTGCCAAGAACAGAGCTCTTTTGGCGGCAGAACCCCAGTCTCAACAAGATGAAAAATGCCAGATTCAGAAATAACAAACATGTGATTACCAGCGAACGGAAGCTGGCTGTTGGGATCGATGGGTGGGATGATCGGAACAACAACGCTCTATCTCTTCCGCTTGGGAACCATCGCAGTCTCTTTGGTGGAATGAACGGGATTGGGGTTTTGCGAAAGCAAGGAAGTGGCAGAGGGAAAAGTGAAGATAGGGCTCGGAAATCAAAAAGGCACATCGACATGAGTATAAATGGGATCCTTAGGTCGAGCATTACTTCTAAAGTGCAAAATCACCACTCGGAAAAGTAAAAACCGCAGTCGTCACTCGGGCATTACCTCTAAAATGTCATAATTGTCAAGCGCATGAGCAAACTCTCGAGCACACAAACAAAGAGCAAAATGATAGTGATCATTTGGAGCAACTACATCCTTGATTCATAGTAGAGGGGGTAACACAAACTCAAAGCCGACTCATTATGAGTCAACTTCTTCCACCCTTGCCATTACATTACATTACTCTACTATCTACACTACACTACGCTACTAACTAACACTACCTTATTCTACTACTACTCACTACTCACTATTACTACTACTACTATTATCTATACTAATATTTAACCAGTGGCATTGTGCCACTGGTCTTGCTGCCGCTGCCATCGCCCTTGCCGCCACCGTCGCCACTGTCGCCTTTGCCGCCGTTGTTGTTGTCGCCGCCGCCGCCCTTGCTGTTGTCGCCCTTGTCGCCGTCACCTCCGCCATCGTCATCACCACTGCTGTCGTTACCTCCATCGCCGTCGTCACCGCTGCTGCCATCGCCTTCGTCGTCGTCGTCGTCACCGCTGCCGTCGTCTCCGTCGTCGTCGCCGCTGCCGTCGTCTCCGTCATCATCGCTGCTGCTGCCATCGCCCTTGTCATCATCGTCGCTATCGCTCCACTCCTCAGAGGAGTCGGAGGAGTCCGCCTCATCCGAGGAGACCCCCGACTCGTCCGATCCTCTGAGTCCGGCGCGCTCGATGAAACGCCAGTACGCCCGGACTGCAACGGACAACCCCCTGGAGTCATCCGAGTCGTTGGATGACGCCAGGGGAGAAGCAGGAGCCAATGATCGTTCAGACCCGGAGGAAACCTTCTCTGAGTACTCCGAATCGTCGAAGTCCTCCGAGGGAGGACTCGGAGCACGCTTTTGCTTATCACTAGCATGGTGAGGCAAACCCTGATCTCTCCTGCCTCTACCCATGGTTGGTCGGAAAAAGGTGAGAGCAAAGAAGAAGAAGAAAGCAAAATATCAAAGGCTGAGTGAAGAAAGCAACGGGGCAAGCAGGCTATTTATAGAGGCCAGGGGTGACCGTCCACATCCTACCACGCACGCCGAACAGTCGCAAGAATTCAATAAGCGATTCAAGCCATCCAAAAATGATTCAGGCAACAGGCGCCGCTTTGCATAACACGACGCCATTTGGACCAAGGTCAACTGCTCAGGCAGTATGATTACACCCCACGGTCACATCAAGTTACTACTCCAGGACAGTGTGGTAAAACACTCTGTGTACCAAGACACCCCTTGGGCACACCCATTGGGTGTGTCGCCAGGAATTCTCAAAGATTTTCTGAAGAAGTCATATCCACAAAATATACACAATGAATGTATCGCAGCAAAAGAAGGAGATCGGCTACGATGGAAGGAAGTCCAAATGTGGCTACTCGAGTGCAAGTCCAATCAATAGAAGCATTGAAGCACAGAGTGGAGTGACGTTCAGCTGAGAACCATCTGCCTCGGCTGGACAGATGTCCAATCTGTCATTGATCAAATTAATTTTAGACCTAACAAGGCGTGGACAGATAGCATCGCCTGAATTCCCAGAGCATAAGATGAAGACAAAATGCTGATTTCTAAAGCATAAGATGAAGACAAAATGTTGATTTCTAAAGCATAAGATGAAGACCTTTGAATGGATTATTTCCAAAATCCACCCAAAGCTCGGGGGCTACACCCATTGGGTGCACCTTTGGTGCACCCAATAGATTTTTAGTCCCATGAAGGCAAAATGCTGATTTCTAAAGCATAAGATGATGACAAAATGCTGATTTCTAAAGCATAAGATGAAGACGAAATGCTAATTTCTAAAGCATAAGATGAAAACCTTTGAATGGATTATTTCCAAAATCCAACCAAAGCTCGGGAGCTACACCCATTGGGTGCACCCAATAGATTTTTAGTCCCATGGAGGCAAAGTGCTAATTTCTAAAAACATAAGATGAAGACGAAATGATGATTTCTAAAGCATAAGATGAAGTCCTTTGAATGGATTATTTCCAAAATCCACTCAAAGTTCGGGGGCTTGTGGGGGACAGATATCCCCCGGGTCCACTAGAAGGCTAAAAGGCCTCACACGGGGCCTTAGGCCAATTACCTCGCAGGGTTTTCCCTTCATGGGCTAGGTTAGAACTACTGGCGGAATGGGCCAACCTGAGGAGGAAGCCAACTCAGGGCGGGCGGACCGTCAGCTTGTGCGCTATCCACAGCAACCACCCGACTTTCCCGCGCATGGCGTCCTTGAATATCGGGACGGATTAGAGATAAGTTGGCAGGGTTGTAGGAAGTTTTGTTCGGTCAGTTCACTATTATCTAGGAGATATGCATCCACTCATGTACGCAAGGAGTGCCCTACAGTCGGATATATAAGGCCAGGGGTACCCTTTCACTTCCATCGATCAACCATCTACTAACCCCATTAGCTGCTCTCCATTCAAGAGACTCCACTTGTAACCCACCATATAGAGATCCGCACTAGGAAGTAGGGTGTTACGCCTCTCCAAGCGGCCCGAACCTGTAGAAAATTGCATGTCCATCTCTCATGCACCTAGCACGAACCATCGAGCTACAGTCGACAACACCGTCCTACCCAAAAGCACCGCAAGGGGTAACCCTGGGTGTGCGGTCAGGCTCTAAACACCGACAGTTGGTCTACATATGGTTATATGAAATTGTTAGGTTTGATATTAAGTGATAGCACTCGGCACTCGACAATGATTCGATTAAAATATAAATGCAGTTTGCATGTGGCTATCTAGTGGATTGAATATATATATATATATATATATATATATATATATGATTGTCGGCCATCGTGCCGTTGAAATATGCGTGGTTGTCAGCCATCGTGCTGATACTTTTATTTGCAGGTTTTAGAAACCTCCCCGTGCAGGGGAGGTGCTGCCGAAATTTTCTATTGATAGGCTTCTGTTAGAGGATGGAGGACCGTGAGTGGATGTACACGGGCCGTAGAGGAAGGAACGATCAACCATGAATGGATTAGAAAGACCGATGATTTTGTGGAACGGGTATATGGCGAAGCTGCTAAAGGAGCGAGTCTTGTCCCATGCCCATGCAGTAAATGTGCCAACCAGAAAAGAAAATCAAAGAAGGTCATGGTAGAACATATTTGGAAGAATGGATTTACGTCGGGCTATACTCGGTGGATCTTCCATGGTGAAGCGCATCGTACGAGAATGCTGAGTAGGGAACCCTAATGGCATCCTCGGCTTGCTGTGCAGGGAACACTTCCCTAGACTGGTTGAGTATGCCGGATTGACTGGCCCAGCCTACACCTTCGACCACTACACCATCGCCCCCGATGCAGTAAACCGGGACGGCCGGGAATTCAATAACAAGGCGGAGCGAGTGAAGCAAGAGCTGTTGGTAAGTCTTAATATAATGTAAAATATGTCACATTTGTTGCACATTTTTGAAATAATGTATGGATACATCATTTTTGTATGCAGGATTTCTTCAAATGCGAGGCTGGATACGAGGCTAGGGCGGATGTGGTGGCCACCACGAGCTGTAAGAAGCTCATCGTGGACATGCACTATGAGGCCCGAATCTAGGCCATCGTTAGCTACCACAGCTCCATCCTTGGGGAGAAGGTGACCAAGCAGCAAGCCCAAACCATGTCGTTGACCAGGGACTAGTACCTGCAGGTAAAGTCATGCATGTTTGGTACCAGTACTCCATGCATGAATTTAATTTTATCTTCTGATATGCAGTGTACGTGTTTACTTTGTAGATGATTCCATATTGGTGCGCCTCACATCCTATGTGCTGGGAGAAGATGGTGGATAGGTGGTGCTCGCCTGAGTGGGACGAGGCACACAACGCTAGCCGGGAACGGCGTCTGATGATGCAAGGTCACTCCCACCACCAAGGCAGCCACAACCTAGGCCAATATGCAGAATCATGGGTACGCCCTCTTTTTTATTTAGGTATATAGCATTGGATTAGATATTATTTCTAACTATCTCGTTGGTTTTCTTGCAGTAAGCGTCACATGGTGGCCAGCCTTGCTCCATCTTCTCGGCCTGTGCTATGGCTCATAAGGGCAAGGCAACGTCCGACGTCACCTACAACCCGGATGACGAGCATGAGGCGTACAACAACCCTGCCGTCTACAGCCGCCTTCATGACTACACCGCCATGGCGCAGGAGGTCCATGGCCTAGAATACGATCCAAGGACTGAGCAGATCGACCCCGATGTGCTCATGAGGGTCGGAGGAGGCAAGAGACATTGGCGGTACTGGATTCCTGATGGGGCAATTGACTCGTCGTCCACTCCCACTCTGTCTCAGGAGCACGTGCTTGAGTCCAGCCATACGACCTCGGCGCGATAGCTCACAACATCGCATACAACAACTCGAGGTTAGTGCTTCTATAACTCGTCATTTCTTGAGTTATATACCTTCTCTTTGAGTTACAGACCTAGTTAGAAGAAGAGAGGAGGGAACGTCAAGAGATGGAGGCGAGGATGTTGGCGGAGCGGGAGGCAAAGCGGGAGGCCCGCCTGGCAGATCAGCAGAGGATGGTGGAGATGTTCCAATATATGCAGAGCCTTGGCGCCGCACAGAGTTTTGCTCCGCCACCTCCATTGTTCCCTACAATTGACCCTGCTCTGTTCCATACTCCTGTGAGTATCAAAATTGTAGTTAGATGTTGGTAATGCATTTGGTATAACACTTGCAATCTCTTCTCTATGCAGGGACAATCTGGGGCGGCATCCAACAATCCTCATGGATCGCCCGGCCCATCGCCGCACCACTCCAGCCGCCCACCTCGATGAGAGTTATGTTCTTAGTGTTGAGACTTCAGAACTGTGGCAGAACCTCCCAAGTTATCGGGCCCACATGCACCTATCCTTGTCTCAAAGACCTCAGACTGCTATGCAGGTGCACTAGATAACTTAACAGGATCCGTCCGATTGCCCCAAGGACATCGGATAAACCACTTACAACCAAGATCGTGAGATTAAGTATCACAAATCACACACACCAATATTTTTGCAGCGGAAATCTTATTACCAAATTTTACAAGTTACATAAATTTTACATTATTTTATCGGAGTGATTACAAAAGTATAAGTTTGAAATATATGCTAGCTCAAGTGACCATCCTCAGTAAGAAGTATAGAAGGGTTACTTAGACTTATAAGAAGGCTGAGCCCACCGGCACTTAACACCATCAACAGCAACACAAAGATAGAACCTGAAAAACAATAGGGAATAAAACCTTGAGTACGGAATTACTCAGCAAGACTTACCCGACTAAAGAAAAGAATCTCAAGGGTATGCTAGCTCTAATAGGATTCAAGGAATGGCTTATCAAGAATCAAAGACTCTGTTTGCAGAAAAGCTTACTATGAGTGGATTCTTAAAAATCCAGTTTTAATTATTAGGTTAAGTAAAGTTACCTGCATCTAGAGTTCTTTCTACCCTAGTTCAATCACTTGATCTAAACTAGCCAATTTCTTATCAACCCTTTATCTTCACTGGATTGCTACGTGTAGGGTAGTGACCAAGTCTTCATATCCGCGAAGTTACGGCGACCCGAATCGATTATACTCAGCTGAGGATCTCTGATCACACGACATATGTACCACTTAACCCTTGCATATGTCAACTCGCCACCAGGGTTCTTAAGACCAGATCAGGTTCATGCCAACCAAGAGCACAAATACACCACCGTCCAGCCTCTTGCCATGGAGGGTACACGCTACTCTCGCCATCTCTCCACTCCCATTGCGTGTTATCTTATTCTGGTATTAGTCTGCCTGAGGCAAAGCTTACCCATGACGAGGCATGTGACCAGTTAAAGGGTCCTCGATCATCAAGCCTACATCGCACGGTCCTTAATCGACTCAGACGGAGACACTGCACTGAGACTCCCTTCTCGTGCAAGTCAACCTCCCGGTCTTAGCTTTATTATTTTCAACCCAAAGTTTGGTACCTGGTAGAGGTACATCTTTTCTGATGTTGAACCCATCACGGCCATGATGGATTCACCATCAAGTTTTATTTTTGAAAACATTCCCACCTACTGAAGCAACACCTTTGTTTTAAAACAAAACATTTTTGTTTTCTAAAGCAAGGCTAAGTGTCGGCGTTTCGACCCCGGGGGGTCCCTAGACCGACGAGTAAATTGTCGCCGCATGTCCCAGCCCAGATGGGTCGGCGCGAGACGGAGCACGAAGGGGGACAAGAGAGGAAAAGGGGAAACCCGCGGCCTCCGTGTTGTCCTGCGCCCAGGTCGGGTGCGCTTGCAGTAGGGGGTTACAAGCGTCCGCGTGGGGGAGAGCGAGGGACTCTACGCATCGTCCCGTCCTCCCGTGCGGCCAACCTTCTCGTAAGAGAGCCCTGGTCCTTCCTTTTATAGGCATAAGGAGGGGCCCAGGTGTACAGTGGGGGTGTAGCAATGTGCTAACGTGTCTAGCAGAGAGGAGCTAGCGCCCTAAGTACATGCCGTCGTGGCAGCCGGAGAGGTCTTGACACCCTGTTCATGTAATGTCATGGCCGTCGGAGGAGCGCTGGAGCCTTGAGGAAGAACAGCTGTCGGGGCTGTCGAGTCCTCACTGACGTCTCCTTGCTTCCGTAAGGGGCTGAGAGCCGCCGTCGTCACGGAGCACGCGGGGCGCCATCATTACTATTTGTTTACCGGGGCGAGCCTGATGGGACGCCGGTCTTGTTCCCCGTAGCCTGAGCTAGCTAGGGGTAGGGTAATGATGGCCCCTCTTGCGACGTGGTCGGTCCGAGTCCTAGGTCGGGCGAGGTGGATGCTGCTCCGAGGTTGAGGTCGAGTCTGTCTTCCAAGGTCGAGGCCGAGTCCGAGCCCCGGGTCGGGTGAGGCGGAGACTGTCGTCTGAGGCCAAGGCCAAGTCCGAGCCCTAGGTTCGGGCGAGGCAGAGTTCATCGCCTTTTGGGGTCGAGGCCGAGTCTGAGCCCTGGGGTCGGGCGAGGCGGAGTTCATCGTCTTCCGGGGCCGAGCCCGAGTCCGAGCCCTGGGGTCGGGCGAGGCAGAGTTCGTCGTCTTCCGGGGTCAAGCCCGAGTCCGAGCCCTGGGGTCGGGCGATGTAACACCCGGATTTTAGGGGTCCAAAACCCGGGGTTAACATAAACACCAGGTATGCTGGGACCAAGTCTCAAACATATGATGTATAGTGGCACAGGATCGAATGTCACAACTCTTTATATAACAGGAGTTCTATACAAAATAAATAATTACATTATAAGGAGACAACGGTCCAGCAACCCAAAGTTGACTGGGAGACGACGACCTAGACCTCTCACGAACTCATCACAGCATCCTCCATGAGCATCATCCTGCAGTACCTGGTCTTGACCTGTGGTGTATGTGAGACAGCAAGAGTGAGCTCACATACGTTCATTGCTCAACAAGTTGTGGGGAATAATGTGCATGAACTCGCCAAAGGTGGGAGCTCACGTGAAGTGTAAGGCTTACCAAAGAAGATGGTTAGAGCTGAGCATTGCTTTTAAAGTTGGTCAAAATTTTATTAGCAATTACTAAGTATAAGTAAATACCAGCCCAATTAAATAGTAGAACAAAAGTAACACCATCACCTGCGATGCAATGCATATGACAAATTGAATTTAGTTTCATAAATTAATCATGTGAGTGTCCGAGCTGCTCTTGACCGTGAGCACGGCTAGTATACTAGTTTTACACTCTGCAGAGGTTGCGCATCTTTACCCACAAGTCGTGTATCCCATGTCGCCAGGGTTTGCAAGGCCCTTAGACACTTCCGAGGTGAATGGCTAGGGATCCACTACGAGGCCTTTACAAAGTTCCACTAGCTTCCGAAAACCCGCTACAGTTTATAGGAAGATCCAGTACAGGAATCCCTTGCAGGACCGCCATCGCAGCAAAATCCTCCCGAGGGCCTCCCCGCACTGACCTCTCCCCTACTGCCCTTGCCCCTTTCGGGTAAGGTAGTCTTCCACTAGCTTTCCTAATTAATCAGCCAAGGGCGTCCCATTCCACCCTTATGGTAGCACTGTTTTCCCGGGTGGTTCTCCATGTTCCAATTAACATAATGATCTCATCATGAACAACAAATAACAACTGATAACAAAAGTGTAACCATGAATAGTGTATCTTCATACCCAAAACCACATATAGCACTAGCAAGTACTACCCAAAAAGTTCAGTGGTAAACAAGGTATAAAGATAGACAAACTAGGGTAACCTATTGGGTCCCATCAAAATTAACCTATGCAGATCACTATGATTAATTAGAACATGAGTAGGTGAAAAGAAGTGATCAAGGGCACAACTTGCCTGGGACTTGAGAATCCAGGTACCAACTTGCTCTTCAGATGACACGTGACCTCGCTCTAGTCGTAGCAATACAGACAAACATAGTATAGGCAAAATTAACATTACACCAAACATAAGTACAAACTGAATAACAATAATCTACGCGTTGCTACGAGATCGTAGGAACAAGAATTATTAATTTTGGAGTTATAGGTTTTAAGTTATGAATTTCCAAAGGTTCTATGTGCTTATTACAAGATTAATTAAGATAACAATTTTAATGTGACTTTTATGTGAAACTAGTGGCACTAAACGATAAATAATAATATTACAAAATTATAGGAACTGAAATGGTCCAATTTGGAGTTCGTATGGATTTTCTACAAATTAAACAAGTTCTAGTAATTATTTTCGTATTAAAAACCATTTTTTTTAATTACTTTTACTGGGTTTTATAAATCCTTGGACTGGGCGCACAAATAGCAGATAGTACAGGGGCCATGGTATAAATCTTCTGAAGACACATAACCCCCCTGCCGTGGATGGCGGGTTAAATAGATGAAACCCCAGGGTCTCTTTTAGAAAGTGACCACGGCGAAGGGGTATCTAGCATCCTGAGCCGCCCGATCTTCAATCAGCGGCACAGATTAGATTCAGTTTATAGTTAACCGGTATAGCAAACCGTGGCCACATGATTTCCATCAAACGGCCATGATTCGACGTCGCGAAAAGTTCTCTTCCATCTAATAGCTGCCGTCGATTCGGGCATCAACGGTACAGGATGCTTACCGCTCCCAGATCTTATCCTATCCGCTGGCTAAAATCGGACGGCCCAACGGCCTCCTACCCCAAGCCACCGGATCGCAGCGGCACCGCCCGTACCCTACGGCGGAGCCATTGCCGGCACGCGGCTGTTCGCCGATCTGAGCGTGAATCCCCAAATCCAAGGGGCGGTGGATGGAGCAGAGAAGAAGGTGAGCCATACGGCGGCGTTCACAACGTCGGTGGCGACGAGAAATAAGCTACTGACGCGATACGGCGGAGCAGCAGCGTCGGCAGCATGCCGATGAGAAATTCCCCTCCCCTAACAACTCCATTCTTCTAATCCACCGCTGTAACACATTGGGAATGTACAGGCGTCGGGTTCAGTGGCAGAATACCGGGGAGGGAAGCGAAGACGCACCCCGACCGCGAGGACGAGTTACGAGTCGCCAGCGGCCGAATCCGGTAGACAATTGACGATGTCCGACCAGGCTTCCGGGTTAGGGATGAAGACCACGAGCGCGGAGGGGAAAGGAGAAGTGCTCGGCTTCATTTATACCCAGCTCGGGATGGCGGCGAGGTCAACCCACGGCCGCGAGTTTCACGGCGAAGCGACCGTGTCGTCCGGATTCTGCGGCGGAAGAGAGGAACAGAGGGCGCCGAGACAATGACCGACGGGCCCGTGTTGTCAGCCGCAGATTCCACGGCGTAGCGCATACTTGGTCCGATGTGGGCGCGGGTGAAAGCGGCCGACGAGCGGGTCCCATACACCAGCGTCACCAGCGAAGACGGGCTGCGCAGTAGGGTTTGGTTACTGGGCCGCCAGCAAGGGTTTTAGGCCCATCCGAGCGCTTTTCCTTTTCCTTTTATATTTTCCTTTTTCCTTTTTGATTTATTTTCTTTTCATTTGAATCTCTAATTTGAATTTAAATCCTGTTATGAACTTTCACCTTTGAGTCAAATGTACGATCTCAAATCTGTACAAGAATAATATATATATTATAATTATTTTTATTCACATAGTAATTTCTTCCTTCTCTTTTCTCTTTTATTTTATATTTCCATTTTCAAATTCTAGTTTTCTTAGCTTAAGCTTGTTTCACAAATTTGAATACAAAGTGCAACAATACAATAACTTTATCATGAGATGCATTTTATTTATTTATTTATCTGTTATGTTAACCCATATAATTCCATTAATCAAATATGCACAAAGAAGAGAAAAACCAATTTAACTCCCAAGGGTTCCATAATCCCAAGATACCCACTTATAAACATATTTATTTATTTATAACCTTATTTTTCTTTGATACAATTTTTTTTTGGGCTCTACAAATCCTACCCCCCTTAAAAAGAATCTCGTCCTCGAGATTTGTAAGAAAGAGGATATAGGAAGAGTGATTTGAAATTTAGCTTTTAGTTTCTAATTAGTTCAAAATCAAGAGTTTCTCTTTTTATTATTGGTAAGTGATAGGAGAGCATGGGTAATATGGGTATGTCCACTTTATTATGTAGGATAGAAAATATCTTTAAAGTATTTATAGGTTTGGGTAAGAATGTGTAGGGTAAGGAAAGACTTCATCCAAGATTTGTGGATCTTGACTCTTCTTGGTGACCTTACTTGATCCTTGAAGACTTGGGTTGGTGTTCATCCTTCCTTGATGGAGTTGATCGTCTTCTTTGGTCTTATCTCACTGATTAGGAGTTAGTGTATATTATCGGGCTAGAGAATATGGTTAAGATAGGTATGGTTGAGATTGACCACATGACGTAGGTCAAAATCTGGTTTGATGTCAGGTGGTGGTTGATAGATTATGCAATCCATTAAGACTCTATTGATTGGGTAAGTTATGTAACTTGTTATATAGGTCGAGTTGTTGTGTATGGCCAAGTTGATATAAGCCTCCAAATTAGGCTTAAGTGATTTAGGAGTATGGCCTTATCCTTTGTACCACATTAAGCATCTTACATTAGATTAACTCAACTTAAGGTCAGCCTTCATTAGGTTAGACTAATCTATCACATTAGATCAGGTCTAGGTTAGATTGGTAGGACTAGACAGACTATATAAGATCTCATTAATTTTGATTAGATCATGATTGTTACTTTAGGATGGGATTAATATGCTAATTAGGGCAAGATGAATTCATAAGGATAAGGTAAAATCCTTTAAGGTCAGTTAGTTCTATCAAGATGGGATAAGTAAAGTGGTTAGGATAAGATGAATCCTTCAAGATAAGATAAATCTATTAAGATAAGAGAAAACCTCTTAAGATAAGATGGATCTATATACATTAGGATAAGTTAAGACCTTTTGAGATAAGATAGATCTATGAGTGTAGGATAGAATCTCTTGAGATGAGATGAAATTAAAGGGAGAATTTTTTAAGATAAGATGGGTATTGTTAGGCTAGTTACTTTATTGAAGGATAATTTAGTTTGTCTAGTTATTTTATAAATATACTTTTATACCTATGTGTATATGCAGATGCAATTGTGGACATTACTCCACAACTAATCACACTCAATCAAAGATCCAAATCATACAAGTATCATAAGAACAAACATTCAAATACATAGACACTTATAAAAATAGTTTTGTTTTTGTTCCTAAGATGAGGTCTCTTATTCCTAAAGGTCACTTTAGGCACAGGATTTCAAAGTGTAAAATCCACATTTGTCTTTTAGAAGGAAAGATAAGAATAATCAGAGTAAAGCGGAATTAGATGAGAAAGATTAAGAGAAGTTTAGAAAAGAATCAGAGTAGCAAAGGTAAGTAGACAATGGTTGTCCAGTTCTATCTAGGTTTCGTCCTACAGTCAACATTCCTCTGATACCACTTCTGTAACACCCGGATTTTAGGGGTCCAAAACCCGGGGTTAACATAAACACCAGGTATGCTGGGACCAAGTCTCAAACATATGATGTATAGTGGCACAAGATCGAATGTCACAACTCTTTATATAACAGGAGTTCTATACAAAATAAATAATTACATTATAAGGAGACAACGGTCCAGCAACCCAAAGTTGACTGGGAGACGACGACCTAGACCTCTCACGAACTCATCACAGCATCCTCCATGAGCATCATCCTGCAGTACCTGGTCTTGACCTGTGGTGTATGTGAGACAGCAAGAGTGAGCTCACATACGTTCATTGCTCAACAAGTTGTGGGGAATAATGTGCATGAACTCGCCAAAGGTGGGAGCTCACGTGAAGTGTAAGGCTTACCAAAGAAGATGGTTAGAGCTGAGCATTGCTTTTAAAGTTGGTCAAAATTTTATTAGCAATTACTAAGTATAAGTAAATACCAGCCCAATTAAATAGTAGAACAAAAGTAACACCATCACCTGCGATGCAATGCATATGACAAATTGAATTTAGTTTCATAAATTAATCATGTGAGTGTCCGAGCTGCTCTTGACCGTGAGCACGGCTAGTATACTAGTTTTACACTCTGCAGAGGTTGCGCATCTTTACCCACAAGTCGTGTATCCCATGTCGCTAGGGTTTGCAAGGCCCTTAGACACTTCCGAGGTGAATGGCTAGGGATCCACTACGAGGCCTTTACAAAGTTCCACTAGCTTCCGAAAACCCGCTACAGTTTATAGGAAGATCCAGTACAGGAATCCCTTGCAGGACCGCCATCGCAGCAAAATCCTCCCGAGGGCCTCCCCGCACTGACCTCTCCCCTACTGCCCTTGCCCCTTTCGGGTAAGGTAGTCTTCCACTAGCTTTCCTAATTAATCAGCCAAGGGCGTCCCATTCCACCCTTATGGTAGCACTGTTTTCCCGGGTGGTTCTCCATGTTCCAATTAACATAATGATCTCATCATGAACAACAAATAACAACTGATAACAAAAGTGTAACCATGAATAGTGTATCTTCATACCCAAAACCACATATAGCACTAGCAAGTACTACCCAAAAAGTTCAGTGGTAAACAAGGTATAAAGATAGACAAACTAGGGTAACCTATTGGGTCCCATCAAAATTAACCTATGCAGATCATTATGATTAATTAGAACATGAGTAGGTGAAAAGAAGTGATCAAGGGCCCAACTTGCCTGGGACTTGAGAATCCAGGTACCAACTTGCTCTTCAGATGACACGTGACCTCGCTCTAGTCGTAGCAATACAGACAAACATAGTATAGGCAAAATTAACATTACACCAAACATAAGTACAAACTGAATAACAATAATCTACGCGTTGCTACGAGATCGTAGGAACAAGAATTATTAATTTTGGAGTTATAGGTTTTAAGTTATGAATTTCCAAAGGTTCTATGTGCTTATTACAAGATTAATTAAGATAACAATTTTAATGTGACTTTTATGTGAAACTAGTGGCACTAAACGATAAATAATAATATTACAAAATTATAGGAACTGAAATGGTCCAATTTGGAGTTCGTATGGATTTTCTACAAATTAAACAAGTTCTAGTAATTATTTTCGTATTAAAAACCATTTTTTTTAATTACTTTTACTGGGTTTTATAAATCCTTGGACTGGGCGCACAAATAGCAGATAGTACAGGGGCCATGGTATAAATCTTCTGAAGACACATAACCCCCCTGCCGTGGATGGCGGGTTAAATAGATGAAACCCCAAGGTCTCTTTTAGAAAGTGACCACGGCGAAGGGGTATCTAGCATCCTGAGCCGCCCGATCTTCAATCAGCGGCACAGATTAGATTCAGTTTATAGTTAACCGGTATAGCAAACCGCGGCCACATGATTTCCATCAAACGGCCATGATTCGACGTCGCGAAAAGTTCTCTTCCATCTAATAGCTGCCGTCGATTCGGGCATCAACGGTACAGGATGCTTACCGCTCCCAGATCTTATCCTATCCGCTGGCTAAAATCGGACGGCCCAACGGCCTCCTACCCCAAGCCACCGGACCGCAGCGGCACCGCCCGTACCCTACGGCGGAGCCATTGCCGGCGCGCGGCTGTTCGCCGATCTGAGCGTGAATCCCCAAATCCAAGGGGCGGTGGATGGAGCAGAGAAGAAGGTGAGCCATACAGCGGCGTTCACAACGTCGGTGGCGACGAGAAATAAGCTACTGACGCGATACGGCGGAGCAGCAGCGTCGGCAGCATGCCGATGAGAAATTCCCCTCCCCTAACAACTCCATTCTTCTAATCCACCGCTGTAACACATTGGGAATGTACAGGCATCGGGTTCAGTGGCAGATTACCGGGGAGGGAAGCGAAGACGCACCCCGACCGCGAGGACGAGTTACGAGTCGCCAGCGGCCGAATCCGGTAGACAATTGACGATGTCCGACCAGGCTTCCGGGTTAGGGATGAAGACCACGAGCGCGGAGGGGAAAGGAGAAGTGCTCGGCTTCATTTATACCCAGCTCGGGATGGCGGCGAGGTCAACCCACGGCCGCGAGTTTCACGGCGAAGCGACCGTGTCGTCCGGATTCTGCGGCGGAAGAGAGGAACAGAGGGCGCCGAGACAATGACCGACGGGCCCGTGTTGTCAGCCGCAGATTCCACGGCGTAGCGCATACTTGGTCCGATGTGGGCGCGGGTGAAAGCGGCCGACGAGCGGGTCCCATACACCAGCGTCACCAGCGAAGACGGGCTGCGCAGTAGGGTTTGGTTACTGGGCCGCCAGCAAGGGTTTTAGGCCCATCCGAGCGCTTTTCCTTTTCCTTTTATATTTTCCTTTTTCCTTTTTGATTTATTTTCTTTTCATTTGAATCTCTAATTTGAATTTAAATCCTGTTATGAACTTTCACCTTTGAGTCAAATGTACGATCTCAAATCTGTACAAGAATAATATATATATTATAATTATTTTTATTCACATAGTAATTTCTTCCTTCTCTTTTCTCTTTTATTTTATATTTCCATTTTCAAATTCTAGTTTTCTTAGCTTAAGCTTGTTTCACAAATTTGAATACAAAGTGCAACAATACAATAACTTTATCATGAGATGCATTTTATTTATTTATTTATCTGTTATGTTAACCCATATAATTCCATTAATCAAATATGCACAAAGAAGAGAAAAACCAATTTAACTCCCAAGGGTTCCATAATCCCAAGATACCCACTTATAAACATATTTATTTATTTATAACCTTATTTTTCTTTGATACAATTTTTTTTTGGGCTCTACAGGCGAGGCGGAGTTTCCTATGGCGCCCGAGGCCAGGCTTGGCTGCTGTCAGCCTCACTCTATCGAGTGGCACGACAGTCGGAGCGACGCCGGCGGCGCTGTCTTCTTGTCAGGCCGGTCAGTGGAGCGGTGAAGTGACTGCGGTCACTTTGGCTCTATCGACTGAAGGGCGTGTGTCAGGATAAGGTGTCAGGCCATCCTTGCATTAAATGCTCTTGCGATACGGTCGGTCGGTGTGGCGATCTGGCCAAGGTTGCTTCTTGGCGAAGACTGGGCCTCGGGCGAACCAAAGGTGTGTCCGTCGCTTGAGGGGGTCCTCGGGCGAGACGTGAATCCTCTGGGGTCGGCTGCCCTTGCCCAAGGCTGGGCTCGGGCGAGGCAAGATCGTGTCCCTTGAGTGTACCGAGCCTTGACTTAATCGCACTCATCAGGCCTTTACAGCTTTGTGCTGATGGGGGTTACCAGCTGAGATTAGGAGTCTTGGCGGTACCCCTAATTATGGTCCCTGACAGTAGCACCCGAGCCTCGAAGGGACTGTTGGTACTCGCTTGGAGGCTTTTGTTGCACTTTTTTGCAAGGGGACCGACCTTCCTCGGTTGCGTTTCGTTCCGGTGGGTGCGCGCGAGCGCACCTGCCGGGTGTAGCCCCCGAGGCCTCGGAGGAGTAGTTTGACTCCTTCGAGGTCTTAGTACGTTTCGTAATGCTTCGGCCGGTCTGGTTGTTCCCTTATGCAAACTGGCTGTAGCCCGGGTGCACAGTCGAGTCCCAAGTTCTCGGACTGGTATGTTGATGCTGTCAACGGTTTGGCCGGAGCCGGGTTTGCGAGAGCAGCTCCCGAGCCTCCGCACAGAGCGAGAGGACGGTCAGGGATAGACTCGACTTTTTACATATGCCCCTGCGTCGCCTTTCTGCAAGGAGGAGGGGGGAAGCGCCATGTTGCCCATGGAGGGCGCCGAACATGGTGTCTCCAGTGAGTTGCTAACCGGTAATCCGAGTGGACGCCCGTGCCCCATTTGTTAGGGGTCGGCTAGTGGCCCAGAGGCGCGCTGCAAAAGTACCTATGGGTGATTTGCCAGACCCGGTCCCCTTTTGATGGGGTCCGAGGGCTCGATGCCTCCCTCTGGTGGGATTCCGTTACAAAATCATTCCCGTTGGTCTCGGAAATGTCCTAGGGTACCTCGGGAGTGCAGCCCGAGCCTCGGTTATGTATCGAACGTACCCAGGGTCATCCCTCGCTCTGCGTCTGAGGCGGCTGTTGAACCCTTCCGAGGGGCCAGCCTTCGAACCTCTGATCAGTAGGGAGGCTCGGGGCCCGCTTCCTTCGCGGAGAAGGATCCCTTTCGGAGTATCCCCTTTCCCAATCCCTAAGGCAAGAGAGAGAAAGAGGAAGTGGAAAAGGATACGAAATCGAATGACGTGGCGCACCTTTTTTGACGCGATCATTATGGCGGAGGTGAAGCGTCGCCTACTTCGCCTGCCAAAGGTGCCGCCTGTCCTGCCGCAGAGTTAATGCGACGAGACGAGTGGTTCACGGGGCGGCCGTTGTGTTTGCGTGAGCCGTTCGAGGAACGGAACACGGACGCGTCGTCTTCACGCCGTGGGAGAAGGTCCTCTCACTATCCTAGGAGGGGACGTGAGCTTGCTGACGACTTGACTGCCGCTTCCGCCCGCCTGCCACCGCCATTACTGCCGGCCCATTTCTGGCCGTATCGACCGTCGCGCCCTCTCCCGCGGCTGACTGACCCATGACCGATGTGCTCGGTTGGCACTGTCGGGTCATGCGCAGGGTCACCTCGAGTCGTGGCACTGGTTCCGCAGTCGAGAAGGCACGGTACTGGCGCGAGTGGCGGTGCAGTTTCTTGCACGTAGTAACCGGCACGCCGGTTACATGACGTGTGGGCCTGGGCCTCCATGCTGGATGCGTCGAAGTCGAAAGGGTGCGCCCCCCTGGGTGTGGTTGCATGCCGCCTGCATGGTGGTCCGCCCTTTCACCCGCTGGCCTGGGCGAAAGTGGAGGAATGCTCGTAACCGCTGGGCAGTTGCGCGCACCGTGCACGGCGGTTTGGCTTTGTCTGCCCTGGGCCAGCTTGCATGACGCGTGGGGCCCAGCCCCCGTGTCGTAGGGGGAGGACCTTGGAGCGTGTTGGAGAAGACTCAGCCCGCGACGGCTGAGGACGCAAGTGGGGAGAGTTGCCTTTAAATGGAGGGTGACCCCCTTGAAAGGCAACCATTTCTTCGCGCTCCCCTCATGCATCGTGTCTTTTCACCTTTCGAGTCCCCAGATGGGGGGCGCCCGTGGTTCTTCCACCTTGTCGTTGTTGGGGGAACGCAACTTCGCGGAAGTTGGTACCTTTTAGCCATCGTTTGGCTTCAAGGATTTTCATCAGGCAGCCCGGCTGCATCCCCTCGCCGGTGGTCACCCAAGACGGTGACCACCAGCTCCAGGGTGGGGAGAAGCAAGCCGGGCTGCAGCCTCTGCCCCGCCCTCAGTTTCAAGGATCTTCATCATCCTTGCTGGGGCGGAGAGCGAGGCGAGCCGGGGGGTTGCCTCCGCGTGGGTCGGTAACCCTTTTCTTCCCCCGGCGTTTGGGGGAGAAAGGCATCCTCCAGCCCCGCGGAGGCTTCCTTCAACCACACCGGGGAAGGCGGACTGCTGCTGCCCAGCCAGGGTGCAGCATTCCGTCCTCCGTCCGGGCGATGGTCGCGCCGCGTACGGGCCGGCCACGTCCAGGTCTTCCTCGCGCCGATAGCCATGCCAGAGGGTCGCCCAGCACGTTGTGCGCCACGAGGGCGGCGCTCATGTTCTGGGGTGGCTCCGGCGAGGGCGGGAGCGAGGACCTGCCGGTGCGCTTTGGGGCGACTGGCACCCGCTGGTGCGGTGTTGAGGTGGTGGCAGACGGAGAAGGTTTCTCTGCTGACGAGATTTCCAACTCCGCCTGCACCCTCGGACCTCCGTCCCCTGATTTGAATGGCTGGTTCTCGTCCTTCGTGGGCGAGAGCCTTTCTGCCGCAGCGTCCGCCCAGAAGCCGTTGCTGCAGCTGTCTCACCGCCCGAGATGGAGGTCGTTGTCGCTGCTGCCGGAGCGGGCGTCGGCGAGTCACCAGGGGTTTTGTCGCCCCGCAGGCCCTCCAACGTGGGGGGTTCCACAACAGCAAAACTGAAAACTCCCGTCGGCCAAAATAATTCTCGTCGGTTTTTAGGGTTGCCGACAGGAGTTAATTAACTACCGTCGGCCATTACGAAGCCGACGGGAGATAAATAACTCCCGTCGGTTAGTCCGGAGGCCGACGGGAGCTAAATTATCTCCCGTCGGCTTCGTTATGGCCGACGGGGTTTAGGGCGGGCCAGGCTAAACGCGCGCACCGGCCCAATCTCTCGGCCTCTCCCTTTCTCGAGTCCGTTCATCTCTCGTGCACGACGCCTGCGCAGCCGCCGTCGACCGCCGCCACCGCCGACCGCCGACCCCGCCGCGCCCGTCCTGTCCCTAGCCGCGACTTGCCGACGCCGCTGCCCCCGCCCGCCCGTCCACGGCGCGCGACCCCTGCGCAGCGCCCCCGCCGCCGGCCGCCTGCCCGGCCACCGGCCGGCGCCGCGCCCTCCCCGGCCTGCCCCGCGCCCAACACAGCCACCAGCGTCGTCTGACCGGCCACCGGCGCGCCCGTCCCGTCCCCCGCCGCGGTTTGCTGACGCCGCTGCCCCCGGCAAAGTGAGTATATGGGCGCACGCGGTATATTTATATCGAAAATATGCTTATTCCCGTCGGTTGGTTGGTTGCATTGATTAAGCCGATGGGAGTTAACTACGTTGTGGTAGTTTGATTAGTATGATACACTGTTTATTTGTTTATGCACTTTACTTTATTTTTACCATTATTTTCCTAGAGTTTTAGGGTTAAGTGCGCAGACCATTAGTTAACCCTAGGCGTCACCCATTCCGAAAGCACGCACATCACATTTATTCATATGTTTGGACCTAATGCACCTGGACAATCTATGGATGCATAGATTGTATAGTTTCATTCGGTCCAAACACAGGATTACTTGTGATGTGCGTGGTTCCGGGATTGTCCATGTATTTGGACAGCCGAAGAATGGGTGTGGCCGCATGTGATTCGTGCACGTGTCCGATGGTCCGAACGAGATTTCGGCAGCATAACCCAGTTGTTCTCCGTCGCACCATGATAGGCGTGCGTTCAGAGAACAGCGGGGTTATGCTGCCGAAATTTTGTTCGAACCATCGGGCACGTCACGAGTCGCATGCGACCGCCTCCATTCTCGGGTGGGTTTATGGCCTTTCCTATAGTAGGGTTATCACCTAAGCCACGTGCATCGCTCTTATATGCTGAATTTTTGGTTGGTGGTTTACACAACAACAAAACTGAGCCATCCTGGTCCACAAACATGGAAGATGACCGTGAGTGGATGTATGCTGGTTTGAAGAAGGGCAGATGTCTCACAAAGGAATGGTTTCAGAAGACAGAAAAGTTTTTAGAGAACGCTCGTGGAGAGTCAACCCACGCTGTGATTAGGTGCCCATGCACCAAATGTGGGAACATCCAGTCACATGACAAGAGAACTGTGGCACTACACCTTTGCAGTCATGGGTATGTTCAAGGTTATAAGGTTTGGGATAAGCACGGTGAGACATGGAGTATAGTATCAGCACAGATGGAGGTGGATGATGGTGAAAACGTTGATCGGTTAGATCATATGTTAGAAGATATGCAGGCAGAGTTTGTCAACAATCCTGAAGATCCACCTACAAAAGAGGTTGAAGAGTTGTTCAAACTCCTCCAAGACTTAGAAATGCCTCTGCACGTGTAACACCCGGATTTTAGGGGTCCAAAACCCGGGGTTAACATAAACACCAGGTATGCTGGGACCAAGTCTCAAACATATGATGTATAGTGGCACAGGATCGAATGTCACATCTTTATATATAACAGGAGTTTTATACAAAATAAATAATTACATTATAAGGAGACAACGGTCCAGCAACCCAAAGTTGACTGGGAGACGACGACCTAGACCTCTCACGAACTCATCGCAGCATCCTCCGTGAGCATCATCCTGCAGTACCTGGTCTTGACCTGTGGTGTATGTGAGACAGCAAGAGTGAGCTCACATACGTTCATCGCTCAACAAGTTGTGGGGAATAATGTGCATGAACTCGCCAAAGGTGGGAGCTCACGTGAAGTGTAAGGCTTACCAAAGAAGATGGTTAGAGCTGAGCATTGCTTTTAAAGTTGGTCAAAATTTTATTAGCAGTTACTAAGTATAAGTAAATACCAGCCCAATTAAATAGTAGAACAAAAGTAACAACTTCACCTGCAATGCAATGCATATGACAAATTGAATTTAGTTCCATAAATTAATCATGTGAGTGTCCGAGCTGCTCATGACCGTGAGCACGGCTAGTATACCAGTTTTACACTCTGCAGAGGTTGCGCATCTTTACCCACAAGTCGTGTATCCCATGTCGCCAGGGTTTGCAAGGCCCTTAGACACTTCCGAGGTGAATGGCTAGGGATCCACTACGAGGCCTTTACAAAGTTCCACTAGCTTCCGAAAACCCGCTACAGTTTATAGGAAGATCCAGTACAGGAATCCCTTGCAGGACCGCCATCGCAGAAAAATCCTCCCGAGGGCCTCCCCGCACTGACCTCTCCCCTACTGCCCTTGCCCCTTTCGGGTAAGGTAGTCTTCCACTAGCTTTCCTAATTAATCAGCCGAGGGCGTCCCATTCCACCCTTGTGGTAGCACTGTTTTCCCGGATGGTTCTCCATGTTCCAATTAACATAATGATCTCAACATGAACCATAAACAACAACTGATAACAAAAGTAGAATCATGAATAGTAATGTGTATCTCTATACCCAAAGCCACATATAGCACTAGCAAGTACTACCCAAAGATTCAGTGGTGAACAAGGTATAAAGATAGTCAAACTAGGGTAACCTATTGGGTCCCATCAAAATTAACCTATGCAGATCATTATGATTAATTAGAACATGAGTAGGTGAAAAGAAGTGATCAAGGGCACAACTTGCCTGGGCCTTGAGAATCCAGGTACCAGGATGATCTTCAGGTGATACGTATCCTCACTGCTAGTCGTAGCAATTCAAACAAACATGGTATAGGCAAAATTAACATTACACCAAACATAAGGACAAAATGCATATTAATAATATACATATTAAAATAAGATCATAGGAACAGGAATCATTAATTTTGGAGTTATAGATTTTAAGTTATGGATTTCCAAAGATTTTATGCATTTAATATAGGGTTAAGTGAGAAATAAGTTTTAATGTGTACTTCATGTAAAAACAGTGGTACTATTTAATAGAGAATATTATTACAAAATTTTAGAAACTGGAATGGTTCAATTTGGAGCTAGAATGAATTAGTTATGAATTAAATAAGTTTCTGGATTTATTTTAACACTAAAAATCATTTTCCAAATCATTTTCTATGATTTTATAACCCTTTGGACTGTGCCTCAATTAAACAGAAGCGCAGGGGGCTCGGGTATAAAATTCCTAAGACTCTGGCAACAGTCGCTGAGGACGGCGGGTTTATTCCAAGAAAAGGCAGGGTCTCTTTTAGAAAGTGGCCACGGCGAAGGGGTATCGGCTCATCTGAGCCGTTGGATCACAAATCAAGGATGCAGATTAGAAGTCCTGGCTCCGAACCGGTATGTAATATTAAGCATCGGATCAACAATCGACGATCGAGGATTCCCCATGTGCGCAGGACATACTAGTCCTTGGATCAAGGATCAACGGTCATGATCGAAGCGTTTCTTATGTTTCGATCCTGGCCCTTCATTCCGATCGACGGCCCCAGGCCATCATCCCCAACGTGCCCGGTGCTCCTTTCCCCAGACCGCGACGGCGGCGGTACCACCCCCCGGCGCACAGCACGGGAGCTCCTGGATTCCCCCCACATCCGGTCGGTACTACATTCATTCAGGGGCGCGCGAGGTGACACCAGGGGATGCCCATGTCTCCAATCGACGCACAGGCCGCAGCAAAGAAATGACACCGCGGCGGCGCTCCACCGATGAGCTCGTCAACAAGCACCCCGACGTCCCAAATTCCAAATTGGCGAGAGCTAAACCACCACGAGGACATGGCGAAGAGGCGAAGAGGGCAAAATTACCAGTGGATAGAAGGGCGGAGGTGCCTAGCCACGGAAGCGTGCGGCTCGGCAACAATTTTCAGCGACGGTGAGCGATTACCCGAGACCCGCGCACCAATCAGGCACGATGAGCACCTGATTATGTGCGGTGTGGGTTGGCGAAGGTCTCTGGCTCAACAATCGGGCACCCAGTGGTGACGTGGTGGGTAGCACCGGTGGCGGCAGCGGATCTCTTCCCTATTCAAGCGATGGATTCAGCTCCCAGCTCCAATGGATCACGGTGACGATGACTAGATTATATAGGCCACGTCCCAACAAAAGTTGCCCCCACAAGCGTGGATCACGGTGGATCGGTTGGGGGAAGGTTGCGCCAAACCCGCGAGATGCGCAGCGGAAGCTTCGGTGCTGGGAGGATGAAGCCGGACCTGAGCAGCGGGGCCCGCGAGGCGGTGTCCAGGCGCGCGCGCAGGTCTTGTGCGGCTGCCGCCCCGGGCCCGCGTGTCAACGAAACAAGCGAGGAAGCCGAGCGCGATTGTGAGGCTGTGCCGTGGGGCCAGGGTGTCGGCACCCGTTTGCTGGGCTGCGTGCTTGCGAGAGGGAAACAAGGGAGTGGGCCGGAATGGGTTTCTGCGGCCCAACAGTGGGATTTTTCTTTTTCCTTTTCTTTTTATCTCCCATTTTCTTTTCTTTCTTTCTAAAATCAATTTAAATTCGAATTTAGTTTCAAACCTTGTGCAAGTTTATTCTCCAATCATGTTGTGAAATGAAGAATACCAATTTTTGAAATATATTTATATTATTTTTATCTTCATATCACTTCTCCTTTTACTTTTAAACCCTAGTTTTAAATGTAGGCTTAATCCTATTTCTAGTCATTTTATGTTATTGTTATTTTTATTTAATGCACAAACATAGAAACTCCAACAAATGCATTTTATTCTTTATTTTAGAATAATTGTTTTATTTAGTCACTCTCAATTACATAGGTGCTCTTTTTTTTATGATGCAAAGGAGACACACAAAATGAGAATAACTCTCTATTATTCTTTGTATGCAATTTTGAGTATTACAAATCCTACCCCCCTTAAAAATAATCTCGTCCTCGAGATTAGTAAGAAAGAGGATATAGGAAAAGTGATTTGAAATTTAGCTTTTAGTTTCTAGTTAGTTCAAAATCAAGAGTCTCTTTTTTTTTCATTAGTAAGTGATTAGGAGAGCATGGGTATTATATGTATGTCCACATAATTATGTAGGATAGAAGATGTCTTTAAAGCATAGATGGGTTTAGGTAAGAAAGTGTAGGGTAAGGAAAGACTCCATCCAAGATTGTGGATCTTGACTCATCTTGGTGACCTCACTTGATCCCTGAAGACTTGAGTTGGTGCTCATCCTTACTTGATGAAGTTGATCATATTCTTCGGTCTTGTCTCATTGATGAGGAGTTAGTGTATATTATTGGGCTGGGGAATATGGTTAATATAGGTATGGATGAGATAGACTACATGATGTAGGTTAAAAGTTTGTTTGATGTTAGGTGGTGGTTGATAGATTATGCAATCCATTAAGACTCTATTGATTGGGTAAGTTATGCAACTTGTTATATAGGTCGAGTTGTTGTGTATAGCCAAGTTGATATAAGTCTCCAAATTAGGCTTAAGTGATTTAGGAGTATGGCCTTATCTTTTGTACCAATATTAAGTAACTCACGGTAGGTTAGATCATATAAGATTAGATAAAATCTAGATTAGGTTGGATATGACTAGGTTAGACTAGTTTAGGTTAGATAGGTCCAACAAGGTAGAATATGTTAGGATGTTTTGAGATTAGTTAGATATGTTATGATAAGATAGAGTCTCTTGCTAGTTTATAATTGAGAGGTTATGCAACTATCAGATGGTTAAGGTAGTTGCATATGGCCAAGCCGATCTGTCATTCTTAATTTAATGCAGGGTGAACTAAGTTAAGACCTGTTCTATAGAGTCTAAACTATTTCATCAGTATTATCTAACATGTTTGATAAGTCACTTTAGATTTGATCAGATCTAGGTTAGATTGGTGTGACTAGTTTGACTAGATAAGATCTAATAAATTTGCATTAGATCATGGTTGTTAAACTAGGGTGGATAAGTATGCTTATTAGGATAAGGCAGATCCATAAAGATAAGATAGAATCTTCTGAGGCCAGTTAGATCTATTAGGATAAGGAAAAAAAATCTTTTAAAGATAAGATGAGTATCTTTTAAGATGAGATGGATCTATTAAGATAAGGGAAAATCTTCTACGATAAGATGATTTGGTTAGAATGAGATCTTTTAGGATATGATAAATCTCTTAAGCTAGATATGTTCCAATGGGAATAATCTAAGTTGTCTAGTTATTTTATAAATATATTTTTATACCTATGTGTATATGCAGATGCAATTGTGGACATTACTCCACAACTCATCCCACTCAAACAAAGATCCAAATCAGACAAGTATCATAAGAACAAACATTCAAGCATATAAATATTTACAAAAATAGTTTTGTTTTTGTTCCTAGGATTAGGTCTCCTATTCCTAAAGTCACTTTAGGCACTGGATTTCAAAGTGTGAAATCCACATTTGTCTTTAGAAAGAAAAGATAAGAATAATCAGAGTAAAGCGGAAATAGATGAGAAAAGATTAAGGTAAGTTTAGAAAAGAATCAGAGTAGCAGAGGTAAGTAAATAATGGTTGTCCAGTTCTATCTAGGTTTCGTCCTACAGTCAACATTCCTCTGATACCACTTCTGTAACACCCGGATTTTAGGGGTCCAAAACCCGGGGTTAACATAAACACCAGGTATGCTGGGACCAAGTCTCAAACATATGATGTATAGTGGCACAGGATCGAATGTCACATCTTTATATATAACAGGAGTTTTATACAAAATAAATAATTACATTATAAGGAGACAACGGTCCAGCAACCCAAAGTTGACTGGGAGACGACGACCTAGACCTCTCACGAACTCATCGCAGCATCCTCCGTGAGCATCATCCTGCAGTACCTGGTCTTGACCTGTGGTGTATGTGAGACAGCAAGAGTGAGCTCACATACGTTCATCGCTCAACAAGTTGTGGGGAATAATGTGCATGAACTCGCCAAAGGTGGGAGCTCACGTGAAGTGTAAGGCTTACCAAAGAAGATGGTTAGAGCTGAGCATTGCTTTTAAAGTTGGTCAAAATTTTATTAGCAGTTACTAAGTATAAGTAAATACCAGCCCAATTAAATAGTAGAACAAAAGTAACAACTTCACCTGCAATGCAATGCATATGACAAATTGAATTTAGTTCCATAAATTAATCATGTGAGTGTCCGAGCTGCTCATGACCGTGAGCACGGCTAGTATACCAGTTTTACACTCTGCAGAGGTTGCGCATCTTTACCCACAAGTCGTGTATCCCATGTCGCCAGGGTTTGCAAGGCCCTTAGACACTTCCGAGGTGAATGACTAGGGATCCACTACGAGGCCTTTACAAAGTTCCACTAGCTTCCGAAAACCCGCTACAGTTTATAGGAAGATCCAGTACAGGAATCCCTTGCAGGACCGCCATCGCAGCAAAATCCTCCCGAGGGCCTCCCCGCACTGACCTCTCCCCTACTGCCCTTGCCCCTTTCGGGTAAGGTAGTCTTCCACTAGCTTTCCTAATTAATCAGCCGAGGGCGTCCCATTCCACCCTTGTGGTAGCACTGTTTTCCCGGGTGGTTCTCCATGTTCCAATTAACATAATGATCTCAACATGAACCATAAACAACAACTGATAACAAAAGTAGAATCATGAATAGTAATGTGTATCTCTATACCCAAAGCCACATATAGCACTAGCAAGTACTACCCAAAGATTCAGTGGTGAACAAGGTATAAAGATAGTCAAACTAGGGTAACCTATTGGGTCCCATCAAAATTAACCTATGCAGATCATTATGATTAATTAGAACATGAGTAGGTGAAAAGAAGTGATCAAGGGCACAACTTGCCTGGGCCTTGAGAATCCAGGTACCAGGATGATCTTCAGGTGATACGTATCCTCACTGCTAGTCGTAGCAATTCAAACAAACATGGTATAGGCAAAATTAACATTACACCAAACATAAGGACAAAATGCATATTAATAATATACATATTAAAATAAGATCATAGGAACAGGAATCATTAATTTTGGAGTTATAGATTTTAAGTTATGGATTTCCAAAGATTTTATGCATTTAATATAGGGTTAAGTGAGAAATAAGTTTTAATGTGTACTTCATGTAAAAACAGTGGTACTATTTAATAGAGAATATTATTACAAAATTTTAGAAACTGGAATGGTTCAATTTGGAGCTAGAATGAATTAGTTATGAATTAAATAAGTTTCTGGATTTATTTTAACACTAAAAATCATTTTCCAAATCATTTTCTATGATTTTATAACCCTTTGGACTGTGCCTCAATTAAACAGAAGCGCAGGGGGCTCGGGTATAAAATTCCTAAGACTCTGGCAACAGTCGCTGAGGACGGCGGGTTTATTCCAAGAAAAGGCAGGGTCTCTTTTAGAAAGTGGCCACGGCGAAGGGGTATCGGCTCATCTGAGCCGTTGGATCACAAATCAAGGATGCAGATTAGAAGTCCTGGCTCCGAACCGGTATGTAATATTAAGCATCGGATCAACAATCGACGATCGAGGATTCCCCATGTGCGCAGGACATACTAGTCCTTGGATCAAGGATCAACGGTCATGATCGAAGCGTTTCTTATGTTTCGATCCTGGCCCTTCATTCCGATCGACGGCCCCAGGCCATCATCCCCAACGCGCCCGGTGCTCCTTTCCCCAGACCGCGACGGCGGCGGTACCACCCCCCGGCGCACAGCACGGGAGCTCCTGGATTCCCCCCACATCCGGTCGGTACTACATTCATTCAGGGGCGCGCGAGGTGACACCAGGGGATGCCCATGTCTCCAATCGACGCACAGGCCGCAGCAAAGAAATGACACCGCGGCGGCGCTCCGCCGATGAGCTCGTCAACAAGCACCCCGACGTCCCAAATTCCAAATTGGCGAGAGCTAAACCACCACGAGGACATGGCGAAGAGGCGAAGAGGGCAAAATTACCAGTGGATAGAAGGGCGGAGGTGCCTAGCCACGGAAGCGTGCGGCTCGGCAACAATTTTCAGCGACGGTGAGCGATTACCCGAGACCCGCGCACCAATCAGGCACGATGAGCACCTGATTATGTGCGGTGTGGGTTGGCGAAGGTCTCTGGCTCAACAATCGGGCACCCAGTGGTGACGTGGTGGGTAGCACCGGTGGCGGCAGCGGATCTCTTCCCTATTCAAGCGATGGATTCAGCTCCCAGCTCCAATGGATCACGGTGACGATGACTAGATTATATAGGCCACGTCCCAACAAAAGTTGCCCCCACAAGCGTGGATCACGGTGGATCGGTTGGGGGAAGGTTGCGCCAAACCCGCGAGATGCGCAGCGGAAGCTTCGGTGCTGGGAGGATGAAGCCGGACCTGAGCAGCGGGGCCCGCGAGGCGGTGTCCAGGCGCGCGCGCAGGTCTTGTGCGGCTGCCGCCCCGGGCCCGCGTGTCAACGAAACAAGCGAGGAAGCCGAGCGCGATTGTGAGGCTGTGCCGTGGGGCCAGGGTGTCGGCACCCGTTTGCTGGGCTGCGTGCTTGCGAGAGGGAAACAAGGGAGTGGGCCGGAATGGGTTTCTGCGGCCCAACAGTGGGATTTTTCTTTTTCCTTTTCTTTTTATCTCCCATTTTCTTTTCTTTCTTTCTAAAATCAATTTAAATTCGAATTTAGTTTCAAACCTTGTGCAAGTTTATTCTCCAATCATGTTGTGAAATGAAGAATACCAATTTTTGAAATATATTTATATTATTTTTATCTTCATATCACTTCTCCTTTTACTTTTAAACCCTAGTTTTAAATGTAGGCTTAATCCTATTTCTAGTCATTTTATGTTATTGTTATTTTTATTTAATGCACAAACATAGAAACTCCAACAAATGCATTTTATTCTTTATTTTAGAATAATTGTTTTATTTAGTCACTCTCAATTACATAGGTGCTCTTTTTTTTTATGATGCAAAGGAGACACACAAAATGAGAATAACTCTCTATTATTCTTTGTATGCAATTTTGAGTATTACAGCACGGACACACAACGGTTACCATCCTGCAGTTCATGACCCGTCTAATGAGCATAAAGTCAAAGTTTGGTTGCTCAGCCAAATGTTATAAGGCGATTTTGGACTTGTTTAGTGATGTCCTTCCTGCCGATCATAAGGTGCCTAAAGACATTTACCGGTCAAAGAAGCTGCTAAAGGCTTTGGGAATGCCATATGAGAAGATCGATATATGCCCGTCCAACTGCATGATATATTGGCGCGATCGTGCGAAACTAGAGAAATGCTTGAAATGTGGCCTGTCAAGGTACATAGAGGTGGTAAACGAAGAAGGGAAGAAGGTGACAACAAAGAGGGCACATAAGCAGCTTCGCTGGATGCGTCTCACTCCAAGACTGAAACGTCTGTTCTTGGCTAGTAGAATTGCGAGCCGCATGAGGTGGAGCAAGAATCGTAAGCCCCCGAAGGATGGGGTAATGCAGCATCCGTGTGACGAGGTATTCCAAGAAGCTGAGTTGCCATCCTCATTTGATATAGACCCTGCTCCTACATTGGATTGTTTAGTTGGAGACCTCAATGATATATCATTGCCACAGAAAAGGAAACGAAACGATAAGTAACAAGTTAAGTTTATTTCCATATGAATGTTTATTTGTTTAATGTTGGTTTATTTTGCACCGTTTGTTTATTTATTTACATTACTCAGTACTAATAAAAACTTTCAATTGCTGCAGGATGCCTAAAAAGTTTAAGCAGGTGGTGAAGGGGTTCAGGGACTCCCTTTTCCGAGGGAGTTCCTTGAGCGCTAGTAAGAAGGAGCAGCTCTACAGAAGCCTACACCCAGAGTTACAGGGCCAGCCCTTGGGGTTTCAGAGAGGCGATGTAAGAATCATTGTATTGTTGCTTTTAATTTGTGTAAGACTTTAATGCGTGAATGTGACACTTGAGTTACTTATTTGCAGGATGAGGATGAGGATGAGGGTGGAGGTGAGGAGGCTGAGGCAGCAGGTGAGCAGGGAGAGGGTGGAGGTGGAGATGAGACTGAGGCTGAGGCAGGAGGTGCGGCTGAGGGTGGAGATGAGGCTGAGGCAGCTCCAGCAAGGCGTCCACGTAAGTTTAGAAGGCCCCATGCCGTACAACCTCCACCTGTTCCGAGCTCCGAGGCGGGGAAGACGGTGATCTCCCCCGTTGGAGATAGGTAAGTGTTGTATCTTTTGATTTGAATCAGCTGTATTCATCAAATGTAAGCATGTTTGATGCTTGCCCGGCTTTTTTGCAGGGAGTGGTTGGACTACTCTTTCACCGGCCAGGGTCGTCAAAAGCAGGTGAACTCTGTGTTGAGTTCGCTCCTGAAGTTTCACTACCCTGTTCTGGTGAAGACGTCCGATGATGCAGACGCCGCGCCGGTCCTCGTCTCATGTTGGGACGATTACAAGCTAAAGGTCGATGTCACTTATGGCGATGCCCAGGGGCTTGTTCGCGCTGACTTCTGGGTACGTAATCTTGTGTGTGTTATATGGAAGCAATCATTAAAAAGTTAGATAACATTGCATTCTTTTTGTAGGCACGTTTTCGGTTGGCCGACGGGGATGACGCGAACCACGCCGAGAAGGTGTTTCAAGTAAATGCCTATCGGTTGGTGAAGGAGGCCCTGTACGAGGCAAGGATTCAGGCCACGTGCATGTATTATCAACAAATTTTAGGGCAAAAGATGAACAAGAAGACAGGGGCCTCGAGTATATACCTTCGTGAGGAAGAGTATCGTAAGGTTATATTTCAATCCTTTCCTTTGTGTTTGTTTCATTTGAATAGGTACTGATATATGTTTGTTTTTATGAAGGTGGTGGTTCCGTGGATGTCTAACCGGCCAGAGGCCAATGTAGCTTGGTGTGGGGTATGGGCTTCTGAAGCCTTCCAATAGAAGTCAAAAAGTCACAGGGACAATCGAGGCACCATGCCGAACCACACCTTCGGTGGCGACAACTTCACGCGAAAGGCGAAACGCCTGGTAAGAAAACTAACATGTGACGGAACCTCCCAAGTAATTAGGCCCACATACAGTTGTCCTTGTCCAACGGACCTCAGACAACCCTATAGGTGCCCCTGAACTACTTGACAAGTTCGGTATCTTTCCTTACCTTACTAGGAACGTTTCACCCGTCATGCAGACATTATAGAACATCGGAGATAAGGAATTGTGGAAGCGATTACATAATTTATATTTATTTAAAAACAAGCTCAAGTTGTTTTATTACAGACCAGAACTAAGAGCGAGTGCTGAGTAGTAATATTATACAAACCAAGGGAGGCAAAAACTCCTCCCAATAAGTTTTAAGTAAAAGTTCTAGATGAAGGACCAAGTCCTCCCGCACTTCAGTCTTGTTTTTCTTCTTTAGGAACCACCTTGGCACAGAAGCAGCAGAAATCTGCTACTTCCTCCCCTAAAAACAACGAAGGGATAAACCCTGAGTATGGAATTACTCAGCAAGACTTACCCGACTAAAGAAAAGACTCTCAAGGGTATGCTGGTTGTAAGGGAGTCAAGGTAAGGCTTTTCAATAATCAAGACTCTGTTTTGCAGAAATGCTTACTAAAGTGGATCCTTAAAAATCCAATTTTATTTGTCAAGTTAAGTTCAATTACCTGCAACTAGAGTTCTTTCTACCCTAGTTCAATCACTGGTCCTGCACTAGCCAATTTCTTACAAATACCCATCATCTTTAGTAGATTGCTACGTGTAGGGCAGTGACCAAGTCTTCATAACCGCGAAGGTACGGCGATCCGAATCGATTATACTCAGCTGAGGATCTCCAATCACACGACATATGTAGCACTTAACCCTTGCATATGTCAACCCGCCACCGGGGTTCTTAAGACCGGATCAGGTTCACGCAAACCGAGAGCATAGATACACCACCGTCCAGCCTCTTGCCACGGAGGGTACACGCTACTCTTGCCACCGCTCCATGCCCATTTCGTGTTATCTTATTCCGTCCTTAGTCTGCCCGAGGCAAGGCTTACCCATGACGAGGCATGTGACCAGCTAAAGGGTCCTCGATCATCAAGCCTACATCGAGACGGTCCTTAATCGACTCAGACGGAGACACTACACCGAGACTCCTTTCTCGTGCAAGTCACCCGCCCGGTCTCAGCTTAATCTTTTCAACCCAAAAACTTGGTACCTGGTAGAGGTACATCTTTTCCGATGTTGAATCCATCACGGCCGTGATGGATTCACCATCAAGTCTTATTTTCGAAAACAACCCACCCACCTTTGCCACATCATATTTTGTAAAAAAACAAAACATTTTGTTTCTCTAAAGCAAGACTAAGCATCAAAAATCTTTTATAAAACGGGTGATCAAGGAAGGTAATCAAGTCCAAGGAAGGTAATGCAGGAATTGTTTTAGCAATCAACTCCTATCACCTAATGCAGCAATCAAGTGAGAAAGATTTTAAAAACATCAAGGAAGGTGGCAAATGCACCGGGGCTTGCCTTTGTTAACAGGTGAGTCCGGCTCGGATCCGCAAATATCAAAGTAAAAGCAGTTGCCTGCTTGAGGATCTGAGGGTGGTGGTGTCCTTTCTTCAGTGACTTCTTCTTCTTCTTCGTGTTCTAACATAACCACATATATGCATAAGAATGGATGCCATGGGATGCTCATGAGGATGCAAAGATAATATAAACTTATTATCTAAGTCTTGAGTACAACTTTCCTTCACGGTACTCCGAGAACCTAGGGTTTCCGGAGTCAGTAAAGGAGTTCATAGGGTAGGGGGGTGTTTTGGGGTTTAGTGATCAAACAAGGTCCAAATCAACCCAAATTCTACCCAAGGCTTCTAAATATTGTTTTAAGTGCCCATAAAAAGTTTGGGCATTTTTGGACTTACCAATTATTTTCTAAAAATCCATAACTAATACTTTTAACTACTTTAAATATCCTAAAATTTCTTATTTCCACTAAAAATCACAAAACTATTTTTATTAAATTCTAAGGAAAATTATGAACCTAGGAAAATTGGTTCTACAATTTTGCCATTTTTCTACTGTTTTCTATAATTGTTTTGACTCTGGAGATAAAAGAAAAAAAAAACGGATGAATAGTATTGGACCGAATCCAGCCCAGGTCGGCCCACTACCAGCAGAAGCACGCCCACGCGCGCGCGCCCACGCTGGCAACTTTACAGGAAAGGCCTCGGGGTTTTCACTATCTGCGAACGGGTTTTCTCACTGTTTAACAAAGTCACTGACACTTTGCAAGAAGGTCCCTCGAGTTCTATTCCTTTACGTTTCCCGGTCCCCGACGGCGTGGAGCACGGCCGAGCTCCGGCGAGCTGTCTGTGCCGGCCGATTGGTGCAAGGACTAGTGTTTCTGAGCAGCGGACACCAAATCCAAGTCCCTAGGATCATTTCCCCTCAATTAATTTTAAGATTACTGTCCTACAGCTCTCTGCCCACGGTAACCGTGAGTCGCGAGGACATTCGCTTGCGTTCATGGCTACTCAAGGTGGTTTAGCGCAATTGGACAAATTCACGAGCAATAAGGGACTTAACAGAGGCTAGAACACTAAGCAATTGGGTATGTTATAACCTGAGGAGCGCTGGCCATGGAGAGACGGCTGTTTCAGTGTTCTTGAGCGAACTTGGGGAAAATCCGAAATTAACGCTTGCCAGAGGGGGATTTGGGGTGTGGGTGGGTGCGGTGGATGCTGGGATACATAGCGAAGCTGGGGGCACGGTCAATTTATAGAGGCCGCGAGCGGTGGCCGGGGATTTGGGCGACGACGCGCGGCGGCCGGAGGTAGAAGAGGGTACTGGCGCACGTGAATTCGTGGCATCTACCGTGGCAGTTACTCCGATGAGCCACGAAGAGGCACAAGGGTTCACGGCGATGCAGTGGAGGGGCTGAGCCACGCGGCGTAAGGCCAGGAGGCGGCTGTCGCCGGCGAGCATATCCACATCCGCCGTGGTGAGTGCGGTACGGCGGCCAGGATTGTTTACTGCCCGAAGTGATTCACGGCGACGATAATTTCGCGACTCCGCAGTGCTATCCAACACCCAGGCGCTAATCTCGACGCCGGCGACCCGAATCACGGCGGAGAGAGCCGTCGGCGGTGAAGATTCCCTGCGCTGGCGATCTGATCCGGTTCAGGCACTGTACCATGGCGAAGTGCAGTTCAGATGAACCTGACAGAGCAACTTGAAGCCATATCTTCTCTCAATTTCATGTGGTACCAAGCCCAAACACCTATAACAAAGTTATTCTTCTACAATAACTCTACCACTTTGTTATAGCAAACATAAGCAGATTCTCACTGAATCCTAGTGGAAATAGTTCTCAAACTCGGATCAATGTCACTGCCAACTTAAAGTTCAGACTATATCAGTCTGACAGTCCAACTTCGATTGGGTTTTTCTCCAAATTTCTCATCGGATCATGGCTTGAATCCTTAAACAAAGTTGTTCTCCTATGTTTAGTCTTCAACTTTGATGTGGTGACCTAGGGCAAATTCTCAATAATTTGGAAGATCCAATGCTCCAAAGTTGAGCTTACTAATCTGAAATTCAGACTTAGAGAAATCTCAATTGGGGGTCCCTTTTGCATTTAAGTCCAAAACTTAGGGTTTGGCTTGTAAATTCACATATGAGTGCCCTAAATGACTTTAGATACTTATTTAACTTGGTTTTTGCACTTTAGTCCAAAAGTGGACTAATTTTGCACATAAGCCCCTAGGGTTTGGATTTAGGGTTTTCCAGGGTTCCAATTAGGGTTTTTAGTATCCCAGGGGTATAATTGTGGTTCAATTTTGTTTTTGGGGATATTTTATAACTATTATCCTAAAGTATTTAGATTTTCTCAAGTTGGGTTAAGTCTTACCCCTTTAATCCTTGTTTAGGGTAAAGCTTCCTATCTAGGGTCCTATTTGCAAAACCTTAAAACAATACAACTTGTTTGAAATTTTTGCCTAGTGAATGCACTCTAGGTGTGTCAAACATATGCAATGTCAATGCTTATGATGTCATGCTCAAGTTTTAGTCATAGGAACACCAGGGGTGTTACATCCTTCCCCCCATAAAAGAATCTCGTCCCGAGATTTAAAGTCCTAGGGTGAGTAATGGAAAAGGAAATGTGTCACATTTTTATTTCCTTATTTCTGGTACAAGGCAGGGTGGTGTGGGAGTTCACTCCTTTATTGCAATAACTATATACACTTTATAAATTACATGAGGCTAGAAAGCCTGGGAAATTCTTATTCAAGAAGTCTTGAGTTTCCCACGTAGCCTCTTCCTCAGAATGCTGGTTCCATTGTACCTTGTAGAACTTGAGAGTCTTTCTCCGGGTAACCCTGTCCTTTTGATCCAGAACTCGAATAGGATGTTCCGAGTACGTTAAGTCTGGTTCTAGGACAACATCTGTCACTTCAATGGTTCGATCGGGAACCCGAAGACACTTCTTCAATTGCGATACATGGAACACATTATGTACAGCAGACAATGTTTCGGGAAGTTGAAGTCGATACGCCACTAGCCCATATCTTTGAAGAATAGGAAATGGACCAATGTACCTGGGTGCAAGCTTTCCCTTTACCCCGAAACGCGATACTCCCTTCATTGGTGAAACCTTCAAGTAGACGTAGTCTCCTTCCAGGAAGTATAAGGGCATTCGCCGTTTGTCTGCATAACTCTTCTGACGAGCTTGTGCTTTCTTCATATTATGAACAATTTTCTGAACCTTATCCTCGGCTTCTTTCACCAGATCAGGTCTAAAGAAGCACCTTTCGCCAGGTTCAGACCAATTTAGCGGAGTCCGACACCGTCGTCCATATAAAGCTTCAAAGGGTGCCATCTTGATACTTTCTTGATAGCTATTATTATATGAAAACTCCGCCAAAGTTAAACATTCATCCCATTTCTGTGAGAAGTCCAGAACACATGCCCGCAACATATCTTCAAGTATTTGGTTCACTCTCTCAGTCTGTCCACTGGTTTGAGGATGATAGGCTGAACTGTGGAGTAACTTAGTACCCAAGGATTTATGAAGTTCTTCCCAAAATTTGGATACAAATTGTGGTCCACGATCCGACACTATAGTCTTTGGAACACCATGCAAACTGAGAATACGGGCGATGTACAACTCCGCATAGGTAATGACGGGATATTTTACCTTGACCGGGAGGAAGTGGGCGATCTTGGTAAATCGATCAATGATAACCCAAATAGAGTCATACCCTTTTGTGGTCCTGGGCAATCCCACAATGAAGTCCATGCTTATGTCTTCCCATTTCCATGTTGGTATTGGTAATGACTGCAATGGACCGGCAGTCCTCATGTGTATGGCTTTGACACGTCTGCAAGTGTCACACTTAGCCACATAGCGTGCAATTTCAATTTTCATCTTCGTCCACCAGTAGTGCTGTTTTAGATCATGATACATCTTAGTGCTTCCCGGATGAATAGAATAGCGACTAAGATGCGCTTCATCTAAGATTTGCTGGCGGAGTTCTTCATTCTTTGGCACTACTATGCGGTTGTTAAACCATAACACACCTTGTTCGTCTTCCTTGAAACATTTGGCTGTTCCAGCCCTTATCTTCTCTCGTATGTGCTTCATACCCAGATTATCCTTTTGAGCATCAATTATCCTTTGCAAAATGATTGACTCAAGCTTTAGCTGATTTAGTGTCCCTTGTTGGATTATCCCCAGGTTTAACTTTTCCATCTCTTGACATAAAGTGTTGTCAGAGATTTTCACCCTAAGGCAGTGGCAGGAAGCCTTACGGCTTAGTGCGTCTGCCACCACATTGGCCTTGCCCGGGTGATAATGGATCTCCAGTTCATAGTCCTTAATAAGCTCAAGCCATCGTCTTTGCCTCATATTTAATTCTGACTGGGTGAAGATGTACTTCAAGCTTTTATGATATGTATATATGTGACAGATATTCCCCAGCAGATAGTGACGCCATATTTTCAGGGCATGAACCACAGCAGCTAGCTCCAGATCATGAGTTGGGTAATGCTCCTCATGCCGGCGCAGCTGCCTTGAAGCATACACAATTACTCGGCCCTCTTGCATTAATACACAGCCGAGTCCACTGCCAGATGCATCACAATATACATCAAAAGGCTTAGTGATGTCCGGTTGAGTCAATACCGGAGCAGTGGTTAATAATGTCTTCAATTGCTGAAAGGCTTCAGTACACTTAGAAGACCAACTGAACTTAATGTCATTCTTCAATAAACTTGTGATTGGCTTCACAAGCTTAGAAAAATCGGGTATGAATCTGCGATAATATCCAGCTAGTCCAAGAAAACTCCGGACTTGGTGAACAGTGGTTGGGGTTTTCCACTCTAGAATATCTTTGACCTTGCTAGGATCTACCGCAATTCCTTTAGCTGATAACACGTGCCCCAAAAATTGAATTTCCTCCAGCCAGAACGCGCACTTACTGAACTTGGCATACAGCTGATGTTCCCTCAGGCGCGTCAATACAATCCGTAGATGCTGAGCATGCTCCTCTTCATTTTTAGAGTATATCAAAATATCATCGATGAAGACCACCACGAACTTGTCCAACTCAGGCATGAACACCGAGTTCATCAAATAGGTGAAGTGGGCAGGAGCATTAGTGAGCCCGAAAGACATTACCAAGTATTCAAACAATCCATACCGCGTAGTAAATGCGGTCTTCGGTATATCCTCGGGCCGAATACGGATTTGATGATAGCCCGACCTGAGATCAATTTTAGAAAATACCCTCGCCCCAGTCAGTTGATCAAATAAGATGTCGATCCTTGGAAGAGGGTACTTATTCTTGATGGTGACCTCATTCAGGGGCCGATAATCCACGCACATCCGCAAGGTTTGATCCTTCTTTTTAACAAAAATGGCGGGGCAACCCCATGGAGACGAGCTTGGCCGGATGAATCCCTTATTCAGTAGATCTTGTAATTGAATCTTCAATTCCGCCAACTCATTAGGGGGCATACGGTACGATCTTCGGGAGATGGGAGCTGTACCGAGCTTTAGTTCAATTACAAATTCTACATCTCTTTCTGGGGGCAGTCCAGGCAAATCTTCCGGAAATACATCTGGAAACTCACATACTACCGGAATATCCTTGATTTCCGGTACAATGGCTTCGTATACTGTACCAGAAGCTTTGGCCGGATTGGTCACGGGGAGAGACAAAAGAATTTCTTCTTGATTATAGCTCAACCTGACGGTTCTGAGTTCAGTGTTGAGTATTTCCTTGTATTGGGTTAACCAATTCATACCCAAAATCACATCTATATCCTGGCCTTTCAGAACAATCATGTTAGCAGGAAAGTTCCGTCCGGCCATTATTACTGGCACTTCATAGGCCACTTCTCGAGTAAAAATATATCCCCTAGGTGAATAAATTTTAAATCCCTCTTTTGATTCATGGCATGCAATGTGATGTTGCTCCACAAATTTCTTGCTAATGAAGGTATGCGAAGCACCAGAATCAAAAAGAATAATTGCAGGGTGACTGGCCACGGGAAACGTACCCATCATCACCGGCTCTCCTTCCGGTGTAGTGGCCACCTGGGTGTAGTATACACGCCCTGTTTTCTTGGTATTTCTCCCCACAGCATTTCCCTTGGGCTGAGTAGACTTCCCAGTTCCTTGCTGAGCATTGGGTTGATTTTGCTTGGGGTATGAGCAGTCTTTGATAAAATGTCCCGACTTGCCGCAGTTGAAACACCCAGTTGAAGAGCTGGGCAAGGCAGGGAATCGAGTGCCTGGGGCACCCGGCTGATTTGGGGAAGTGGGGGTATTGTTGGGGCGAATAATAATGGGCTGTTTGAAAGGGAATGTTGGTGGACGAGAAAAAGTGCGGTTTTGGCAAGAAGGTCGGATGACGAATCGTTGCCTCTTCGCCTGGCCCTGATTAGGCCTCTCACCACCGAATCCCTTATTCTTCCCAGAACTTGCGTATTTTGCTTCCACAGATAAGGCTGTACTGACAGCCTTTCCATACATGAGATCAATACATGTGGCCATCTTTCACTGCAACCGGTCATTTAGACCCCTCATGAAACAGTTCTTTTTCTTCAAATCAGTATTCACCTGGTCGATGGCATACTGCGACAGGTGATTAAACTTGTTGAGATACTGATTGATGGTATCTCCCCCTTGTTTCAGCTTCATGAATTCCTCTTGCTTCATATGCAGCACCCCTTCAGGTATGTAGTGCTCACGGAAGGCTGCTTTAAATTCTTCCCAAGTGATCTGATGGTCGGCAGGTTGGATAGCCACAAAATTTCCCCACCAAGTACTGGCAGGGCCACGTAGTTGCTGTGCCGCGAACAATGGCTTCTGCGTTTCAGAACAACGAAGAAGACCAAACTTTTGTTCAATGACCCGTATCCACTCGTCGGCTTCTAGGGGGTCTTCTGCCTTGGTGAATAGAGGTGGACGAGTTTCGGAGAAGTCCAGATAGGTGGTTTCACGGGGACCTTGCTGAAAACCCCTCCCAGCCTGCTGCTGGAACTGCTGTTGACCCGCCATTTCCCTAAGGAAGCGGGTATTATCGGCGGTGGCATTTACCAAGGCGGCAATCGCCTCGGCTAGCGTGGGTGGAACCGGAGGTGGATTTGGGGTGACATCCCGACCCCCAGAAGTTCCGGCTGCGTCCTGTCCGTGAGTCCTGGTCGGCATCTGAGGCAAAAACATTCGAAATAAACATAATATGCCAAAGAGACCTTCCATTTTACATTACTATAAAAAGTAATGGTACAGACTCGATATTACATTACAGGACACATTACCCACTGTACAAAAGTTCTACCTATTATACAACTTACTATTTCTACTTTTACAAGCTACACTATTATTCCTGCTTATTCTTGGTAGCTTCATCGTCAGGGGTGGGAGACCATACGTCGACCAACCTCAAAGAAGGAGGGGGCCTAAAAAGATCTAGCTCTCCACCAAGCGCTTCGCCCGCAGTATGCGAGGGTCTGGCTTCAGACCTGACGGGATCCGCAGGGACATTTGGGTGTAGTTGCGAATACAGTACATGAACTTCTTCATGCAAAGTATTGCAATATACCTGCAAGTTATCAATAGCCATGCTAAGTTCATTGACTCGTGCTCGAGCCTTTGCTTCCTTAGCTAAAGCCACTGAACGAGACTGCACTGCCCAATCAAGTGCCAAATCTCGGTCAGCTAGTTGATCTTGCAGGGTGCGGATGTAACTTCTTAAATCATTGATTCGGTCACCGTCCGCAACCCATAGATTAGTCCTGCGCTGTAGCTCCTCTTGGAGATGATTCACGCGAGCCTCTAGATCACCAATGGGATCGTTGCTCCCGCTACTGCTGTCTTGCTCTTGCTCTCGTGGGGCAAGTTGATGCCGAGGCACTCTAATGGGTCCAGTATGCTTACGTGCCGTTTTCCTTATACGCGGCGGCATTTGCTAAGGGGGAAAATTTATTAGTATAATTCTTAGCATGATGCATGAATAAGTACAGAATCAACCTTAGTCGATTCAACCTTCTATACATTGCACTCTTCCTATCTGGTCCTTGGAGTAAACTCTTCAGAAATACTTAGGTAAGAAGAGAAGCAATTTTTTTTAGATAAGTCTTAAAAAATCCTTTTGGAAGATGCCACATAATACCTGACAAGAAGGGCTACGCTCCGATACCAGCTGTGACGGAACCTCCCAAGGAATTAGGCCCACCTACAGTTGTCCTTGTCCAACGGACCTCAGACAACCCTATAGGTGCCCCTGAACTACTTGACAAGTTCGGTATCTTTCCTTACCTTACTAGGAACGTTTCACCCGTCATGCAGACATTATAGAACATCGGAGATAAGGAATTGTGGAAGCGATTACATAATTTATATTTATTTAAAAACAAGCTCAAGTTGTTTTATTACAGACCAGAACTAAGAGCGAGTGCTGAGTAGTAATATTATACAAACCAAGGGAGGCAAAAACTCCTCCCAATAAGTTTTAAGTAAAAGTTCTAGAAGAAGGACCAAGTCCTCCCGCACTTCAGTCTTGTTTTTCTTCTTTAGGAACCACCTTGGCACAGAAGCAGCAGAAATCTGCTACTTCCTCCCCTAAAAACAACGAAGGGATAAACCCTGAGTATGGAATTACTCAGCAAGACTTACCCGACTAAAGAAAAGACTCTCAAGGGTATGCTGGTTGTAAGGGAGTCAAGGTAAGGCTTTTCAATAATCAAGACTCTGTTTTGCAGAAATGCTTACTAAAGTGGATCCTTAAAAATCCAATTTTATTTGTCAAGTTAAGTTCAATTACCTGCAACTAGAGTTCTTTCTACCCTAGTTCAATCACTGGTCCTGCACTAGCCAATTTCTTACAAATACCCATCATCTTTAGTAGAATGCTACGTGTAGGGCAGTGACCAAGTCTTCATAACCGCGAAGGTACGGCGATCCGAATCGATTATACTCAGCTGAGGATCTCCAATCACACGACATATGTAGCACTTAACCCTTGCATATGTCAACCCGCCACAGGGGTTCTTAAGACTGGATCAGGTTCACGCAAACCGAGAGCACAGATACACCACCGTCCAACCTCTTGCCACAGAGGGTACATGCTACTCTCGCCACCGCTCCACGCCCATTTCGTGTTATCTTATTTCGGCCTTAGTCTGCCCGAGGCAAGGCTTACCCATGACGAGGCATGTGACCAGCTAAAGGGTCCTCGATCATCAAGCCTACATCGAGACGGTCCTTAATCGACTCAGACGGAGACACTACACCGAGACTCCTTTCTCGTGCAAGTCACCCGCCCGGTCTCAGCTTAATCTTTTCAACCCAAAAACTTGGTACCTGGCAGAGGTACATCTTTTTCGATGTTGAATCCATCACGGCCGTGATGGATTCACCATCAAGTCTTATTTTCGAAAACAACCCACCCACCTTTGCCACATCATATTTTGTAAAAAAACAAAACATTTTGTTTCTCTAAAGCAAGACTAAGCATCAAAAATCTTTTATAAAACGGGTGATCAAGGAAGGTAATCAAGTCCAAGGAAGGTAATGCAGGAATTGTTTTAGCAATCAACTCCTATCACCTAATGCAGCAATCAAGTGAGAAAGATTTTAAAAACATCAAGGAAGGTGGCAAATGCACCGGGGCTTGCCTTTGTTAACAGGTGAGTCCGGCTCGGATCCGCAAATATCAAAGTAAAAGCAGTTGCCTGCTTGAGGATCTGAGGGTGGTGGTGTCCTTTCTTCAGTGACTTCTTCTTCTTCTTCGTGTTCTAACATAACCACATATATGCATAAGAATGGATGCCATGGGATGCTCATGAGGATGCAAAGATAATATAAACTTATTATCTAAGTCTTGAGTACAACTTTCCTTCACGGTACTCCGAGAACCTAGGGTTTCCGGAGTCAGTAAAGGAGTTCATAGGGCAGGGGGGGTGTTTTGGGGTTTAGTGATCAAACAAGGTCCAAATCAACCCAAATTCTACCCAAGGCTTCTAAATATTGTTTTAAGTGCCCATAAAAAGTTTGGGCATTTTTGGACTTACCAATTATTTTCTAAAAATCCATAACTAATACTTTTAACTACTTTAAATATCCTAAAATTTCATATTTCCACTAAAAATCACAAAACTATTTTTATTAAATTCTAAGGAAAATTATGAACCTAGGAAAATTGGTTTTACAATTTTGCCATTTTTCTACTGTTTTCTATAATTGTTTTGACTCTGGAGATAAAAGAAAAAGAAAAAAAACGGATGAATAGTATTGGACCGAATCCAGCCCAGGTCGGCCCACTACCAGCAGAAGCACGCCCACACGCGCGCCCACGCTGGCAACTTTACAGGAAAGGCCTCGGGGTTTTCACTATCTGCGAACGGGTTTTCTCACTGTTTAACAAAGTCACTGACACTTTGCAAGAAGGTCCCTCGAGTTCTATTCCTTTACGTTTCGCGGTCCCCGACGGCGTGGAGCACGGCCGAGCTCCGGCGAGCTGTCTGTGCCGGCCGATTGGTGCAAGGACTAGTGTTTCTAAGCAGCGGACACCAAATCCAAGTCCCTAGGATCATTTCCCCTCAATTAATTTTAAGATTACTGTCCTACAGCTCTCTGCCCACGGTAACCGTGAGTCGCGAGGACATTCGCTTGCGTTCATGGCTACTCAAGGTGGTTTAGCGCAATTGGACAAATTCACGAGCAATAAGGGACTTAACAGAGGCTAGAACACTAAGCAATTGGGTATGTTATAACCTGAGGAGCGCTGGCCACGGAGAGACGGCTGTTTCAGTGTTCTTGAGCGAACTTGGGGAAAATCTGAAATTAACGCTTGCCAGAGGGGGATTTGGGGTGTGGGTGGGTGCGGTGGATGCTGGGATACATAGCGAAGCTGGGGGCACGGTCAATTTATAGAGGCCGCGAGCGGTGGCCGGGGATTTGGGCGACGACGCGCGGCGGCCGGAGGTAGAAGAGGGTACTTGCGCACGTGAATTCGTGGCATCTACCGTGGCAGTTACTCCGATGAGCCACGAAGAGGCACAAGGGTTCACGGCGATGCAGTGGAGGGGCTGAGCCACGCGGCGTAAGGCCAGGAGGCGGCTGTCGCCGGCGAGCATATCCACATCCGCCGTGGTGAGTGCGGTACGGCGGCCGGGATTGTTTACTGCCCGAAGTGATTCACGGCGACGATAATTTCGCGACTCCGCAGTGCTATCCAACACCTAGGCGCTAATCTCGACGCCGGCGACCCGAATCACGGCGGAGAGAGCCGTCGGCGGTGAAGATTCCCTGTGCTGGCGATCTGATCCGGTTCAGGCACTGTACCATGGCGAAGTGCAGTTCAGATGAACCTGACAGAGCAACTTGAAGCCATATCTTCTCTCAATTTCATGTGGTACCAAGCCCAAACACCTATAACAAAGTTATTTTTCTACAATAACTCTACCACTTTGTTATAGCAAACATAGGCAGATTCTCACTGAATCCTAGTGGAAATAGTTCTCAAACTCGGATCAATGTCACTGCCAACTTAAAGTTCAGACTATATCAGTCTGACAGTCCAACTTCGATTGGGTTTTTCTCCAAATTTCTCATTGGATCATGGCTTGAATCCTTAAACAAAGTTGTTCTCCTATGTTTAGTCTTCAACTTTGATGTGGTGACCTAGGGCAAATTCTCAATAATTTGGAAGATCCAATGCTCCAAAGTTGAGCTTACTAATCTGAAATTCAGACTTAGAGAAATCTCAATTGGGGGTCCCTTTTGCATTTAAGTCCAAAACTTAGGGTTTGGCTTGTAAATTCACATATGAGTGCCCTAAATGACTTTAGATACTTATTTAACTTGGTTTTTGCACTTTAGTCCAAAAGTGGACTAATTTTGCACATAAACCCCTAGGGTTTGGATTTAGGGTTTTCCAGGGTTCCAATTAGGGTTTTTAGTATCCCAGGGGTATAATTGTGGTTCAATTTTGTTTTTGGGGATATTTTATAACTATTATCCTAAAGTATTTAGATTTTCTCAAGTTGGGTTAAGTCTTACCCCTTTAATCCTTGTTTAGGGTAAAGCTTCCTATCCAGGGTCCTATTTGCAAAACCTTAAAACAATACAACTTGTTTGAAATTTTTGCCTAGTGAATGCACTCTAGGTGTGTCAAACATATGCAATGTCAATGCTTATGATGTCATGCTCAAGTTTTAGTCATAGGAACACCAGGGGTGTTACATAACAAATATGTTGAGATGTCATATATTCATTTATTGTACTAACTCTGTGTTGTAGGAAGCTCAATTAGGTCGCGAGCCGACTCCCATCGAGGTGTGGGAAGCTGGCCATAGGGGAAGCGACCCTTCCAACCCTTTGTGCAGCCAGACACAAAGGGAGCGTCTGGTGAGCTGTTGTCCTCAATATTCGGTTAATGCTCACAACGTATGAACTAAGGTTATATAATCAATATAGGCGGCATATGCGGAAGAGATGAAGGACCGTCACGGAGAAGACTGCGATTGGAGGACCATGCCGATCGATGCTCAAGCCGTGCATAAACCCGGTGGAGGAAAGGCACATGGACGGTGAGATGTTACATTACATGCCATTTATATAGTGACATGAGCATATGAGCATATGCCTTAATTAATCTTTCTTTGACAACAATTATAGATTCTCTCTCTTTGATGGAATGATCAACACGACGGATTTTAGAGCGTCTCGGCGGTCGGCATCCGGGTCCGGGAGCTCCGATCGTAGCTCTCGTCGGCTCACTGAGCAAGAGCTTGAGATTGTGAGGCTGCGTGAGGAGAACCGTCAGCGCGATGAGCAGTTGAGGGCTCAAACTGAGCAGTTGAGGGCTCAAAGTGAGTACTATGCCTCAGTCCACGCGCAGCAACAACAGATGCTTCAAGTAAGCCCATTGCATTATTACTGTTTATTCATTGCTTTACACATCCAATGCGTACTACTAATATGCTTGGTCAATAGTTACTAGCTCAGCATCAGGGCATTCTGTACGTGGCCCCTCCGCCTCCGCCGCAATGGACGTTTGTCCCTATGGGCCCTCCTCCACCTCCGGTAAGAAATTCTATGTCCATTCTCTAGTTACATAGTAAAAACGACGACTTGTGCCGCACTGCACTCACATGAATATGTATTATTCTTGTATTCAACAGGGACTTGTGCCGCAGCAGCCTCAATTTAGCACACCGCCAGCACAGCTACCTGCCCCTGGAGCACAGGTTTGTATTCTAACTCTATAGCTATCGCCGACAGTTCAGCAGTTAATATGTACGATTTCTGACAAATTGCATTCTCGCTCCGTAGGACAATCAGGAAGGAAGTGGAACGATGGATGGCTTCGTCAACTCGCTATTCACGTACCCAACTCCGGACGGAGGCAGCGGCCAAAGCTCCAACAACCCTAGCCGCGGCGGTTCGTGAATGTGCTTCGATCTCTACCTTTTCAGTAATGAACACTTCGATCTCTACCATTTCAGTAATGAACACTTCTTATGTGGATGAACACTTCTTATGTGGATGAATGTTCTTATATATATGTGTGTCGATGGATGTGATTGAGGCCCTGGATGGATGTGATTGATGTGTGAATGTGCATGATGATATTGTGTATATTTTCTGTGCCATTGATCATAAATATGGGCTTTTTTTGGGGGGGGGGACAGTTTAACTCCCGTCGGCTTTGCAAAGCCGACGGGAGTTAAACTAGTACTGTCCAGGATAACTCCCGTCGGCTTAGCCAAGCCGACGGCAGTTGTCGCTCCCCCGTCCCAGCACCTAGGGCTGACGTGGCAGACCCATAACTCCCGTCGGCCCATGCCCTGGCCGACGGGAGTTAAGCGCGGTCGGAGTTAAGCGTGCCCTGGCCGACGGTGAGCCTGACGTTGCCGATGACGGGGTCGACAACGAGCGGATATTCCCCCGAGCTCGGCACACGGTCGGGGTGATCGCCCTGGTCGAAGGTGATGGGCTTGTCGGACCAGTCTAGGTAGACTGGCGCCGCCACCTTTACCGAGCAGACCTCCCGACGCTCTTGCTTGCGGTGCCGAGCCGAGGCGTTCGCCACTTGCCCACCATAGATCATGAAGCAGTCGCGGACCTCGGGGAACTCCTCTGCCTTGTGATCCTCCTTCTTGTCGTCGTGGTGGGCCCTGCCACCCTCCGCAGGTGGCCCGGCCCTGTGAAAGTGGCGCCAAAGCATGGCGCACTCCTCAAGGGTGTGCTTGACGGGTCCGTGATGATAGGGGCACGGCTCCTTGAGCATCTTGTCGAAGAGATTGGCGCCTCCGGGAGGTTTCTGAGGGTTCTTGTACTCAGCGGCGGCGACAAGGTCTGCGTCGGCTGCGTCGCGTTTCGCTTGCGACTTCTTCTTGCCTTTTTTCTTGGTGCCGCGCTGAGTGGACGCCTCGGGAACATCTTCCGGAAGATGGCCTCAACCGCCTCCTGGCTAGAGGCGAACTTGGTGGCGATGTCCATTAGCTCGCTCGCCCTGGTGGGGGTCTTGCGACCCAGCTTGCTCACCAGGTCGCGGCAAGTGGTGCTGGCGAGGAACGCGTCGATGACATCCGAATAAGTGACGTTGGGTAGCTCGGTGCGCTGCTTGGAGAATCGTCGGATGTAGTCCCGGAGAGACTCTCCCGGCTGCTGGCGGCAGCTTCAGAGATCCCAGGAGTTCCCAGGGCGCACGTACGTGCCCTGGAAGTTACCGGCGAAGGCTTGGACCAGGTCGTCCCAGTTGGAGATCTGCCCTGGAGGCAGATGCTCTAGCCAGGCTCGAGCGGAGTCAGAGAGGAACAGGGGGAGGTTGTGGATGATGAGGTTGTCATCATCCGTTCCACCCAGTTGGCAAGCCAGCCGGTAGTCCGCGAGCCACAGTTCCGGCCTTGTCTCCCCCGAGTACTTTGTGATGGTAGTCGGGGTTCGGAACCGGGTCGGGAACGGCGCCCGTCGTATGGCTCGGCTAAAAGCCTGCGGACCGGGTGGTTCGGGCGAGGTACTCCGATCCTCCCCGCTGTCGTAGCGTCCCCCACGCCTGGGGTGGTAGCCTCGGTGCACCCTCTCGTCGAGGTGGGCTCGATGGTTGCGGTGGTGGTGCTCGTTGCTGAGGCGACCCGGGGCCGCAGGCGCTGTGTTGCGCGTGCGCCCGGTGTGGACCGAGGCTTCCATCATGAATCCGGAAGTCACGGCGCGATGCTCCGAGGGGTATCCCTGCCTTTGGGAGGCAGAGCTTTCGGCCCATCGGACCGCGGCATCCTCCAGGAGATTCTTGAGCTCTCCCCAGATACGGCGCCCTTCGGTGGTTGATGGTTTTGGCATTGCGCGGAGAAGTATTGCTGCTGCAGCCAGGTTCTGGCCGACCCCACTAGAAGCCGGTGGTGGCCTTGCCCTGACGTCGTCGGCGATGCGGAGCTGGATGCCCTGGGGTAGATGACGCGCTTCTCCGGCCGGAGCTTGGTCTACCTATTCCTGCCCGATGTTCCAGCGGAGCGGCTAAAGTGTTCCTGCTCCCTCGTCGAGCCTGGCCTACATCTCGCGGATTTGCTCGAGCTGTGCGTCCTGACCCCCCGCAGGGACTGGGACCACAGCTAGCTCCCGAAGGATGTCAACGCGAGGCACAGGCCTAGGGGGATCACCGTTTTCTGGTATACCAAGATGGTTGCCTTCGTCGGGACCCCCTAGATTGACGTGGAAACATTCACGACTTGGGCCGCAGTCTTCGTCGCCGAAGCTGCGGCTACCGTCGGAACAATCGGAAAGGCAGTAGTCGCATGTGGTCATGAAGTCCCGCATGGCACTGGGGTTACCGAGCCCGGAGAAATCCTAACCAAAGTCGGGCTCGTCATCTTCCTTGGAACCCGAGTGTCCGTAGGTCGAGACGGTCGTCAGCCGGTCCTAGGGTGGCCACATATGATACCTCGGAGGGTTGGTGCATGCCTCTATGAAGGCTTCCACCAAAGCGGGGTCGCTTGGTGGGTCGAGGCTGAATCCAAAAGGCACGAGATGGGAATCGATCGGTACCTCTTGGTCGACAGGCTGTGACGAAGTCACTTCAGGGGCGGACTGCACCGTCGTCTTAGGTACGAGGGTGATGCCCAGCAAGTCCTTCGTGAGCGTGCTGGCGTCGTCTGTCCACTTGGAGTTGGTGTGTTGCGGGGAAACGACGCTCGTCTTTGTCTCAGACGCGAGGTCGACGCCCGACGTGTCCCCCGTCGGGGCGCCGGCGCCGTCGACTCGCTCGACAGCTGACGAGGTGCCGCCTCCTGCTTGGCCACGGTTGCCCCGCCTCCTCCTCCGTCGGCGGGGGAGGTGTCGGGACAAACTCAGACATTGTTCTTCCGCCACGTGGGGAAGACGTCGTTGATTCCGTCGCTGGCGGGCGGGTTGTCGGCCGCCATTGTCGCCGTCGCGCGGCGGAGGAAGGAGTATCATGTCGTAGCTGTCGTCGAGGAACATGAACTCAAGACTCCCGAAACAGAGCACCGTCCCGGGTTGGAAAGGTTGCTGGAGACTACCCATCTGGAGCTTGACGGGAAGCTGTTCCTCAACACGCAGCAGGCCCATACCTGGCACGCCAACTATCGGCGTTTCGACCCTGGGGGGTCCCTGGACCGACGAGTAAATTATCGCCGCGTGTCCCAGCCTAGATGGGTCGGCGCGAGATGGAGCACGAAGGGGGAGAAGAGAGGAAAAGGGGAAACCCGCGGCCTCCATGTTGTCCTGCGCCCAGGTCGGGTGCGCTTGCAGTAGGGGGTTACAAGCGTCCGCGTGGGGGAGAGCGAGGGACTCTACGCGTCGTCCCGTCCTCCCGCGCGGCCAACCTTCTCGTAAGAGAGCCCTGATCCTTCCTTTTATAGGCATAAGGAGAGGGCCTAGGTGTACAGTGGGGGTGTAGCAATGTGCTAACATGTCTAGCAGAGAGGAGCTAGCGCCCTAAGTACATGCTGTCGTGGCAGCCGGAGAGGTCTTGACACCCTGTTCATGTAATGTCGTGGCCGTCGGAGGAGCGCTGGAGCCTTGAGGAAGGACAACTGTCGGGGCTGTCGAGTCCTCGCTGACGTCTCCTTGCTTCCGTAAGGGGCTGAGAGCCGCCGTCGTCACGGAGCACGCGGGGCACCATCATTACTATTTGTTTACCGGGGCGAGCTTGATGGGACGCCGGTCTTATTCCCCGTAGCCTGAGCTAGCTAGGGGTAGGGTAATGATGGCCCCTCTTGCGACGTGGTCGGTCCGAGTCCTAGGTCGAGCGAGGTGGATGCTCCTTCGAGGTCGAGGTCGAGTCTGTCTTCCAAGGTCGAGGCCGAGTCCGAGCCCCAGGTCGGGCGAGGCGGAGACTGTCGTCTGAGGCCAAGGCCGAGTCCGAGCCCTGGGGTCGGGCGAGGCGGAGTTCGTCGTCTTCTGGGGTCGAGGCCGAGTCCGAGCCCTGGGGTCGGGCGAGGCGGAGTTCGTCATCTTCCGGGGACGAGCCCGAGTTTGAGCCCTGGGGTCGGGCGAGGCGGAGTTTGTCGTCTTTCAGGGCCGAGCCTGAGTCCGAGCCCTAGGGTCGGGCGAGGCGGAGTTTCCTATGGCGCCCGAGGCCAGGCTTGGCTGCTGTCAGCCTCACTCTATCGAGTGGCATGGCAGTCGGAGCGACGCAGGTGGCGCTGTCTTCTTGTCAGGCCAGTCAGTGGAGCGGCGAAGTGACTGCGGTCACTTCGGCTCTGTCGACTAAAGGGCGCGTGTCAGGATAAGGTGTCAGGCCATCCTCGCATTAAATGCTCCTGCGATACGGTTGGTCGGTGTGGCGATCTGGCCAAGGTTGCTTCTTGGCGAAGACTGGGCCTCGGGCGAGCCGAAGGTGTGTCCGTCGCTTGAGGGGGTCCTCGGGCGAGACGTGAATCCTCCGGGGTCGGCTGCCCTTGCCCGAGGCTGGGCTCGGGCGAGGAGAGATCGTGTCCCTTGAGTGGACCGAGCCTTGACTTAATCGCACCCATCAGGCCTTTGCAGCTTTGTGCTGATGGGGTTACCAGCTGAGATTAGGAGTCTTGGGGGTACCCCTAATTATGGTCCCCGACACTAAGCATCAAAAATTCTTTTTATAAAAGGGTGTCAAGGAAGGGTAATCAATTTTCCAAGGAAGGAAATGCATCAACGGTTTAGCATACAACTCCTATCACCTAATGCATCAAACAAGGTGATAAAGATTTTTAAAACACAAGGATGTGGCAAATGCACCGGGGCTTGCCTGAATAACACTAGGTTAGTGTTGTTAGACGATGTCCACTTGACGACCATCTTTTGTCTTCGAATTTGTTCTGATTATCCATCTTCAGGTTAATCCATCAGCATCATACTGTGGATTAGCCCGCGCTTGGGGTCGACTTGGGTTCGTCTTCCGCTTCACGCGATTATTTATCGTACCTCATGAGATGCACGATGCACATGTATGAGCACGAGTATAACGAGTATAATATAGATAATCTACACTAAAAAAAGATGAAACACTTAAAACCAAGCATTAAGCATCATGGGTATCACAGCAGGGCATCGACTACATCCATTAACCAAATTGACATAACAACACTAGAACATCTACTTTTATTCCTAGTTTTTTTAATTCTTTAAACTGTGTATCTTAATTACTTGATTTACCGATTTACCTAAATCGATCATCACAATACACGTATACTAAATTAATAACATTTATTGCGACCAACAATTCTATTTATAGACCTAGTTGACTGGAATACGAATTAACTTACCCTTATGACATCCGACTTGAAACCACAAAATCGACGACGCCTTTCAGCTCAGCATTTCACCGAAAATAGGGTGAGTGTTGCGTCGAATCACGCTTCTTCTTTGTCCACACCGAGAATTTTCCGGTCGCGTAATGATTTATTTTCTTCTGCGCCTAATCTTCATGGATCTTGGCGTAGACGAGGATGACGGTCGACGACTTGTTCGAGCTTTTTGTTGTGCACTTGGTGAACACCACGCTGCTTGCTCCGTCTTCACCCGACGCTTGGGATTTCTTGACGACGCACGGAACGACGACGAGATTGAGTTAGGAGCGAGCTGGTGAGGTGGGGGTTGAGCAGAGGATGACAGGTTCGATGACTCGACGGTAAACGCGAGCACGCACGAAACCCGATGGACAAAGAGCGAGCGCACGGATGGGTCGGGCTGGGACCAGAGGCCGACGACAAACTTCATCGGCGAAGTCCGGCAAGTGCCATGGCAGGTTGGAGACCGAATCTAACAGCAGTGTTGTACCATGGCGAATAGAAACTTGACAATCGGCCAAGATGCGATTGGCGAGTTGAGCGACTCTGACGATATGACGGCAGCGACTTGGGCGAGTGCAGCACGGAACGATGCCCCGCCTGGCCGAGCTGAAGGAAGCGCGGACCAGAGACAGAGTGGGCACCAGGGGCGAGCTTGAATATCTGGACGCGGCGTGAAGGGACTCAGGCGGGATCGACGGCGCGACCATCCTGGCCGAGCAGGGAACTACGCGCGACCCGAGTAGACTAGTCGGCCAGCACGAAGAGGCGACGGTGAGCGATGGCAACCAGGAGGAGCAAGGAACAACACAGTGGCCAAGCGAGCAGGTTGGGCGCGTGCTTGAGAGCCGAGCGTGAGGGAGCTCAGCTCCAGAGAGGGACATAGAGAGGAGCTAGCCGTGGCCATGGCTGGAACCAGGGAAGAGCTCGCGGCAATAGGGAGCAGGGCGCTCAGGCGTAGCTTGGGGATGAGCAGAGGGAGAGAGAAGCAAGGGGACTACGAGCTTGAGGACGACGGTGACTTGGGCGAGCACCAGGGAGAACGCCGGGCGCTCGGCCATGGATGAGCTCGCGGCCGGCGAGCAAAAGGAGCTCCGGCTGGGCGCTCAGCGCGCAGCAGAGAAAGAGCAGAGCAGGGAGAAGCAGAGGCAGGGGCTGGACTCTAGCCATGGGAAGGGAGAGGAAGGAGCCGAGAGGGAGGGAGAAGAAGAGAGGGAGCGCCATGGGGGGAAATCTTCAGGGAGGAGCGCAGGCAGGGCGTTGGGCTAGAGGGAGCTACGTATGGAATTTCCAGAGAGGAACATCGGAGAGGGGAGAGGAGCACCGATGGCTAGATAGAGACAAAGGAGATATAAATAGAGAGAGAGGGCAGCGGACAGCATAGAGATAGGAGATATTTTCTCAGATTTTTTTAATTTATCTGTTTTCTCTTTTTTAGTAAAGAAAATTACAGATATTTTAGAACACGATTTTTAGCGATAATCAAAGGGTCGAATAATTAGAACGATAGTAACAATTGGACATGATTTTATTTAGTGAGTACTTCAGAATTAGATGAATTTGCATCCGTTATCTATATCTAGAGTTTTGGATCGGGGCAAGACGTCGTCGGAACAAATCCGAACGGCGTGAACAACAGTATTTCAGACTGTGTTCAATTTGATTTGAAATCAAATAATTTCATCCGCAGTCGACACCCGATTCCATGTTAACAGATAATTTACATGGAGAATCGAATCTCAATTATAAATTCTTAGACGCGATTTTCTCGGTTGACAAGTGGGGACAGAATTATTTGCGCCAAAAACCTTAGTCGATGAGCTCAAATTAATTTGTCCGGAATAAAATCCTCCGAGTGAGTCGGGCTTCCGAATTTGTATTCACGCGGGCGATGAATTTTAAATAATCACCAGACGCGCCGATTTTCGGAACACGACGTTCCGAACATCACGAAAATTTAGGACGAGCCCAGATAGATGAAAATAAAAAACAATGTCGCACTCGCGACAGACGGAACAGATGCGATATGAAAATCGCGATAGCGAAAATAATTAGAATTTAGCATCTGTTTTATCCTCTGATATTTCGTGCTTAAGTCCATACTCGTTGTCGAGCGGAATATAAACACCTGGGGTGTTACAAGAACTTGTATTGAATACTTATGTTTGTGTTGGAAACTTATGTCAGAGCTTGAGACTTATGTTCTTGATACCTATGTTTCTGTTGAGAACTTGGATATTTATGTTTATGTTGGATATTTATGTCTATGATGATATCTGTGATGTATATATGTGATATTTGTGATGTATATGTGGTATCTTTTGTTTGTTTGGATGGAATAGAAAAACAAATTAAAAAGGTGTATACTGGTCACTTTGCCGAGTGTTACACTCGGCAAAGAGGTGCTTTGCCGAGTGTCAGGGCCATAGCACTCGGCAGAGAAGCAATACCTAGGCACCAGTTAGCTTCTTTGCCGAGTGTTGTGGCCTTGGCACTCGGCAAAGAGGCACGCTTTGACGAGTGCCACACAGAACACTCAACAAAGAACCTGACAAAGGGACCCGCTGATAGATCCTTTGCTGAGTGCAGGTCGGTAGACACTCGGCAAAGAGGTAATCTTTTTGCCGAGTATATTAGGTGACACTCGGCAAAGGTAACTTCTTTGCCGAGTGTCACTTAGAACACTCGGCAAAGCCGCCATCTCCGTTACCCTAGCGCCATGACGGCCGCTTTTCTTTATTGAGTACCCGTTAAAAAGTACTCGACAAAGAAGCCGTTACCGATGTACTGTTCGCCGAGCCCTCTTTGCCGAGTGTCACACTCGGCAAAGGCTTTGCGGAGTATTTTTCAGGGTTTGCTGATTGCTTCAGGCACTCGTCAAAGCACCCGATTCCGGTAGTGGAGGACTTGTGTAGGTGGAGGCCGTCAGCTTCAGGCATCCGGACCGTCCACGACTTGTGTAGAGGGTGCCGCTATTGGCTACATGGCGGTAGACTGTCAGCTCGCCGCTCTTGGCTATATGGCGGCAGACTGCCCACTTAGGACATCTGGATCGTCCACATGTGCATAGAGGCTATGATGATGTCCTGCATAATCTAGATCTCGACTTCGGGAGGGAACTTGTTAGGGAAAAAATCCTAGGTTGTCTTGGGATGGGATGTCTTTAAATGACGTCGAGCCAAGAGGAGGTAAAAGATTGAGGATGAAGAAGACTAATCTAGACTAAGTTATTGCTACTATTAGGGCAATAATGTAAAAGTAATGATAATATATTGATTTGATGGATTGAGTGATGTCTCAATCGATCGTACCCCTTTATGTATATAGGAGAGGTCTAGACTCTAAACTCGTTCCTAGGTGCTTCCCTATAGATTCCCGCACGATTAGCAGGATAAGCATGCTGGATAAGGACTCTCGCTTGAGTTAATCTAATCACGAAACGTCCAGGCTACACCTGTGGGGGATCAACCCCAGGTCACCATCGCTCGGTTACGTCCCATATGCCATCTAAAAGGCCCCTGATGGGCCGCCTAAAAGGTGCCCAGTGAGTCTCAGTCGATGGGAGCTGCAAACCTCTATGGAAGATGCAGGCGTGAGCACAAAGGAGTCCGGCCGTGCCCTGCGCATGCAACATATGGGAAAATCGTCGAACGACTCGTTCACCATGGTTGGACACAACGTGACGTAGACAAGGCAGGTCGTGGAGATCATGCACCCATTCCATCTCTGTAACTCCGATTCAGTCGACAATAATAGGAGACCCCTACGAAAAATAGTAGACACACATCGCATTCATCTTCTACCTCGAGAAACCACTTGTAATCGTGGGGATACATCGAACAATCCACAACCATAAACCACATACATAGGGTATTACGCTCACGAGTGGCCTCAACCTAGGGGCACCAAAACCCGGGTGCGGAATAATCACCAAGTGTGCTGGAATCAAGTCTCACACATATGATGACTCATGGTATAGAAATGAATGTCACATCTTCACTATATAATGGATTTCTGTACAAAATAGTTGAATAATTACATCATACGAAGACAATGATCTAGCAAGCATAGTTGATTGGGAGACGACGGTCTAGACCTCTCACGAACTCATCACGACATCCTTCATGCTCCTTATCATGCGGTACCAGTTCTTGACCTGGGGGATGTGAGTATAGCAAGGGTGAGCTCACATACATTCATCGCTCAACAAGTTGTGGGGAATAATGTGCATGAATTCGCCAAAGGTGGGAGCTCATGTGAAGTGTAAGGCTTACCAAAGAAGATGGTTAAAGCTGAGCATTGCTTTTAAAGTTGGTTAAAATTTTATTAGCAGTTACTAAGTATAAGTAGATACCAACCCAATTAAATAAGAAATCAAATTAATAACAACACCCACAATGCAATGCATATGACAAATTAAGTTTAGTTCCATAGATTAATCATGCGAGAGTCCTGAGCTGCTCATGACCGTGAGCACAACTGATATATCAGTTTTACACTTTGCAGAGGTTGCACCCTTTACCCACAAGTCGTGTATCCCGTCTAGCCAGGGTTAGCTAGACCCTTAAACACTTCCGAGGTGAATGGCTAGGGATCCACTACGAGGCTTTTACAAAGTTCCACTAGCTTCAGAAAACCCGCTACAGTTTCTAGAAAGGGCAATATAGGAATTTCTCGTCCGAAAAGCCATCATAGCATGATCGACCCGAGAACCTCCCTATACGCAACTCCCCTACTGCCCTTACCCCTTTTGGGTAAGGTAGTCCTCCACTAACTTTCCTATTTAGTCAGCCAAAGGCGTCCCATTCCACCCTTGTGGTAGCACTGATATCTCAAGTTAAGCTCCATGTTTGAATTAACAAAATGATCTTGTCATGAACAATAATTACGATAATAGTATAACTAGAACATGATCATAATGTATATATTGATCCCAAAACCAGGTAGAGCAATAGCAAAACAACCCAAAAGTTCAGTGGTAAACAAGGTGTGAGATAAACAAGTCTAGGGAAACCTATTAGGTCCCATCAGATTAACCTGAGCATGTCACAGTGATTAATAGGAACATTATTGGGTAAAGAGAAGTGATCAAGGGCACAACTTGCCTTAGACTTGAGATTCCCAGGTACCAACTTGCTCTTCAAGTGACTCGTAACCTCGCTGCTACTCGTAGCAATACAAACAAACATGGTATAGGCAAAATTAACATCACACCAATCATGAGAACATATTGCATAATAATGATCTATGTGTCGTAACGAGAACCTAGGTTCAAGAACAAATAAATTCGGAGTTACGGTTATAAAGTTATGATTTTCCGAAGGTTTAACTGACTATTATAAAACAAATGAGGTACAAGATTTTAACCATAGGTTTCATGGTAATACAATGTTATTAGATGATAAACAATATTACTATGAATTTAATGCAACTGGAATGGATCAAAAAGGAGTTAAAATGAATTAATTATGAATTTAATAAGATTCTAGAATTATTTCTATACTAAAAATTCTTCTCTGATTTAATTTATTAAATCCGAGATTCAAATTGGACTGTGTGTATGATTTATCAGTAGCACAGGGACTAATGCACAATTATACTAGGCTCAGGTGTAATTCATTTTAACTAGGGTAGGATGGCGGGTTGATTCATCTATTCCTCGAGGGTTCTTTTGCAAAGTGGTGTGGCCGAAGGGGTATCTTCAATTGTGGGCCACACAATCAAGCATGGACGGACCCGATTAGATCAGTCCTGAGATGAATTGGTATGCAACAAGATCCGCCCGATCTACGATCAACGACTGAGGGCTGCGATCACCCGAGATCGCCCAGATCCAGTCGATGGCGGATCAGTGGCCTGGATTTAAAGTATTGAATATCAATCCAGATCCATTCAATCCGAGATGGACGGTTACTACACTATTTGCCGAACTGACACGATAGGATCTAATCCTGGCCGTCCCTTGTTAGATCAAGGGCAACCATTTCCCTCGACCACTGCGGTGGTCAGACCTCAGACGGCGGCGCCATGGCCGATCCCCACTAGAACTCGATCCTAAGCGCAAAACTTGACCCCCTAATGATGCAAAGCCAAATTGAAGATGGTACAAAGCGTTACGAAGGTCCCTACCGTGAATTATGCACTCAGACACCCTGGCCATGATGTTGAGCGAACCCTGGTAATCCACCGACGACGATGGACGCACACGGCGACGCCGGCCACGACTTTCCGAGCGTCGGTGTCGCAACACACTCCACGAAGCCTAGTAGGTCACTCGGAATTGTCCCTGAGGGAGTGACCGTGATGAATTCCGTAGCCCAATTCCGGTGTTCGCCAACAACTCTGGCACACTCGCCCTTGATTTCTCGCTCACGCGCGCGGTATTGATGGATTACAACGATGAAGAGAAGAACATATTCATCGATATGTGGCATATATAGCCTTGATAGGTCGACACAACGGACTCCGAGGATGTGAGATCTTCGGCGGCGGGTACGGCGGGCAGCTAACGCAGGGAGAGGGGGAAACCACAGGTTCGGCTGACTAGGTGGGACCCGAGCGTAAGTCAAACAGAGGGAGAGAAGGAGAGGTCAGAGTCGAGTGGGCCCCACACGACAGTGACATCAACACAAATCCATGCGTGGTGCAGGGGCACGATGCCGACACCAGGGCCCCGTACGTCAGAGAAACGGGGAAATGCTAGTGCCCTGCAGTGGCTGACGAAGCGAGACCACATGGCAGTGAGTGGCACCAGATGAGCTGCGGGCCGCAGGAGATAGTAAGTTGGGCCGACCGATTTTGGCCCACAACGCAGGTATTCCTTTTCTTTTCTTTTTTTCTATTACTTTTTTATTACTTGTTCTTATATTTTCCAATTCCTTCTAAGTTGAGGTTTTAAATTTAAATTTGCACAAACAAAGAGTCCAGCATGATGCAAAGTATAAATGTATATGATTTTATTTTTCTCTAAGTAAATGCTTCAAAACATATATCATTTAATAAAGAATAAATCTCATAATGAAATAAATTATAGACCTTTTTATTAAATAAAATGAATAATAAGCCCATTTAAAAATTAAGTGTTTGTCACCTATTCATAACTAACCAAGAACTCTTTATTAGGCAAACATTTTGTGTAATTTTTTTAGAGAATACTTCAAGGTAAAAAAATAACGAAAGGAAATATTTAGCTCATTGGAGGTATTTTTCTTCCTTGTTTCAAAACATTTAAATCTTGATATAAAATTTTCTTAATTTCAAAAATAGAAATTTGAGGTGTTACAACTTCATGTGTTCCAATGTGCTCTGCACGTACCATCGAGCTGCGATCGACATTGTCATCCTCCCAAAAGGACTACGCGGTACTCCCCGTAGCGTGTTGCCGGTACTCGACACCGATAAGACCTGCAGACCATCCGGGGCACGAACCGTCTGGGCTACATGACCAGACCGTTTGGTCGTACCCAGGTGCCAAATCTAGTGCTCAACACATGCCTCCTGCCTTTTGGTAGAGCTTAGCAAACCAAAAGCACCTGGTACAAGCTGTTAACAACTCAATATGAGAACATCGGTTTTCTAAACATCTTACCATACAGTAGGATGATAATGCTTCAGGAAACGACCATTCAATGCCTTAGATAGCTCGTCACCTTACTATGTCTGCAACGTATATGCATTATTAGAGATTACCTTTATAACTCTATAGGGCTTTTCCTAGGTTGGGGACCACTTGACAAACTTTCGGTCCCTAGTCCTCAATGGCAAGGCCGTCTTGCAACTAGATCTTAAACATGGAATGACTTTGCCTTTATATTCTTATTGTAGGCCTTAGCAACTATTATCTTGTCTTTCTCAATATCCCTTAGAGGCTGTCAATCTTTTACGGGTCACCTCATCAATATCGTTCATCATCAGATCATGATAGTCACTGACAGGTAGATCATTTTGCCTAGCAAACCTGATAGCATTTAGGCTTATCTCTGCAAGCAAAACAACTTCCTACACATACATAAACTCAAAAAGAGAGACTTTACTAGCACAATGCTTAGATATTCTGAGCCCATAAAGCTTCAGACAAAACCTTATGCCAATGCCTAGGATGATCATATGTATTCTTCTTGATAAGGTTAAATATGTCCTATTACTACACTCGGCCTGACCATTGGCCTGAGCATAATATGGAGATAAATTGAGCAATTTGATCTTATATAATTCAGCAAACTCACGTACCTCTTTTGTCATGGAAGAAGTTTCATGATCTATAGTCAAAGTCTAGGGAATGCCGAATCTATAAATAATATGCTCAGTCACAAACTCAATTACCTCTCCGCGTGTCATATTTTTTTTAGAACAATGACTTCAGTCTAGTTGGTAAAATAGTCTATGCTGACTAACACAAACTGTGCCCCTTTGATGATGAAGGAGGACTTTCTCCTCTAAAGTCCAAACATCATTCTCTAAAGGGTCAAGGTTTGAAAATAGGATGTAGTTCCACTACTAAAAAATCACCCTAATGCCACGACAGATATTGCAACAATAATATTTTTGTTGCATTATATGTTATTTATTGCCACGACCTTTAAAAGTGGTTGCAATATATGGACCGTTTTGCCACTTGTTTTGTGCATTTCGATAACCATGACTTTCGTTGCAAGAGAAAGGTGTTATTGCGACCACTAGAACAGTTGTTGCAAAATCACCCTAATGCCACGACAGATATTGCAACACCAATATTTTTGTTGCATTAGATATTATTTATTGCCACGACCTTTAAAAGTGGTTGCAATATATGGACGGTTTCGCCACTTTTTTGTGCATTGCGATAACCATGACTTACGTTGCAAGAGAAAGGTGTTATTGCGACCGCTAGAACAGTTGTTGCAAAATTACTCTAGTGTCACACCGGATATTGCAACAACAATAAAGTTGTAGCATTAGGTGTTACTTATTGCCACAACCTTTAAAAGTGGTTGCAATTTATGCACCTTTTTTGCCACTTTACTTGTGCGTTGCAATAATCATGACTTTCGTAGCAAGAGAAAGATGTTATTGCTACCACTAGAATAGTTGTTGCAAAATGTCCCTAGTGGCTCACCAGATATTACAACATCAGTAAAGTTGTAGCATTACGTGTTAGTTATTGCCACAGCCTTTAAAAGGGGTTGCAATATATGCACCTTTTTGCCACTTTATTTGTGTGTTGCAATAATCATGACTTTCGTTGCAAGAGAAAGATGTTATTGCTATCACTAGAACAGTTGTTGCAAAATGTCCCTAGTGGCTCACTGGATATTACAACATCAGTAAAGTGGTAGCATTAGTAGCAGTGTAGAGCGAGACGCGGCATGTGCGTAGAATTCTTTTTTTCATCCAAACCGACCGGGCGTGTAGGGAGGGTGAGACCACCCTGTGTCATATACTCTCATGTCTGCGCAAGACCAAGGAAATCGTAGTATATACGGACCTGCCGCGCACGACATGTCTAAGTCGTGATCCAACTTTGTGTTCTGTGTCTGGATCGTGATGGGAAATATATTCAATTTATTGATACGTTACAAGAAAAATACAAAGAACAATCTAGAAGTTTCTGTTCTCTCAGGCACACATCAATAAAACACGCAGGTGAATAAAATACAAGGAAAAGGATCACAAGAATCTTCTAAAATATGATATATAACCAACAATAGAAAAGAATACAAGGAAAAGGATCTCAAGAATCTTCTAAAATCTGATATATAACCAACAATAGAAAAGAATACAAGGAAAAGGATCACAAGAATCTTCTAAAATCTGATATATAACCAACAATAGAAAAGAATACAAGGAAAATGATCACATGAATCATACAATTTCCAATTGTTGTCTGCATGCCTATACTAGTACATATTACAGCCGCCACTACCTGCAAGGGGACTCAAACTGCCGCCCGCCAGGACACACAACAACTAGTAGCCAGGGACTCCACACCTTCAGCTGATCCTTCTGACTCTGAGTAGAAAGAACTTTGAGCATTGCCAGGGTTCTCATAGTTGTGGTGGTGTGAGTTGGTCATTGACAGATGGCCTCCCTGCAATCCTTCTTCTTTGGATTCAAATTGCAGACTTCGTCGAACTGATGTTGTTCTGCTTCTTGCTGCAACACTTGTTGCTCTAGAGATTAATTGATCACTAACAGGAGCAGGGCTGAGATTTATTTTCTTCCGAACATATCTTCTCTTGACTTTTTGATTCAGAGATTTTCCATCTGGACTGCGCTTAAAGAAAATATATGAATGTGTTATAAATGTTAAATGTGTAGCATGCAACATAATTAGAATAATGAATGTGTTATTTTCAGGACTGCGCTTAAATAAAATATATGACCCCTAACTACAAATGATAAGAACTAATTGAGCAATAATTTCACACCACAACACAATCTAATAAAAGGGTGAAAACGTACAAAGAAAAACTAACTGAAGCCATGGAATCAACATCATTTGTTGTTCATGTTTGGCGTTTTTCTATAATCATTTTCATCATTTTCAAACTCAACATGATTGCACACTAAAATTTTATAATTTGCTCTGCATTCTATGATTGTTGGCAATTTAAAAGTAAGATGGAATATTAGATTGCTCTGATGTCAGTCAGCAATCGAGGACAGTTTGATTCCAGTATATTTGACTTGGTTCTTGGGTGCAGGTTCTAGGCATTAAAAAGGCAACATCAAGGAGATTATTTAGGAGTACATAGGTGAGCATATATACTACCATTCCTATCTGAAGAAAACAATTCAGGTTGGGTTGTATGAACTTTGGTCGTGACATATGGCATTCATAATTGTACTTTCATAGTTGGAAAGAAGTTTTGCATTTTTTTCAAAATGTAGTCTATCAATTCCCTTGGATTTTAATCACAGGGTATCAACATATAAGAAATAGACCAAACATGTACTTCTGCTTTAACAGCAACAAAAAACCGACATAAGGCATTCATATTACTTACTGGTTGGCTGCTACTGACTTACTGAGTGGAACAACCAAGCAACAGCACTGCCTTGCTATCCTAAACTCCTAGTAGCTTATTTGCAAATCTAACTAGACTTTATTGCTTATTTGCTATCCTAAACACCATCCTTTTTGTATTCTGAAAATCATATTCATGAAGTCTTATATTAAGTTTTATGCAGTTTTATGTTAGCATTTGATAGCAAGTTCTGCACTTCGATGTTTTGTTCAATGTTCAGGATTAGGAATTCACAATGCCACACATCAAAGGTACATTGCACTCATGAATCATGTACCTTGGTAAAGAAGCATGCTCTCTTTGCGATGTAGAACCTCTTTCTCCATCTCACTATAATTCTCCTCAAGATGTGCAAACTGCCTTTTGAACTGTGAACTCCACTGCACAAAGATATTGGTATTAACTATCCTTTTTTTAAATGGATGTGAAACTGTGATTTCTGAAAATGCGATGCAAAGGGCAAATTCTGAAATTGTTATTAGCATCAGCACCAAAATGATTTTAGGCATGTCGGCACCAAAATGTTTTCAAGTGTGACTGACAGCAAGAATCATTGAGATGCTTCAAACAAATGCCTATGCACAACACACTTAATTCTTTTCTCTCAATGCAATTCAGCACATGTTACTTCAAACAAATGGTTGTGCACATTCCAGTTTTATTAAGCCGCACAAAAGAGGCAAGCATATTGCATGAATTAGTAACTTATAATTAAACTTTAAAGATCAATACTGATTATGACTGAAAATCTATTTAACTTTGATTTGTTTTGTTACAGGGCTCGACTGGTGATTTGAATCTTTGACTAGAAAGCCATGTCTCAAAATAATAGGAGTTGGATGCACATGCACTTCACGACAAATGAGTGGCAAACAAATTTCAGAAAGTTCATACAAACTACATTTGGTGGCACTACTAGAGGAGAAACTGCACCATGCCCATGTTCAAGATGTCAATGCATGTCCTACAGAACACAATCTCAGGTTCAGAGTCACTTGGTTATTAGAGGGTTTGATGAGAGCTTCATCAAAGAAGGAATCCAAGCAAATGATTCAGATGAGGGCAATGCTGTGGCAGTTGTCAATAATGATGAAACAGGTGACAGTGGTTCTGTGACCGAACTAGTTTCAACGCTAAACAGTGGTGTTTTGCATGAAGACATCATAGGAAATATTAATGAAGAGCCAAATGCAAAAGCAAACGCATTCTTTAATCTATTAACAGAGGCGAAGAAGGAATTGTATCCAGGATGCAAGGAGGTCACTAAGGTATCTTTTATAGTAAGGCTCTTTCAGATTAAATGCATGTTTGGTCTTAGTAAAAGTGCATTAGCGGCCATACTTCAGTTGTTCCGGCTTGTTCTCCCAGAACGCCACTGTGTTCCGGACACACTGGATAAAGTACAAAAGGTTATTCATGACCTTGGCCTTGACTACCAAAAGATACATGCATGTGTCAATGATTGTTTGTTGTTTCATAAAGAATATGCAGCCATGGATACATGTCCAACATGTGGTGAGTCTAGATGGCAACCAATGGTTTCTGGGCATCACAAGGAGGCAACCAACAAGCGTGCCCCATGGAAAATCCTAAGATATTTCCCAGTTATTCCTCGATTGAAAAGGTTGTATATGAATCCAACCACATCTGAATATATGCGTTGGCACAAGGAGGGCTTAGTCCAAGATAACAAAATGAGGCACCCTGCTGACTCAGGCATGGAAGCATGTAGATAACATATACAAAGATTTTGCTTCTAATCCTCGTAACATTCGACTGGGTCTTGCATCTGATGGTTTCAATCCATTTGGGATGGTCAATGTTGCATACACTATATGGCCTGTCATTTTAATCCCTTACAACTTGCCACCTTGGTTGTGTTTGAAACAACCTTTCTGGATGTTGTCAATGTTGATACCCGGTAAAAACTCTCCAGGAAACAATATTGATGTATATTTGCAGCCTCTGATTGATGAGATCAAAGACCTTTGGGAAAAAGGTGTTGAGACATGGGATGCCAAGGAGAAGAAGAATTTTAATTTGAGAGCAATTCTTCTCTGGACAATTAATGACTTTCCAGCATATGGGATGTTATCTGGCTGGAGTACAAAAGGCAAGTTCGCATGTCCATACTGCCACAAGGATACAGACTTCTTATGGTTGAAATGTGGATCCAAGCATTGCTACATGGGGCATCGTCGCTTTCTGCCTATGGATCATAGGTGACGCAAGAACTAGGCCAGTTTCAACAATACTGTGGAAACCAGGGAGACTCCAGTGTCATTGAGTGGTGAAGGGGTTCTGCAACAATATGAAAGTTTTGAGCAAATCACTTTTGGGAAGTCTACTAGGAAAAGGAAGCAGCGTGAGGAAGAAACTAGATGGCACAACTAGAGGAAAAAGAGTTTTTTTATCTACTTTACTGGAAAAAATTGCTTGTAAGGCATAATTTGGATGTGATGCACATTGAGAAAAACATTTGTGATAGTATATTGGGGACTTCGCTAGGTATGGAAGGGAAGTCAAAGGATAGCGAGAAGGCTCGACTTGACATGGAGCATTTAGGCATCAGGAAGGATCAACATGTTGTGGTCGGGAATGGAAAATACACATTGCCATCAGCACTTTACACATTAGGATGAGATGACATGGTTATGCAAATTTTTAGAAGGTGTGAAGATGCCTGATGGTTATGCCTCTAATAATAAGAGGAGTGTGGATGTGAACAAGTGCAAGGTGTCTGGTCTAAAAACTCATGACTGTCATGTTATTTTTCAAAAGCTATTATCCATTGCAGTTCGCAACGTTTTGCCAGAAAATGTTGCTCTTCCATTGATTCAACTTAGTAGGTACTTCAATGCAATATGTTCAAAGGAGCTGAGTGCTGAAGAGTTAGAGCAGTTGAGCACCTCGATTCCTGAAACCCTTTGTTGGCTCGAAATGATTTTCCCACCAGCCTTTTTTGATATAATGATTCATTTGCCGATTCATCTAGCTGAAGAGGCTAAACTTGGTGGACCAGTGTGCTATAGATGGATGTATCCAATTGAGAGATAATTACATACTCTTAAAGCCTATGTACGGAACAAAGCGCACCCTGAAGGCTCGATAGCTGAGGGATATATATTAGAGGAGTGCATGACATTTTGTAGTCGCTTCTTGCAAGATGTGGAAACCAAGCTTAATCGTGCAGACCGTCATGAAGCTGCTGCTATGAATGAACCACCATCTGGCCTAAGCATATTTGCCAACATTGACTACACTAAGAAAGGATTCACTGTCGAGTCACTTTCTAGGAGTGAGCTGCAGCCTTATGAGGCACTACATATTACAAAATTGTGATGAGGCTACTGCATGGATAAAGTAAGATCTTATTTCAAACTCTATATTTTGATATTATACATTGACATGTTTCATAGAATTTGATTTACCCAAAGCCCTCTTTTAAAATATTGTAGCGAGCATATGGACGAACTAAAAAATTTAAATACATAGAATGCTGATCGAAGGCACAAGGAACAATTTGTAGGCTACTTCGAGCGTAAGGTGGGTTGTGAGTAATTTGTTTTTTGTAATGGCATCCACTAACTACTGCTCAGTATTATATTTGCAAATAACTTAAACATATTTTGCTGGCTGCAGATCAGCAAACTAAATCAACAAGGGAAGACAACTACCTGCTCTACACACTTTCACAAGGACCAGACCATCGAGCTCGTGTTTTCAACAGATGTTTCATCAATGGTTTTCTTTTTCGTACAGAAAAGATAGAGCAGAACCTATGCACACAAAATAGTGGAGTTGTTGTGAAAGGAGATGAAAGCTCTGGTAATATTGACTGGTACGGTGTGATTAAAAAAATTATTGCACTAGATTTTCCTCAAGGTAAGGAAGTTGGCCTCTTTCAGTGCAACTGGTTCCATGTTCCTACTGCCAAGAACAAAGGAAGAGGCTATCAAAGGGATAGGTATGGAATTATTGATATTGATAAAACTCGGTTGTGCTATTTAGATGAGCCTTATATTCTTGGTTCACAAGCTGAACAGGTGTTTTATGTCAATGGTACAAAGAAAAAAGATTGGTGCATTGTTGTAAGAATGAAACCCAGAAATCTATTCACCATGCCAGAATCTGAAAATTCAGAAATTGATCTTGACTCACTGGACGTGGGGTTGGAAGGCATGAGTGTTTCAGGCAGCGATGATGTATTGGTGCAATGGAGAAGGTCTGACATGGAAGGTGTGATCGGTGATGCTTGTGTCATTGAGAAGGCACTTGCTGAATTTGTAGAAGAATCACATGATATTGGGTTAGCAGATGAGGAGGAAGAAGACGACACGTACATTGATGATGGATATGTAGCACCTGTGGACTCTTCACGTGACTCAAATGATGATGATTTTTTTGTTTAAAAGGAAAGTGGTTGTAATACTATGGTATTTCATTCAAATGACTGTTGCTGTAATAATCTTTCCTCTTTGGTTGGATTTATGCATTGCACCAACATATTTCTTCTTCCAACTCCTTTATAAAATAGCTTTAATCCTATTAAAGAACTCATTTGTGTTATGGTACAATTTTTAATTAATTAGGACATCTATTATATTAATTAAAATGTTTATGTGGTGTGAGAGGAAAGTGCAAAACCTGAATTTGTTTATGAAAAACCATGAAAAAGTTAGGCAGATTTGTACCATACAAACTAAATGGAAATATTATATAGGAAAAAAGCATAAATATAGAATGGCTCCATAAATCAAATGAAGAGTCTTGATCTTAGATGATCAGATCAACAGATGGATCCATAATTTTTTTATGATTCAAAAAATGGATATGGCTCAAACAATGCATCCCAATCTACTTTTCCTTCATCTATGGCCTACAATTAGTTTTCAAGTAAATTTGATGTAGAGTACAACACATACCAATAACAGTGATTTTAGTGGAAAAGCAATAATCGCTGTGCAGACATATTAACTAAGCAGGCTCATGGTCGTACAACACATACCAATAACAGTGATTTTAGTACAACCATAAACAAGCCTAGAAAGAAGATCACTAGATAGATTAGGACCAAGACCACAAATAATTTCCTGAGTTTTCTGCCAGAGGCCAGATTTACGAACCCCATCGCCAATGGGACAAATAGCTTCAATTTGGGTTTGGGTGCTCGGTTGCAGGAAGATTACATGTGTATAAAAACTTAGCATTACATCGGATCGAAATACATGTAGCCAAATAACTTTAGTTAGGGTTTGGGCACTCGGTTGTAGGAAGAGAAGAAAAGGGGTGGGCATACCTATTGGATTCTCGGCGCCAGCAATGCGTCCGGCCAAAAGCTGGTCACCTGGCCTAGGGCGGCGTATGCGTGCTCCCATGCCTTCGGGACGCGGCCCTCATCGCCCTCCTCCTCCTTGTCCTGGAGCGTGTAGAAGCCAACAGAGGAAGAGAAGGAGGAAGCAGACCTGATCACCTCGCCTACTCTCACCTCGGGCACTTCCCAGCCCCATCGCTCCAGATCTACTCGACGTACGCATGGTCGGTGGGGGTACGGCTGGTTGGGAGCGGCAGCATGTGGGGGTAGGGGGCTCGGGAGACGGGGGTGCTGGGCAGGGGGCATGTGGCGGAACTGCCCGAATTATTCCAACTTAAGTGCCTAAGTCCCGCTTTAGAGGCTAGACCACACTTAAATGGGAATAACAGTCAATCCCTCGGATCTAGTACTACAAGGCCACTAACAGGATCAGGTACCACAATCTCACTCGATGGTGAGTCACAGAGCAAATACAATAAAGCATAAAACCATGCATGGGAGAGTATTGAATTATTACATCATCATCATCAGAGTTTTGCAAAAGTAGTCATCATTGTTCGAAGTGCAGCGGAATAAAACTAACGATAAATAAACAGAGAGATGGGGAAGCATGTCCCATCACTCCTCATGCTCCTCAGCCGAGGCGGGGTCCCACTCGACAGTCCAACCCGGTGGCAAGGCGGACGGCCAAGTCACTCTAGCAACCATGTCTTCCAGAGAACCTGTAAAATTATGCCACAAGCAAGGCTGAGTATACTAATACTCAGCTAGACTTACCCGGTGTGAGGAGTCTACTCCACTACCTCTAGACATGCAGCTGTTTGGCTGTGGGGTTTGGTTGCTAAAAGCACTAGCTGAGTTTCTAAGTCAAGTTTTAACTTTGTCAAATGTAAGTGTGACTCTCTTAAGGCTAAAGTGTACTATCCACTCATACAGGGTATCAAACATATTTAGCAATCAACCTCTTGTATCATCTCATCACCTTTCCACTTGTTACTCAATGTAGCAGCTTGGATCAAGCAGTCTCATTAGCTACGAGAAGCAGACGATTCGAATCGAGTTTTCATCCTTGCAAGGTAAACCTAAACACACGACATGCAGGGGCACTCCGTCCCCACACACACATCAACCGTCCCCATCGATTCCCCGTCAGCAGATCAGGGCTCACCGCCTTGGCGTACAATGCCTCACTGACCCCGACTGCCGTCATGCAGTGACCGCACTTGTACCCACCATAACCGGAATGGGAGACCACGTCTCAGGTCGCGTGAGGGTGTAACACCCCGGGATCCACAAACACCCCAGAATGCTACTAAACTACACCTCTATCATTCGTATATAAAATTTCGACAGCATCTCCTTTGAAAATTGCATAAACGGGGAAGCAACAAAGTATAAATAGATATCATAATAAGAAAACATAATCGATATTAATAATCTGCTAGCAATGGGAAGACAACCATAACGGCATGAACTAAATTAACCAGTGCGCACAACTAGTTAGAAACAAACATCCTTTGACAAGAAGCTTCTAATTCAATCATGACTGCGCCTAAGCAGCGCTATTATGAGAGTGAAGGTGGATGTGCTGCTACTTCCCACTTCCCTGGATGAGCAACAAGCACCTGCATTGAGTAATGCAAGAGTGAGATGAAACATCTCAGCAAGCGAATTGTTTTGACGAGATATTTAAACCACAAATTGAATTAACCAACATTTTAAAAGAATCACAATTAAGATCTGAAGTACTTGTAGATATAGAACTCAGTAGTCCCAATATAACCAATACCATCTCATTTCCTTGAACAACTACAATAGGTTCTATAACACTTCCCTGCGTCAACAAAACCTGCAAATATCACTTCAATGTATGCATAGGAATGCAAAGTGTAGGTACTCTGTCTTCATACCTCTAAAGGTATAAAACCACATCATCTGCAAATATCACTTCAATGAATGCATATGAATGCAATGCATATGTCCTCTGCCTTCATACCTCTGAGGGTATGAAGCCGCATCGTACCCCTCCTCGAGCAACGTACGATGCTAAGTTGTACCGGTACGGTCGGACCATAGGTCACGACCCAACTTCAGATGCAAGTGAATCATGCAATGGATATGGCATGCCACATTTATCAATATACTTCACTTCCTTAACATACAATACAACCTCAAATAATACTTCATTTACCTTCAGATACAATACCAACCTCAAATAATACTTCATTTACCTTCATGGGTGTGAATTAATCTCATGAGTCATACTCAAATCATAATCATCATCAATATATGATTGAGCATCAGTATAATGCAAGCAAGTAAAGCATCACCATAGAGTCCAATTATGAAAGAATCTGATAATTCTGAATATTAGAGTGTAGGCAATAGAAATAACAGGTCAGAACGGAAGCAACCACCGCTACATTCACTTGCCTTCATCGAAGAAGAAAAATGTACTAGTCATGATCTGGAGTGTAGCCACCTGCTAGCGGGCATAAAACTTAGTACAAATATTTCACAAACATTTGCCAACAATCAACAAAACACTCCTACACTTAAAACCAAGACCCAGTGAAAAGACTCCCACCCTGAACCACATGCCATACAGCAGCAGCGCTGTTTGTTAATTTTGTATCTTTAAAATTAAAATAGTGGTGATATCAAACAAATACTCTAGGAGTATCTACACAAAATACTCTACAACTTCGTTATTCAATGGATAATTAAATTCTGCCATCTATAAGTTCTAAAACATCTGACAAGATAACTGACTAAATCTGTTTTAGACAACAGCATAGTTAATTTCAAAATTCGATATCTCCCAAACTACTGAATCAAAAATTATGAAATTCTGCTGGAAGTAAGAACTTTTATCCCTCTACAAAAGTCTCCAGAGTTGGAAGAGCCAATTCAGCCATTTACTAGATGAAACCCACCAGTGAACAGACCCGCTCATTTTTGTCAGGCAAACAGGAACAGCCACAGTAAAACAAACATAACTGGAGTTTCACAAATCATATGAATGCACTCTTTAACAATCTGGAAAGCTTATGAAATTATCTACAACTTCTTTTACCAACCCACAGTTTAATTCTATTGATAAAATTGCCTAAATCTTAAGAGAAAAGATTCTGCACAGAATTATGAGACTGAAAAACTGCTATAGTAAAACTGCAATAACTTTCTGGTCGGATGTCCGATTGAGGTGTTCTTTGCGGCCACGGAAATATCTACAAATTATCTATGACTCATACATAGACTTTTCATTTTTTTGAGGCCACTAAGACCACGGAAAATTGGAATGAACAGAAACTGTCAAATCTGCCATTCCGCAGAAAACTAAATTCGAGATCAAAACCTAACCCCACATCTAATCCAACCTCTAATCCTTTAATCCCCATGATCTACAACCTCCAAAAGCACATAATTACAGGGAGGAACAAGGATTTCATCCATACCTAGGGTTTTCCCCAAGAAAATCTTCAAGAGATGGAGAAGAACATCTCCTTGATCCTCTCTTCCTCTTCAATTCAACGTGCTCCTCCTCTTCTCGATCCTTGTTGCGTGGGGGGATCTAGAGGGAGGAGGAAGCCATGGAGAGGGTAGGGGGCGGCTGCCAATGGGGAGGAGAGCAAGAGAGGGAGGGGGGCGGCTGCAACTAATTGGGGAGAAGGAGAGGGGGGCTAGGGTTGGGAAGGAGAGGGGGGCTCCTATCCACCGGATCGAGATCAATGGCCCAAACTCACTCTCCCCTTTGACCTCCCGACCCCAGCGGAAAAATGCCAAAAGATCTACTGTTTTCTGAGGAATACCTCCTGAAACTCCAAACCCCAATGCCACAGAACATGAAAGAAAAGAGAGAAAGAAGTTTAACTTCTTTTCAGAAAATTGGGGTATCACACTCTACCCCCCTTAAAAAGAATTCGTCCTCGAATTCGACCACTCCAACAAAACATCCATGGTACCCCATATAGCAGCACCATGCAAAACATGGGTCCATTATTGGTCTTAATTAACACAAGAACTTCTACATCGACTAATTGTCTAAGGAAACTACACCACCTGACATCAAGCATGAACCAACATGTAATGAAGCTCAAACCAAGTCATAGATGCAATAAACACTACGATTTCACAACATTGAATTTGGATGCAGCCATACATCATCATCAATGTCTTAAAACAACACTCTTTTATGAAGGGATAATACGCACTAAGCACAACCTTTACCAACTTTAACAATTCATTTTAATTCAATGGTGAAACATCCACACCAGATGAATGTATAAGAAGATCAAACTCCTCACCTCATAGCACCACGAAACAAGTAGTTCTGTTGAAACAAAAACTCCTAATCTTCCTAAACATTGTTCTTGCCATAATGAAAAGATAATCATGTAATCTAACATACTTTGCACCCCACCAAAATGGAGAAAATCTATAGAACTAATGGAGCAATAAAGCCGAAAGAAGCCAATAACATCTTGTGCGGCATAGTTCATCGAAGAAATGCCAAAAACTCTACATAGAGCACTGACAGCCCAACAACAACACAATACTTGCTTAACCCATGTCACTATACTTCATTCAACATCTCAACTAAGAAAAATATCCAACTAGTAAGGTTAACCTACACATAATATAAGTCTTCATCTACTGTAGTTCAGAAACTTACATTTCATTCTATCATATGATGCACTCAAAGTACCAGACCTAAAGGGTCAATACTAACCCCGTAATCCTTCACACATTTGGCAAACATCTCAAGCTGATGTAAAAACCACATCATTTAGGAATAGGTGACTAACCACACACAACCAACTCTAGGCTAGGCAATGACTTCATTCAAACCAATAGATAAGTGGTCCAACAATGGCTCCACAAACATGCATCGGGGAGAGAACCATCAGATCCTCAACGTATTAATACATAATCAATGGATCAAGAAAATCAAAGATTTTATTCTACAATTAGCATGACTAACATGCAACCACTTTAAACCACATCTAGGCTTTGTGGCTACTAAAACACATGATAGAAGAGAGACATGTAAGCCATTCTGGCTATGTAAATACTTCCCCCAAAATCCATATAAAAGTACCAATATTCATTTCTTTCAGAACTGGTTTCTCGACATAAACAATCATTCTTTGCAAAGATAGTTGGAGCTATCCACCCACCGCCCAACAACATAAATTCAAATTAATGGTTACCTTGTAACCCAAAACACGCAATTCACACTCCTCTTATAAACATCCTCAATCAAGCATATATAACAATATTATTGTAATAAAACTCAACTATGAAAAACATGTTGAAAACAACATAGGCATACATGTATATCACCAGCATAATAGCAACTTCAATCTCACAAAAGACCAGCGATATCAATCGCATTAATAAAACAATATCAAAATTTAGAAATGAATTATATCATGCATTAAGTCATAAACAACTTACCACATCACTGTAAAGGAATAAGGAGTGTAAAATTATTTCATCTGCACTTCAAAGACATTAAGATATATCAAAGATATTTGAACCCATACCCTTCCTATATGTGCAAGTGTGTCAAATTTAATTTCAAATTGCCAAGAATCTAAAGCCTATGCTTTGATACCAACTGTAACACCCCGGGATCCACAAACACCCCAGAATGCTACTAAACTACACCTCTATCATTCGTATATAAAATTTCGACAGCATCTCCTTTGAAAATTGCATAAACGGGGAAGCAACAAAGTATAAATAGATATCATAATAAGAAAACATAATCGACATTAATAATCTGCTAGCAATGGGAAGACAACCATAACGGCATGAACTAAATTAACCAGTGCGCACAACTAGTTAGAAACAAACATCCTTTGACAAGAAGCTTCTAATTCAATCATGACTGCGCCTAAGCAGCGCTATTATGAGAGTGAAGGTGGATGTGCTGCTACTTCCCACTTCCCTGGATGAGCAACAAGCACCTACATTAAGTAATGCAAGAGTGAGATGAAACATCTCAGCAAGCGAATTGTTTTGACGAGATATTTAAACCACAAATTGAATTAACCAACATTTTAAAAGAATCACAATTAAGATCAGAAGTACTTGTAGATATAGAACTCAGTAGTCCCAATATAACCAATACCATCTGATTTCCTTGAACAACTACAATAGGTTCTATAACACTTCCCTGCATCAACAAAACCTGCAAATATCACTTCAATGTATGCATAGGAATGCAAAGTGTAGGTACTCTGTCTTCATACCTCTGAAGGTATAAAACCACATCATCTGCAAATATCACTTCAATGAATGCATATGAATGCAATGCATATGTCCTCTGCCTTCATACCTCTGAGGGTATGAAGCCGCATCGTACCCCTCCTCGGGCAACGTACGATGCTAAGTTGTACCGGTACGGTCGGACCATAGGTCACGACCCAACTTCAGATGCAAGTGAATCATGCAATGGATATGGCATGCCACATTTATCAATATACTTCACTTCCTTAACATACAATACAACCTCAAATAATACTTCATTTACCTTCAGATACAATACCAACCTCAAATAATACTTCATTTACCTTCAGGGGTGTGAATTAATCTCATGAGTCATACTCAAATCATAATCATCATCAATATATGATTGAGCATCAGTATAATGCAAGCAAGTAAAGCATCACCATAGAGTCCAATTATGAAAGAATCTGATAATTCTGAATATTAGAGTGTAGGCAATAGAAATAACAGGTCAGAACGGAAGCAACCACCGCTACATTCACTTGCCTTCATCGAAGAAGAAAAATGTACTAGTCATGATCTGGAGTGTAGCCACCTGCTAGCGGGCATAAAACTTAGTACAAATATTTCACAAACATTTGCCAACAATCAACAAAACACTCCTACACTTAAAACCAAGACCCAGTGAAAAGACTCCCACCCTGAACCACATGCCATACAGCAGCAGCACTGTTTGTTAATTTTGTATCTTTAAAATTAAAATAGTGGTGATATCAAACAAATACTCTAGGAGTATCTACACAAAATACACTACAACTTCGTTATTCAATGGATAATTAAATTCTGCCATCTATAAGTTCTAAAACATCTGACAAGATAACTGACTAAATCTGTTTTAGACAGCAGCATAGTTAACTTCAAAATTCGATATCTCCCAAACTACTGAATCACAAATTATGAAATTCTGCTGGAAGTAAGAACTTTTATCCCTCTAAAAAAGTCTCCATAGTTGGAAGAGCCAATTCAGCCATTTACTAGATGAAACCCACCAGTGAACAGACCCGCTCATTTTTGTCAGGCAAACAGGAACAGCCACAGTAAAACAAACATAACTGGAGTTTCACAAATCATATGAATGCACTCTTTAACAATCTGGAAAGCTTATGAAATTATCTACAACTTCTTTTACCAACCCACAGTTTAATTCTGTTGATAAAATTGCCTAAATCTTAAGAGAACAGATTCTGCACAGAATTATGAGACTGAAAAACTGCTATAGTAAAACTGCAATAACTTTCTGGTCGGATGTCCGATTGAGGTGTTCTTCGCGGCCACGGAAATATCTACGAATTATCTATGACTCATACATAGACTTTTCATTTTTTTAAGGCCACTAAGACCACGGAAAACTGGAATGAACAGAAACTGTCAAATCTGCCATTCCGCAGAAAACTAAATTCGAGATCAAAACCTAACCCCACATCTAATGCAACCTCTAATCCTTTAATCCCCATGATCCACAACCTCCAAAAGCACATAATTACAGGGAGGAACAAGGATTTCATCCATACCTAGGGTTTTCCCCAAGAAAATCTTCAAGAGATGGAGAAGAACATCTCCTTGATCCTCTCTTCCTCTTCAATTCAACGTGCTCCTCCTCTTCTCGATCCTTGTTGCGTGGGGGGATCTAGAGGGAGGAGGAAGCCATGGAGAGGGTAGGGGGCGGCTGCCAATGGGGAGGAGAGCAAGAGAGGGAGGGGGGGCGGCTGCAACTAATTGGGGAGAAGGAGAGGGGGGCTAGGGTTGGGAAGGAGAGGGGGGCTCCTATCCACCGGATCGAGATCAATGGCCCAAACTCGCTCTCCCCTTTGACCTCCCGACCCCAGCGGAAAAATGCCAAAAGATCTACTGTTTTCTGAGGAATACCTCCTGAAACTCCAAACCCCAATGCCACAGAACATGAAAGAAAAGAGAGAAAGAAGTTTAACTTCTTTTTAGAAAATTGGGGTATCACAGAGGGGCAAAGTCTACTGCCAGGTTCAATCAGGTACTAAGCTTACCGATTTACCATATTTTTCGGCATGTGTTTAGTACGTTCAAACGCTTGACTCACGGTACCACACCTTAATCCTTATTCCAATTTTTATCTTGTAGACAACGCATCCCCATGGACCATTGTCCACAGACCACCATCATTAGGGTATCAAAATGGATACAACCAATTCCTGACCTCGCGCGAGTGCTAGAAAAATCACTCGACTTCTACCGAGATCCCTAATTAATAAAGCAGCTACTCGGCTTAGCATACTAGTAGTCATCTCAATGGGATTCCTGAGATCATGCAACTAGGGTTTCAAACAACTCCTACACTTAAGTGCACAATACAAGCCTACAAACATTTAGTGTAGTAAAATATCATATAGAATAGGTTATGCGTAAAACCGGGGCTTGCCTTCCAAGGCTGTGGCAGGCAGATCCTCTGGTGCTGGATCCGGGGCTACCTCCTGAGCAGCTCCTTGCTCCGGCACGAGGATGTACTCTCCGTCAGCAAGGTTACAGTCTATCGAAATGCAATGAACATGTATGTCATGATTATACAGGATTTAATAAAATTATGCTGAGAGAAGAAAAACTAAGTTAATGAGTAACTTAGGGTTTCTGGGTCATATGTGGCTTTTAGTAGTTTGTGCTTATCACTCTAGGTTTAGGTTGGTTAGGGATAGGCATAGTGAATTGGTATTGCCTTTATATATTTCAGTGGAAAAGTTATAAAGGGTTTTAGGATGACACTATTTTTCCATTATTCATCTTCCTTTCTTTATTTTCTATTTATGAATTCTAGTGTAGGTTGGAACTACAACATTGGTTTAACCTTTTCCAAAATTTTTTGTAATTTGAGGTTTAAAATAAAAAGGCTATGTTTTAGACAAAAATAACAAAAGTTGTGTAAAATGGGCCACTTTGCACTACATCTCTTAATTAGGGGTAGGTTCTGCCCTGAGGGTTATTTTTGTTGGCATCTAACAGTAATAATAAGCTTCTGTGCCAAAAATCACAGAAAGTTTATTGGTGGTTATTTAGTTGTGATTTTCTAAAGTTTTATGCCAAAAAGGTGCTTGTAACTAACTTGTTATTTGAAAAATATCAAACAACAGATTTTGTATTTTTCCTATGTTCATAATAACAAAACATTGGTTATCCTAAGGTTTGAGGTGTTTTCACCTTAGGGTTATTTTTGTAGGGTTTTTCTATGTTTTCCTTGTTTTCCTAAAATAAAGGTATCCTATTTATTTTATACTAAACCAGGGTATCATAGATTTTTCTAGTGCACTACACTGAATAAGTGTCCTAACAAAAATAGGAGTGCCCTCTGGTTCATTATTTAAATCACCTTTTCTATTTTTCTTAACCTTAAGCATATTGTAAGATAAATGGCAAAAACTAAATTAATGGGTTTGACAGAGAAGTTTAGCATTTTTAAACAGGTCAGTAGGTGGACATAAGCTTCTCCAAATTTTTACAACCTTAGTCAAATAGTGCAACCTTTTTTAATCTTATTATTTAGCTTTTGGTCAAAACAATAATTAAATCAGAACCCTAAAGTTTTCTGTAGTACATAGGGGTTTTATATTTTTTCTAAGCAGTTTACATTATTTAAGGTCTAACAAAATTGGTTTGACTAAATTTGGATGAATAAAACAGGAGTTACGAATTATTCAAGTTCTGTTCAAAATTTAAATCAGATTTAATAAAGATTTCCTGGAAAACTACTTTGCGCCGGGGACCCTGGGTTATTCCTAAACTAACTCTCGCAGTTATACCCCCGCGTTACTATTCATTTGAATCACTGACATTTCACAGAACCCCCAGGCTTCTTTCCTTCTCCCCCGCGGTCCTTCCCTAGGTTTAAACAGTACCCGCGAGAAAGGAAAGGGTGGCGCGGCTTACCGGCGGCGAGAGAGGTCCGGCGAGGGGCGGGGTTGGCTCGGGGAGGCTCTGGCGGTCACAACGATGTATGGTTCGACGACGGGGGTGGCCGGAATCGCTCGGTCCATGTGCGCAGGCGGGGGTTGTCGTCGGCGGCGGGTGTGCCGGCCAAATCACGGCGACCTAGTTCAATCCAATGGCACGGTGAGCTCCACGGGGGGAAGTAGAGACTGTGTGCACAAGGAATCGGAAAATGGTTCAATGGATTACCCTGTCCACGCACTCCGGCGGGGTTCTGAACTCCAACGACCGTGGACTGACCTCTCCGGCGAAGCAGACTTCGATTCCTTGCTCGGGGAGCTTCACCGAGGTGTGCTCAGTCGTCTCCGAGGGTCGGACGGGGCTGGGAAAGGCTGGGTTGGCCGGTCTACGGCGGCAGGGGCTCGGGTGGACACGGACACGCCGTGCACGGGCAAACGACAGTGAGTTTGAGCTCCGGTGAGGTGGAGTGCGTGCGGAGGGGTGTGGTCGACGCCTGAGTGGGCTTTATAGGCGCGGGCGCGGGTCATGGCGTCAGCTGGCCTTTGGCACGACGCGGGGCGCATGCGGGCGTGCTCTGGCGTGCACAGAGCGCGTCGAACACGTGGAGCTTTTCTTCTGCCCGTGTTCCACAGCTCGCCCAAGTCGCAAGCGTGCGAATCTTGGCAAAAATCCGGCGCGAGTCTTTTCCTGGCACCTAGGGCTGTCTCTCATCCGTGAGTCGCCATGGCAGATATGCCCTAGGTAGGGAGATCTTTGGATGCCAAATCAGGTATGTCTCACTGCCCACCTCGCGACAAAAACAATGCCAAGGCATGTCAAACGTCAAGGTCTCGGGCTCAACTTTTTCCAGTGGGTGCCCTAGGTGGTATGCCACATTTTTGGTATAGAACTTAGGTGGTTTTGATGCCATCTCCAAGGTGAACACGGTTGATCTTTAGATTAGGTGTAGTTTTTGACTTAGAGAGAAATTGAGAGCTCTAGCTCTCTCTCTACTTAGAGAATGGATTTGGGGTTTCTCAAGGGGTCTTTTTGCAACATTTCCTTCCCACAATTGCTGGTTATAAAGTTACTTAGAGTTTGGTTAAAGATTAACTCATGATTTGCACATTGGCTTATTCTCTCCCCCTTCTCAACCATGGTTTTGGGAGATAGGGTTCAAGAGAGGTCTAGGGTTTATGCCCAAGGTAGTAAGTGCACAAAAGCTTGAGTGATGCTCTTAGGTCATTAACAATCTTGATTAACACATGGTCTCCAAGGTTCTTATGTTCTTCTCAGTTTCCACCACATGTGATCACAGTCATCAGTGCATAGATGTGCTCTAACCATAGTAACACCTGAGGTGTTACAGGGCAGACTTTGGTGTCTTCGGACACGAGGGGTGCGGGGGCATGGCATAGAAATTCTATGGACTACTCACCAATTTAAAACTACTACACGATTTATCTCTTTGCAACAAAGTTTCCTTGAGAGAGTGAGAGATAATAACACAATAAGTTTGTCGTAGTCTACGACAGAACCTGTACGCCATGTGAAATCCGGCCTGTAGTACTCTAGTAGGGAATCCCACGCACGGCACGACAACGATCTGCCTCCGTGTGTCCTTGCACGCGTCCTCCTCAGACTCACACAACCGAGACATTAAAAACATCAGTATTGTTGCTACTCTCTCGTTTCCTGTTGTTAAGTTTTTTCTATCAAATTCGTGTTTAGTAGTCTGAAAAGAGGAAATGAAATTTTGAAACAAAAACACAAGAACAGAGAATGTAATTAAGTCTTTCCTGAATGCAAACCTCAATCTGATATAAGGCGTTTCTATTTTTGATATTTATGAATTACCGACTGTTTGTCAACCGTTTCCGAGTGTGTTCACCCATAACAATCACCAAATTCATGGAGTCTTGCTCGATTATTAAAGCAAAAATACGAGTTTGCTTGCATAGCACATTCCATATATCTTATTTACGCCCTATATGTGGCTGGTCCCGGTCTCCTCGTGTAGTTGTAAATTGGTGAGCTTCCATGTTATATTATTTTCGTTCCTACTCCTATGGAGAAAATTCGTTCTGGCCATGCCTTCACGAAGGAAATTCGACCTTCGCGCGTGCTAGGCTTTTTTTCCTGGCACTTGCAAGATTTGGGGCCTAGGTACCCGTGGATTCCATCGGTCCTCCCTACGCCGCCCACACACGCTTCGCTTCGCATCTACACCATCCAGTGGCCTATACCCGCGGATTCATCTAGTTCGTCGTGCACGCATACAGATTCATTCTGTTCGTACTCCGGCTCTTGCTGTCGGCGAGAATCTCTGTCCCTCCAATCGTGCTTTTGCAGATTGAAACGTGGGTGCGTCACGCAAGTGCCTTAGTCTTTTTCAGATTAATTTATTTTTTCACCAGCAGATCCCTTTGTTGCTTTACATGCATGTAAGAGGCAAGAATAAGAGTCACATGAAATTGTGGAACTACAATAAAACAATATGTTCATATAACCGTTAGGTGGCAAAGCTTCTCCCAAGTACATGGTACCCACAACATATCCAGTTCTGATCAATAGATTTTGGTTGTCATGACTTTAGTGGATAGCGGCTGATTTTTGGATAAAAAAGAAATTATGACTTCTTCATATGTATAAGATTAGATTGAAGATAAACTTTATATTAAAAACATCGATACTCGATTCCCACGATGGCGATCTCTCGTCGTAGCTACTAGTACTCTAGTAGGGAATCCCACGCACGACACGGCAACGATCTGCCTCCGCGTGTCCTTGCACGCGTCCTCCTCAGACTCACACAACTGAGACATTAAAAACATCAGCATTGTTGCTACTCTCTCATATCCTGTTGTTAAGTTTTTTCTATCAAATTCGTGTTTAGTAGTCTGAAAAGAGGAAATGAAAATTTTGAAACAAAACACAAGAACAGAGAATGTAATTAAGTCTTTCCTGAATGCAAACCTCAATCTGATATAAGGCATTTCTATTTTTGATATTTATGAATTACCGACTGTTTGCCGACCGTTTCCGAGTGTGTTCACCCATAACAATAACCAAATTCATGGAGTCTTGCTCTACGATAAAAGCAAGAATACGAGTTTGCTTGCATAGCACATTCCATATATCTTATTTACGCCCTATATGTGGCTGGTCCCGGTCTCCTCGTGTAGTTGTAAATTGGTGAGCTTCCACGTTATATTATTTCCGTTCCTACTCCTATGGAGAAAATCTGTTCTGGCCATGCCTTCATGAAGGAAATTCGACCTTCGCGCGTGCTAGGCTTTTTTCCTGGCACTTGCAAGATTTGGGGCCTAGGTACCCGTGGATTCCATCGGTCCTCCCTACGCCGCCCACACACACTTTGCTTCACATCTACACCATCCAGTGGCCTATACCCGCGGATTCATCTGGTTCGTCGTGCACGCATACAAATTCATCCTGTTCGTACTCCGGCTCTTGCTATCGGCGAGAATCTCTGTCCCTCCAATCGTGCTTTTGCAGATTGAAACGTGGGTGCGTCAGGCAAGTGCCTCAGTCTTTTTCAGATTAATTTAGTTTTTCACCAGCAGATCCCTTTGTTGCTTCACATGCATGTAAGAGGCAAGAATAAGAGTCACATGAAATTGTGGAACTAAAACAATATGTTCATATAACCGTTAGGTGGCAAAGCTTCTCCCAAGTACATGGTACCCACAACATATCCAGTTCTGATCAATAGATTTTGGTTGTCATGACATAAGTGGATAGCGGCTGATTTTTTGATTAAAAATCAATTATGACTTCTTCATATGTATAAGACTAGATTGAAGATAAACTTTATATTAAAAACATCGATACTCAATTCCCACGATGGCGATCTCTCGTCGTAGCTACTAGTACTCTAGTAGGGAATCCCATGCACGGCACGACAACGATCTGCCTCCACGTGTCCTTGCACGCGTCCTCCTCAGACTCACACAACCGAGACATTAAAAACATCAGTATTGTTGCTACTCTCTCGTTTCCTGTTGTTAAGTTTTTTCTATCAAATTCGTGTTTAGTAGTCTGAAAAGAGGAAATAAAAATATTGAAACAAAAACACAAGAACAGAGAATGTAATTAAGTCTTTCCTGAATGCAATCCTCAATCTGATATAAGGCGTTTCTATTTTTGATATTTATGAATTACCAATTGTTTGCCAACCGTTTCCGAGTGTGTTCATTCATAACAATCACCAAATTCATGGAGTCTTGCTATACGATAAAAGCAAGAATACGAGTTTGCTTGCATAGCACATTCCATATATCTTATTTACGCCCTATATGTGGCTGGTCCCGGTCTCCTCGTGTAGTTGTAAATTGGTGAGCTTCCACGTTATATTATTTTTGTTCCTACTCCTATGGAGAAAACCCGTTCTGGCCATGCCTTCACGAAGGAAATTCGACCTTCGCGCGCTTGAAGAAGCGACCTTCGCGCGCTCGAGAAGAAGGTATTTCTGTCAGCTCCATGAAATTTGGGCGCTCCCTCTCGCTTTTTGCAGCACTGATTTTAGACTCTAAATTAACATCAAAGTCCAAATCCCACAAATTGATGCCTTTCATTGCAACCTTTAGCGATCATCGGTTGTTAATGGTTTGCAAAGATCATTTGGGTGTCCGTTTTGTCCTTTTTCTTCTTATAGGCTCACGAACTGTGGTTTGCAAAGATATCAGGTTCAATTGAAGTTCTAAGCAACTTCAATAATTCTCTAAACAACTCTTTAAATCTTAGATTTAAGAAGTAAACAGAAAAATGCTTCTCTAATAGTTCTTCAAATGGACTTGCTAAATTTAGTGTCGGTTTTCGACTAGGCCCAAGATTAGTGTCGGTTTTCGTCGGTGCGTTGTTTCACTGCCTCACCGGCATATATACATGGAAACAAAAGTTGATTAGGGAAAGAGAGAGAGAGGGAATAAGAGTACAAGACCAATCGACCATGCTCAAAATCTACTACTACTAGCAGATCTTATATCCCATCCATTATTTCAAACTTCTCCCTGTAAACAGTGTCAAATAGTCCAAATCACCTATTACAGTATTGTCGGGGACCATAATTAGGGGTACCCCCAAGACTCCTAATCTCAGCTGGAAACCCCCATCAGCACAAAGCTGCAAAGGCCTGATGGGTGCGATTAAGTCAAGGCTCAGTCCACTCAAGGGACACGATCTTGCCTCGCCCGAGCCCAGCCTCGGGCAAGGGCAGCCGACCCCAGAGGATTCACGTCTCACCCGAGGACCCCCTCAAGGGACAGACACACCTTCGGCTCGCCCGAGGCCTAGTCTTCGCTAAGAAGCAACCTTGGCCAGATCGCCACACCGACCGACCGTATCGCAGGAGCATTTAATGCAAGGATGGCCTGACACCTTATCCTGACACGAGCCCTTCAGTCGAAAGAGCCGAAGTGACCGCAGTCACTTTGCCGCTCCACTGACCGGCCTGACAAGAAGACAGCGCCGCCTGCGTCGCTCCGACTGCTGTGCCACTCGACAGAATGAGGCTGACAGCAACCAAGTCCAGCCTCAGGCGCCATAGGAAACTCCGCCTCGCCCGACCCTAGGGCTCGGACTCGGGCTCGGCCCCGGAAGACGACGAACTCCGCCTCGCCCAACCCCAGGGCTCGGACTTGGGCTTGGCCCCGGAAGACGACGAACTCCGCCTCGCCCGACCCTAGGGCTCGGACTCGGGCTCGGCCCTGGAAGACGACGAACTCCGCCTCACCCGACCCCAGGGCTCGGACTCGGGCTCGGCCCCAGAAGACGACGAACTCTGCCTCACCCGACCCTAGGGCTTGGACTCGGGCTCGACCCCGGAAGACGACGAACTCCGCGTCGCCCGACCCCAGGGCTTGGACTAGGCCTCGACCCCGGAAGACGACGAACTCCGCCTCACCCGACCCCAGGGCTCGGACTCGGCCTTGGCCTCGGACGACAGTCTCCGTCGCTCCCGACCCGGGGCTCGGACTCGGCCTCGACCTCGGAAGACAGACTCGACCTCGACCTCGGAGGAGCATCCACCTCGCCCGACCTAGGACTCGGACCGACCACGTCGCAAGAGGGGCCATCATTACCCTACCCCTAGCTAGCTCAGGCTACGGGGAACAAGACCGATGTCCCATCAGGCTTGCCCCGGTAAACAAATAGTAATGATGGCGCCCCGCGTGCTCTGTGACGACGGCGGCTCTCAGCCCCTTACGGAAGCAAGGAGACGTCAGCGAGGACTCGACAGCCTCGACAGCTGTCCTTCCTCAAGGCTCCAGCGCTCCTCCGACGGCCACGACATTACATGAACACGGTGTCAAGACCTCTCTGGCTGCCACGACGGCATGTACTTAGGGCGCTAGCTCCTCTCTGCTAGACACGTTAGCACATTGCTACACCCCCACTGTACACCTAGGCCCTCTTCTTACGCCTATAAAAGGAAGGACCAGGGCTCTCTTACGACAAGGTTGGTCGCGCGGGAGGACGGGACGACGCGTAGAGTCCCTCGCTCTCCCCCACGCGGACGCTTGTAACCCCCTACTGCAAGCGCACCCGACCAGGGCGTAGGACAACACGGAGGCCGCGGGTTTCCCCTTTTCCTCTCTTCTCCCCCCCTTCGTGCTCTGTCTCGCGCCGACCCATCTGGGCTGGGACACGCGACGACAATTTACTCGTCGGTCCAGGGACCCCCCGGGGTCAAATCGCCAACAGTTGGCGCGCCAGGTAGGGGCCTGGTGCGTGTTGACGAACAGCTTCCCATCAAGCTCCAGATGGGTAGTCTCCAGCAACCTTTCCAAGCCGGGACGATGCTCCATTTCGGGAGTCTTGAGTTCATGCCCCTCGACGGCAGCTACGACATGATACTCCTTCCTCCGCCGCGCGATGGCGACAATGGCGGCCGACAACCCGCCCACCGGCGGCGGAATCAACGACGTCTTCCCCACGTGGCGGAAGAACAATGTCCGAGTTTGTCCCGTCACCTCCCCCGCCGATGGAGGAGGAGGCGGGGCAACCATGGCCAAGCAGGAGGCGGCACCTCATCGGCTGTCGAGCGAGTCGACGGCGTCGGCACCCCGCAGGGGACACGTCGGGCGTCGACCTCGCGTCTGAGATGAAGACGAGCGTCGTTTCCCCGCAACACGCCAACTCCAAGTGGACGGACGATGCCAGCACGCTCACGAAGGACTTGCTGGGCGTCACCCTCGTACCTGAGACGACGGTGCAGTCCGCCTCTGACGTGACTTCGTCACTACCTATCGACTAAGAGGTACCGACCGATTCCCATCTCGTGCCTTTTGGATTCAGCCTCGACCCACCAAGCGACCCCACTTTGGTGGAAGCCTTCATAGAGGCATGCACCAACCCTCAGGGGTATCATATGTGGTCACCTTGGGACCGGCTGACGGCCGTCTCGACCTACGGACCCTCGGGTTCCAAGGAAGATGACGAGCCCGACTTTGGTTGGGATTTCTCCGGGCTCGGTAACCCCAGTGCCATGCGGGACTTCATGACCGCATGCGACTACTGCCTTTCCGATTGTTCCGACGGTAGCCACAGCTTCGGCGACGAAGACTGCGTCCCAAGTCGTGAATGTTTCCACGTCGATCTAGGGGGTCCCGACGAAGGCAACCATCTTGGTATACCGGAAAACGGTAATCCCCCTAGGCCTGCGCCTCGCGTTGACATCCTTCAGGAGCTAGCTGTGGTCCCAGTCCCTGCGGGGGGTCAGGACGCATAGCTCGAGCAAATCCATGCGATGCAGGCTAGGCTCGACGAGGGAGCAGGAACACTTGAGCCGCTTCGCCAGAACATCGGGCAGGAATGGGTAGACCAAGCTCCGGCCGGAGAAGCGCGTCATCTACCCCAGGGCATCCAGCACTGCATCGCCGACGACGTCAGGGCAAGGCCACCACCGGCTTCAAGTGGGGTCGGCCAGAACCTGGCTGCAGCAGCAATACTTCTCCGCGCAATGCCGGAACCATCGACCACCAAAGGGCGGCGTATCCGGGGAGAGCTCAAGAATCTCCTGGAGGATGCCGCGGTCCGACGGACCGAAAGCTCTGCCTCCCGAAGGCAGGGATACCCCTCGGAGCATCGCGCCGCGACTTCCCGATTCATGCGGGAAGCCTCGGTCCACACCGGGCGCACGCGCAACACAGCGCCTACGGCCCCGGGTCGCCTCGGCAACGAGCACCACCACCACAACCATCGAGCCCACTTCGACGAGAGGGTGCGCCGAGGCTACCACCCCAGGCGTGGGGGACGCTACGACAGCAGGGAGGATCGGAGTCCCTCGCCCGAACCACCCAGTCCACAGGCTTTTAGCCAAGCCATACGACGGGCGTCGTTCCCGACCCGGTTCCGAACCCTGACTACCATCACAAAGTACTCAGGGGAGACAAGGCCGGAACTGTGGCTTGCGGACTACCGGCTGGCCTGCCAACTGGGTGGAACGGACGATGATAACCTCATCATCCGCAACCTCCCCCTGTTCCTCTCCGACATCGCTCGAGCCTGGCTGGAGCTTCTGCCTCCGGGGCAGATCTCCAACTGGGACGACCTGGTCCAAGCCTTCGCCGGTAACTTCTAGGGCACGTACGTGCGCCCTGGGAACTCCTAGGATCTCCGATGCTACCGCCAGCAGCCGGGAGAGTCTCTCTGGAACTACATCCGACGATTCTCCAAGCAGCGCACCAAGCTACCCAATGTCACTGATTCAGATGTCATCGGCGCGTTCCTCGCCGGCACCACCTGCCATGACCTGGTGAGCAAGCTGGGTCGCAAGACCCCCACCAGGGCGAGCGAGCTGATGGACATCGCCACCAAGTTCGCCTCTGGCCAGGAGGCGGTTGAGGCCATCTTTCGGAAGGACAAGCAGCCCCAGGGCCGCTAACCGGAAGATGTTCCCGAGGCGTCCACTCAGCACAGCACCAAGAAGAAAGGCAAGAAGAAGTCGCAAGCGAAACGCGACGCCGTCGACGCGGACCTTGTCGCCGCCGCTAAGTACAAGAACCCTCGGAAACCACCCGGAGGCACCAATCTCTTCGACAAGATGCTCAAGGAGCCGTGCCCCTATCATCAGGGACCCGTCAAGCACACCCTTGAGGAGTGCGCCATGCTTCGGCGCCACTTTCACAGGGCTGGGCCACCTACGGAGGGTGGCAGGGCCCACCACGATGACAAGGAGGATCACAAGGCAGAGGAGTTCTCCGAGGTCCGTGACTGCTTCATGATCTACGGTGGGCAAGTGGCGAACGCCTCGGCTCGGCACCGCAAGCAAGAGCGTCGGGAGGTCTGCTCGGTAAAGGTGGCGGCGCCGGTCTACCTAGACTGGTCCGACAAGCCCATCACCTTCGACCAGGGCGATCACCCTGACCGCGTGCCGAGCCTGGGGAAATATCCGCTCGTTGTCGACCCCGTCATCGGCAACGTCAGGCTCACCAAGGTCCTCATGGACGGAGGCAGCAGCCTCAACATCATCTACGCTGAGACCCTCGAGCTCCTGCAGATCGATCTGTCCTCGGTCCGGGCCGGTGCGGCGCCTTTTCACGGGATCATCCCCGGGAAACGTGTCCAACCCCTTGGACAACTCGATCTGCCCGTTTGCTTTGGGACTCCCTCCAACTTCAGAAGGAGTCCCTCCAACTTCAGAAGGTGTCTCAAGGCGAAAGGCGTAAAACTCAATCCCGAGAAGTGTGTCTTTGGAGTCCCCTGAGGCATGCTCTTGGGGTTCATCGTCTCTGAGCGGGGCATCGAGGCCAACCCGGAGAAAATCGCGGCCATCACCAACATGGGGCCCATCAAGGACTTGAAAGGCGTACAGGGGGTCATGGGATGCCTTGCGGCTCTGAGCCGTTTCATCTCGTGCCTCGGCGAAAGAGGCCTACCTCTGTACCGCCTCTTAAGAAAGACCGAGTGCTTCACTTGGACCTCCAAAGGCCAAGGAAGCCCTCGGGAACCTAAAGGCGCTCCTTACGAACGCGCCCATCTTAGTGCCCCCCACCGCCGGAGAAGCCCTCTTGATCTACGTTGCCTCTACCACTCAGGTGGTCAGCGCTGCGATCGTGGTTGAGAGACGAGAAGAAGGGCATGCATTGCCCGTCCAGAGGCCAGTTTACTTCATCAGTGAGGTATTGTCCGAGACCAAGATCCGCTACCCGCAAATTCAGAAGCTACTATACGTGGTGATCCTGACGCGGCGGAAGTTGCAACACTACTTCGAGTCTCATCCGGTGACTGTGGTGTCATCCTTCCCCCTGGGGGAGATCATCCAGTGCCGAGAGGCCTCGGGTAGGATTGCAAAGTGGGCGGTGGAAATCATGGGCGAGACCATCTCGTTCGCCCCTCGGAAGGCCATCAAGTCCCAAGTCTTGGTGGACTTTGTGGCTGAATGGGTCGACACCCAGCTCCCAGCGGCTCCGATCCAGCCGGGACTTTGGACCATGTTTTTCGATGGGTCGCTGATGAAAACAGGGGCAGGCGCGGGCCTGCCCTTCATCTCGCCCCTCGGGAAACACCTACACTACGTGCTGCGCCTCCATTTCCCGGCGTCCAACAACGTGGCTGAGTACGAAGCTCTGGTCAACGGGTTGCACATCGCCATTGAGCTAGGGGTCTGACGCCTCGACGCTCGCGGCGACTCGCAGCTTGTCATCGACAAGTTATGAAGAACTCCCACTGCCGCGACTCGAAGATGGAAGCCTACTGCGATGAGGTTCGGCGCCTGGAGGACAAGTTCTACGGGCTTGAGCTCAACCACATCGCCCGACGATACAATGAGACTACGGACGAGCTGGCTAAGATAGCCTTGGGGCGGACAACGGTTCCCCCGGACGTCTTCTCCCGAGACCTACAGCAACCCTCAGTCAAGACCGACGACACGCCCGAGCCCGAGAAGGCCTCGGCCCAGCCTAAGGCACCCTCGGCTCAGCCCGAGGCACCCTCGGCACAACCCGAGGCACCCTCGGCCCCCGAGGGTGAGGCACAGCGCGTCGAGGAAGAGCGGAATGGGGTCCAGCCTAATCGAGACTGGAAGACCCCGTACCTGCAATATCTCCACCAAGGAGAGCTGCCCCTCGACCGAGCCGAGGCTCGGCGACTGGCGCGGCGCGCCAAGTCATTCGTCTTACTAGGTGACGGGAAGGAGCTCTACCAACGCAGCCCCTCCGGCATCCTCCAGCGATGCATATCCATCGCCGAAGGCTAGGAGCTCTTACAAGAAATACACTCTGGGGCTTGCGGTCATCACGCAGCGCCCTGAGCCCTTGTTGGAAACGCCTTCCGACAAGGTTTCTACTAGCCGACCGCAGTGGCCGACGCCACTAGAATTGTCCGCGCCTGCCAAGGGTGTCAATTCTACGCAAGGCAAACCCACCTGCCCGCTCAGGCTCTGCAGACAATACCCATCGCCTGGCCGTTTGCTGTGTGGGGACTGGACCTCGTCAGTCCCTTGCAGAAGGCACCCGGGGGCTACACGTACCTACTGGTCGCCATCGACAAATTCTCCAAGTGGATCGAGGTCCGACCCCTGAACAGCATCAGGTCCGAACAGGCGGTGGCATTCTTCACCAACATCATCCATCGCTTTGGGGTCCCGAACTCCATCATCACCGACAACGGCACCCAGTTCACCAGCAGAAAGTTCCTGGACTTCTGCGAGGATCACCACCTCCGGGTGGACTGGGCCACCGTGGCTCACCCCATGACGAATGGGCAGGTGGAACGTGCCAATGGCATGATTCTGCAAGGACTCAAGCTGAGGATCTACAACGACCTCCACAAGTTTGGAAGGCGATGAATGAAGGAACTCCCCTTGTTGGTCTAGAGTCTGAGGACAACGCCGAGCTGAGCCACGGGCTTCACACCGTTCTTTCTAGTCTATGGGGCAGAGGCCATCTTGCCCACGGACTTAGAATACGGTTCCCCGAGGACGAGGGCATACGACGACCGAAGAAACCAGACCGACTGAGAAGACTCACTGGACCAGCTCGAAGAGGCTCGGGACATGGCCTTACTACACTCGGCGCGGTACCAGCAATCCCTGCGACGCTACCACGCCCGAGGGGTTCGGTCCCGAGACCTCCAAGTGGGCGACTTGGTGCTTCGGCTGCGACAAGACGCCCGAGGGCGGCACAAGCTCACACCTCCCTGGGAAGGGTCGTTCGTCATCGCCAAGGTTCTGAAGCCCAGGACATACAAGCTGGCCAACAGCCAAGGCAAGGTCTACAGCAACGCTTGGAACATCCGACAGCTACGTCGCTTCTACCCTTAAGATGTTTTCAAGTTGTTCGTGCACCTCATTCACGTACAAAGTCTAACCATCAAGGAAGGGTTAGCCTTGCCTCGGCAAAGCCCGACCCTCCCTCGAGGGCTAGAAGGGGGGAACCCCCTCTGCGTCAAAATTTTCCTCGGAAAAAGTCTTTCTGCCAGAACGTCTTTCGTGCTTTTTGACTACTTCAAAAGTGGGATCCTGAAAACGACGGAGTACATGTAAGCAGCCAAGGCCGACCGAGCCGAGGGACTCCTACACCTCCGGGATACGGATACCTCACTCATCACCTTCTGCGATAAGTAACTCACGCTCGGATAAGCGATTCCGCTGACCGAACAAGTCTTAATGCTCGGAGATCCTTCTGCCGAAACGATTTTTCGGGCCTTCTCGACTACATCGTTAGCAGAATCCTACGGACGAGTAAGAGTACACGTAAGCGGCAAGGCCGATCGAGCCGAGGGACTCCTACGCCTCCGGGATACGGAGTCCTCACTCATCACCTTCCGTGAAAAGTAACTCTCGCTCGGACAAACAATTCTGTTACCGACAAATAAGTCTTGATATTCGAAGCAAAGGGAAAAAGAAACGCAGCTTTACCACACAACGACAGTATGTTTGGGCCTCGGCGGCCGTAGAAAACATACGCACACTACAAGATAAACCGATCCTGCAGGTTTGGACCTTGACGGAGGGGGAGCAGCAGCACCCTCGGCGTCAACACCACCTTCGGCGAAGTCCGACCGAGCCTCGAACGGCAACACGGTCGGAGGATCTCCGCTCCGAAGGACGACGTCAGCACCACGCCCGGGCCATCGCCGCCAGGGTCTCCTCCAGGAGTCTGGCTCGAGTAGACGGCTCGGCCGGTCGCCCCGAAGCCTCAGCCAGCTGTCCCCCGAGGATATCAGCCCGGCTCATGGCCTCGGCAACTCGACTCCGGTGCCAGTCCCGCCAGTGGACGGCCCGGTCAGGCTCCGGCCGACGAAGTCTTCTTTTCGAGCCAACTCTGCCTCTGTCCACGCTGATACCGCTGCCTCCGGCTCCGGCTCATCGAAGAGTGGCCGAGGGTTCCTTTAACTAAGAAAGAGAAGCCTCGGGCAGCAAGGCCGACCGAGCTGAGGGACTCCTACGCCTCCGGGATACGGATACCTCACTCGTCACCTTCGCACGAGGCAACTCACACTTGGAGAAGCGGTTTAGTTAGCTGATAGGTGAGTCCTAGTGCTCGGAATGAGGGGAAAACACGGCTTCACGCCAAAAAAAATACATACATGTTCAGGCCCCGACAGCCACAATGAACAAACACCGGCACTCAAGGTGCCATTACAAACGGAACTCCGGTTCCACCCCTGCAGGTACGAACAACCCCCCACGTTGGAGGGCCTGCGGGGTGACAAAACCCCTGGTAACTCGCCGACGCCCGCTCCGGTAGCAGTGACAATGACGCCTGCTCCGAAGTGGCCAAATAGCAGCAGCGATGACCTCAGGGCGGACGCTGCTGCGACGAGATCCTCGCCCACGCCCCCACTCGAGGGGCGAGGACAAGCAGAAGGCCATAGAGTCGGAGGTCAGTCCGCGGGTGGCACCGACTATCCCGTCGGCAGAGGAACCTCTTCCGGCTGCCTCGGTGGGAGGTGGCACCGGAAGTAGCGCCGAAGCTGGTCAGGCCGAGGAGCCGGGCACGCGGCAGTTGCCAGCGCCACGAGCGGCGAACGCCCTTCCCCCCGATCACTGAGGGAAGGAGCGGGCCGCTGCCCACGCGGAGGCAACCCCCCACTCAGCGCACTCCCCTCCCCAGCACTGATGATGAAAATCCTCGAAGCTGAGAGAGGGGCAGAGGCCGCAGCCCGGTTTGCTTCTCCCCACCATCGAACTGGTGGTCACCGTCTTGGGTGACCACCAGCGAGGGGATGCAGCCGGGCTGCCTGATGAAAATCCTTGAAGCCGAACGATGGCTGAAAGGTACCAACTTCCGCGAAGTTGCGTTCCCCCAACGACGACAAGGCGGAAGAACCGCGGGCGCCCCCCATCTGGGGGCTCGGAAGGTGGAAAGACGCGATGCATGAGGGGAGCGCGAAGACATGGTTGCCTTTCAAGGGGGTCACCCTCCTTTTAAAGGCAACTCTCCCCACTTGCGTCCTCAACCGTCGCGGGCTGAGTCTTCTCCAACACGCTCCAAGGTCCTCCCCCTACGACACGGGGGCTGGGCCCCACGCGTCATGCAAGCTGGCCCAGGGCAGACAAAGCCAAACCGCCGCACTGCCCGCGCGCAACTGCCCAGCGGTTACAAGCATTCCTCCACTTTCGCCCAGGCCAGCGGGTGAAAGGGAGGACCGCCATGCTGGCGGCACGCAACCGCACCCAGGGGGCGCACCCTTTTGACTTCGACACATCCAGCATGGAGGCCCAGGCCCACACGTCATGTAACCGGCGCGCCGGTTACTACGTGCAAGAAACTACACCGCCACTCGCGCCAGTACCGCACCTTCTTGACTGCGGAACCAGTGCCGCGACTCGAGGCGACCCTGCGCATGACCCGACAGTGGCAACCGAGCACATCGGTCACAGGTCAGTCAGCCGCGGGAGAGGGCACGACGGTCGATATGGCCAGAAATGGGCCGGCAGTAATGGCGGTGGCAGGCGGGTGGAAGCGATAGTCAAGTCGTCAGCAAGCTCACGTCCCCTCCTAGGATAGCGAGAGGACCTTCTCCCACGGCGTGAAGACGACGCGTCCGCGTTCCGTTCCTCGAACAGCTCGCGCACACACAACAGCCGCCCCGTGAACCACTCGTCCCGTCGCATTAACTCTGCGGCAGGACAGGCGGCACCTTTGGCAGGCAAAGCAGGCGACGCTTCACCTCCGCCATAATGACCGCGTCAAAAAAGGTGTGCCACGTCATTCGATTTCGTATCCTTTTCCACTTCCTCTTTCTCTCTCTTGCCTCAGGGATCAGGAAAGGGGATACTCCGAAAGGGATCCTTCTCCGCGAAGGAAGCGGGCCCCGAGCCCCCCTACTAATCAGAGGTTCGAAGGCTGGCCCCTCGGAAGGGTTCAACAGCCGCCTCAGAGCACTCGGGCTCCGCGCCCACTACTGGTCAGAGGTTCGAAGGCCGACCCCTCGGAAGGGTTCAACGGCCGCCTCAGGCCACTCGGGCTCCGCGCCCACTACTGATCAGGGGTTCGTAGGCTGGCCCCCGAAGGGTTCGACAGCCGCCTCAAACGCAGAGCGAGGGATGACCCTAGGTATGTTCGATACATAACCGAGGCTCGGGCTGCGCTCCCGGGGGTCCCTAGGACATTTCCGAGACCAACGGGAACGATTTTGTAACGGAATCCCACCAGAGGGAGGCATCGAGCCCTCGGACCCCATCAAAAGGGGACCGTGTCCGGCAAATCACCCGCAGGTACTTTTGGAGCGCGCCTCCGGGCCACTAGCCGACCCCTAACAAATGGGACACGAGCGTCCACTCGGATTACCCGTTAGCAACTCACTGGAGACACCATGTTCGGCACCCCCAAGGGCAACATGGCGCTTTCCCCCTCCTCCTTGCGGAAAGGCGACGCAGAGGCGTATGTAAAACACCGAGTCTGTCCCTGACCGTCCTCTTGCTCTATGCGGAGGCTCGGGGGCTGCTCTCGCAAACCCGGCTCCGGCCAAACCGTTGACAGCGTCAACATACCAGCCCGAGAACTTGGGACTCGACTGTGCACCTGGGCTACGGCTAGTTCGCATAAGGGAACAACCAGACCGGCCGAAGCATTACGAAACGTACTAAGACCTCGAAGGAGTCAAACTACTCCTCCGAGGCCTCGGGGGCTACACCCGGCGGGTGCGCTCGTGCGCACCCACCGGAACAAAACGCAACCGAGGAAGGCCGGTCCCCTTGCAAAAAAGTGCAACAAAAGCCTCCAAGCGAGTACCAACACTCCCTTCGAGGCTCGAGGGCTACTATCGGGGACCATAATTAGGGGTACCCCCAAGACTCCTAATCTCAGCTGGTAACCCCCATCAGCACAAAGCTGCAAAGGCCTGATGGGTGCGATTAAGTCAAGGCTCCGTCCACTCAAGGGACACGATCTCGCCTCGCCCGAGCCCAGCCTCGGGCAAGGGCAGCCGACCTCGGAGGATTCACGTCTCGCCCGAGGACCCCCTCAAGCGACGGACACACCTTCGACTCGCCCGAGGCCCAGTCTTCGCCAAGAAGCAACCTTGGCCAGATCGCCACACCGACCGACCGTATCGCCGGAGCATTTAATGCAAGGATGGCCTAACACCTTATCCTGACACGCGCCCTTCAGTCGACAGAGCCGAAGTGACCGCGGTCACTTCGCCGCTCCACTGACTGGCCTGACAAGAAGACAGCGCCGCCTACGTCGCTTCGACTGCTGTGCCACTCGACAGAGTGAGGCTGACAGCAGCCAAGTCCGGCCTCGGGAGCCATAGGAAACTCCACCTCGCCCGACCCTAGGGCTCGGACTCTGGCTCGGCCCCGGAAGACGACGAACTCCGCCTCGCCCGACCCCAGGGCTCGGACTCGGGCTCGGCCCCGGAAGACGACAAACTCCGCCTCGCCCGACCCCAGGGCTCGGACTCGGGCTCGGCCCCGGAAGACGACGAACTCTGCCTCGCCCGACCCCAGGGCTCGGACTCGGCCTCGACCCCGGAAGACGACGATCTCCGCCTCGCCCGACCCTAGGGCTCAGACTCGGCCTTGGCCTCGGACGACAGTCTCTGCCTCGCCTGACCCAAGGCTCGGACTCGGCCTCGACCTCGGAAGACAGACTCGACCTCGACCTCGGAGGAGCATCCACCTCGCCCGATCTAGGACTCGGACCGACCACGTCGCAAGAGGGGCCATCATTACCCTACCCCTAGCTAGCTCAGGCTACGGGGAACAAGACTGGCGTCCCATCAGGCTCGCCCCGGTAAACAAATAGTAATGATGGCGCCCTGCGTGCTCCGTGACGACGACGGCTCTCAGCCCCTTACGGAAGCAAGGAGACGTCAGCGAGGACTCGATAGCCCCGACAGCTGTCCTTCCTCAAGGCTCCAGCGCTCCTCCGACGGCCACGACATTACATGAACAGGGTGTCAAGACCTCTTCGGCTGCCACGACGGCATGTACTTAGGGCGCTAGCTCCTCTCTACTAGACACGTTAGCACATTACTACACCCCCCACTGTACACCTGGGCCCTCTCCTTACGCCTATAAAAGGAAGGACCAGGGCTCTCTTACGAGAAGGTTGGCCGCGCGGGAGGACGGGATGACGCGTAGAGTCCCTCGCTCTCCCCCACGCGAACACTTGTAACCCCCTACTGCAAGCGCACCCGACCTGGGCGCAGGACAACACGGAGGCCGTGGGTTTCCCCTTTTCCTCTCTTCTCCCCCCTTCGTGTTCTGTCTCGCGCCGACCCATCTGGGCTGGGACACGCGGCGACAATTTACTCGTCGGTCCAGGGACCCCCCGGGGTCGAAACGCCGACAAGTATGTATATAAAATTTGCCAGTTGCAGAGTCGTACATTCTCTCTATTTAAAACTCTCTTCTATATACAACAGCAACCAATGAATTGCAAATACAGGCAAAAAAATATAACTCTGCTCGCCCTTGCCAATGTGCAATGCAAGCACTCCATCTGGCCCGATCCATGTGACCAGATCCTCAGAAAATGGCAATCGTTGACAAAAACAAAACAAAACCAAGTAGAACAAGGAACCAAAGAAAAGCTCTATCCGAGTTTCAAGCGACGGGAGGCAACGTTCCCAAATGGCAAGGTTCCCAAATGGCAAGGGCGCAAGGGCAGGCATTCCTCGTTCCTCTTTCCTAATCCGCTGTACTGCAATCGACGGTAGTAGGCGGTGCGGCGGCAGCGTGAGCGACGAGAGGCGGCATGGCGGTAGCGTCGCCCAATCTCTGAGCTCCGTCCCCCAATCTCCAAGCTCCGTCCTCGTTTCAGGTTGAGGTACGCGCCGCCCCCAATCTCTGAGCTCTATCCTGGTTTCAGGTTGAGGTACGCGCCGCCCCCAATCTCCATTGCCAATCTCCGAGCTCCGTCCCCCAATCTCCATCCGCCATTCGTCGTTCGGCTCCACTCTCCAGGCCGACCTCCGAGCTCCTCGACTCTGGTCTCCGAGAGTCTCCGACGGCAAGCGGCAAGGTAGCCGGGATCGGGACAGGGACCGCCGGACTAGGACGAGCAGGCACACACGTACGTATGTCGTTCTGCTGCTTTGCTGTTGGGTGGTGCTCAGTCATCTCTGTTTGGCGCTCAGTTTATCTCTGCTAGTCCCTGACTCCCCATTCATCTCTACTAGTCCCTGATTATATTAGCCCTGTTGGAGCGTAGAATTTTCTCCGGACATGTCTGCAATTCGTACGAGACTACAGTGACCAATGTTACATGGAACACACTTTTTTAGAAAATTAGCCCTGTTGCAGCGTAGAATTTTTACCACCATTGCTATTGTAACACCCTTGATGTTACTTAACTAAAACTTGAGCATGGCATCATAAACATTGGCATTGCATATGTTTGACACACTTAGAGTGCATTCACTAGGTAAAAATTTCAAACAAGTTGTATTGTTACAGCATTTTGCAAATAGACCCCTGAATAGGAAACTTAACCCTAAATAGGGATTAAAGGGGTAAGACATAACCCAAATTGAGAAAACCAAAAAGTTTTAGGGAAATAGTCATGAAATATTCCCAAGAATAAAGTTGAATCACATTTATACCCTGGGATACCAAAAACCCTAATTAGAACCCTGGAAAACCCTAAAACCAAACCCTAGGGACCTATGTGCAAAATTAGTCCCCTTTTGGACTAAAGTGCAAAAACCAAGTTAAATAAGTATCTTAAGTCATTTGGGTCACTCATATGTGAATTTACAAGCCAAACCCTGAGTTTTGGACCTAATTACAAAATAGACCTCAATTGAGTTCTATCCTAAGTCTGAAAAACAGTGTTATGGGCTCAACTTTTGAGCTTTGTAACTTTTTAATCATAGGGTTTTTGCCCTAGGTCACCACATCAAAGTTGTAGACCAAACTAAGGAGAACAACTTTGCTTAAGGGGATGAGCATAGTTGTTAAGAGAAATCTGGAGATAATCATGCTAAAAATCTGGCTGTCATGCTGTTAGGGTTTGAATTTTCAGACAAACAGTGGACTGACATCAACTTCAAGCTCAATTCTAAGCATGATCCAGTGCTCAACTAAGTTTAATCCCTATAGTCGAATTGTAGATGGTTTATAGCTCTACAACTTTGCTATAGGTCACTGGATGTGTTGCCATTTGAAAATCAGAGAAAATGTGGCTTAAACTTGCTCTGTCAGTTCATCTGACTGAAATCGCCATGGTACAGTAACTGTAAAGGATCAGACCGCCAGCGCGGCAGTCCCTCACCGCCGACGGCTCTCTCCGCCGTGGTTCGTTTCGCTGGCGTCGAGATTAGTGCATGGGTGATGGATAGCGCTGCGGGGTAAAAGAATCTTCGCCGCCAGTGAGCTGGATGCCACCCCGGCCAGCCGCGATACCCCTCCCCTTGCTCACCGCCCGTGGATAAAGGGGCTCACCGCCGTCGTGCCATTGCCATTGATCGCCGCGTGTCTCTGTCCATCTACCGCGTCACCGTGACTCCCTACCACCGTTCCGTCGTCGCCGGTGAGCTCGCCACGACTGTGGACACGCACTCACGCGCACCAGTGAACTCTTATTCCTCCGACCGCCACGCGTCGTCGCTCAAATTCGCGACCATCGCTCGTGGACTCTATAAATTGACCACGCCCCCAGCTCCGCCATGTACTCAAGCAGCTGCTGCACCCACCTGCATCCCAAATCCCCCACCAGAGAGCGCTAATTTTGGATTCCCCCAAAATCCGCTCAAGAACACCATAACAACAACCTCTCCGTGGCCAGCGCTCCTCAGGTTAAAACATACCCAATTGCTTAGTGTTCTAGCCTCTATTAAGTCCCTTATTGCTCGTGAATCTGTTCAATTGCGCTAAACCACCTTAGATAGCCATGAACGCGAGTGAATGTCCTCACGGCTTGCGGTCACCGTGGGCAGAGAGCTGTAGGGCTGTAATCCAGAAATTGGTTTGGGGGAAATGCTTGGGAGGGATTCAATTCGGGGTCAGTCGCTTGGGGACGCCGGTCTTGGAGCGATTCGGTCGGTCTGTGAGCTCACCGGAGCTCTGCCGCGCCGTGCGCCGTCGGGGACTTCAAACCGAGAATAGATAGAAATTTGAGGACTTCCTTGCAATTGTCAGTGACTCCAGAAAATAGTAATCGACACCCTTTCTAATTAGCCGAAACCCTGAGGGCTTTTCTGCAAAGCTACCAGCGCGGGCGCGTTTCCCCTCTGGGTTGGGCCGACTGGGCTGGAACTGACCCAGTTCTGTTCAGCCTTTTCCTTTTTCTATTTCAATAAAGCTTTGAAAATCTATAGAAAATGGTAGAAAAATCCTAAAATTGTGAAACCAATTTTCCTAGGCTTCTTATTTTCCCTAGGATTTAATAAAAATAGTTTTATGATTTTTAGAGGAAATAAAGAATTTTAAGGCATTTTAAGTAGTTTAAAGTAGTGGTTCTGGATTTTTAGAAAATAAATGGAATTTCCAAAAATGTCCAAACTTTTTATATGAGTCCTATACATTATTTAGAAGCCTTGGGTAGAGTTTGAATTGGTTTGGACCTTGTTTGGTAACTAGAACCCCAAAACCCCCCTGCCCTTTGAACTCCTTTACTAACTCCGGAAACCCTAAGTTCTCGGAGTTCCATGAAGGAAAGTTGTATTCAAGACTTTAGATAATAAGTGTCTATTATCTTTGCACTCTCATGAGCATTACATGGCATTCATTCTTATACATATATGTGGTTATGTTTAGAAAACGAAGAAGAAGTTGAAGTGAGTGAAGAAAAGGCACCACCACCTTCGGACTCTCAGGCAGGATCTTGTCTTTATTTTGACATCTGCGGGCCTGAGCCAAACTCACCTACTAACAAAGGCAAGCCCCGGTGCATTTGCCACCTTCCCTGATGTTTTTAAAATTTTTCTCACTTGATTGATGCATTAGGTGATAGGAGTTGAATGGTTAAACCATTCCTGCATTACCTTCCTTGATCTTGGATTACCTTCCTTGATAACCTGTTTTGCAAAAAGGTTTTTCCTATGCTTAGTGTTGCTCTAGCAAAACAAAAGTTTTTGTTTTACAAAAGATGATTGACAAAGTGGGTGGTATGTTTTTGAAAATAAAACTTGATGGTGGATCCATCACGGTCGTGATGGATTCAACATCGGAAAAGATGTACCTCTGCCAGGTACCAAGTTTTTGGGTTGAAATGATTAAGCTGAGACCGGGTGGGTGACTTGCACGAGAAGAGAGTCTCGGTGTAGTGTCTCCGTCTGAGTCAATTAAGGACCTTGTCGATGTAGGCTTGATGACCGAGGACCCTTTAACTGGTCACATGCCTCGTCATGGGTAAGCCTTGCCTCGGGCAGACTAAGGCCAGAATAAGATAACACGAAATGGGCGTGGAGCGGTGGCGAGAATAGCGTGTACCCTCCGTAGCAAGAGGCTGGACGGTGGTGTATCTGTGCTCTCGGTTTGCGTGAACCTGATCTGGTCTTAAGAAACCCGGTGGCGGGTTGACATATGCAAGGGTTAAGTGCTACATATGTCGTATGATTGGAGATCCTCAGCTGAGTATAATCGATTCGGATCGCCGTACCTTCGCGGTTATGAAGACTTGGTCACTGACTTACACGTAGCAATCCAGTGAAGATGAAGGAAGAATTAAGAACTTGGCTAGTTCAGGATAAGTGTTTGAACTAGGTTAGAAAGAACTCTAGATGTAGGTAAGTTTACCTAACTTGACAATAAAACTAGATTTTTAAGGATCCACTTTTAGTAAGCATTTATGCAACAATAGAGTCATTGATCTTGAGATACCTTACCTTGACTCCCTTATAACCAGCATACCCTTGAGAGTCTTTTCTTTAGTCGGGTAAGACTTGCTGAGTAATTCCATACTCAGGGTTTATTCCCTCGTTGTTTTTAGGTGAGGAAGTAGCAGATTTCTGTTGCTTCTGTACCAAGGTGGTTTCTCAGGAGGAGAAACAAGAGTGAAGATGCGGGAGGACTTGGTCCTCCATAAGAAAACTTTTATGTAAAAACTTATCGGGAGGGGTTTTTGCCTCCCTTGGTTATGTAATAATACTACTCTGCACTCGTTTATATTTTCTGGTCTGTATAAGCAACTTAATCTTATTTTTTAAATAAATGTAAGTTTATGTAATCACTTCCGCATTTCGATATCTCCGATGTTCTGTAATGTCTGCAAGACGGGTGAAACGTTCCTGGAGAGGTAAGAAAAGATACCGAACTTGTCAAGTGGTTCAGGAACATCTATAGGGTTGTCTGATGTCTGTTAGACAAGGACAACTGTAGGTGGGCCTAATGACTTGGAAGGTTCCGTCACAGCTATTACACATTGTATCGTGTTCTGTCACTAAAATTACTGCACATAATTCCATAAACTAATCTATTGTTATACTTACATGATTTTTTGTTCCCTGTCCTGTCAGCATCTATTTTCCTGACCTATGATGATGACTCAAGGAGGTTTGCAGCCGATAAGCAATGAAGCCAATCTGTGCACCAACGACAATGGTAGCCAACTTGGTACACGGATTGTGGATGAGATTATGGCCGGGAAGAACATCTTCTTTGATCTTCCTGACAAGTAAAAATCTATCTACCCATATTGTTCTCTACTGCTTTGGCCTTGGCGCAGATCATAATTATAGTATATTGTTTTTATAACTCTTAATTGTTGAATGAAATCTTTTACAACACTTTTTTAGTCATTGTTTGCTTAGAATATATTTGTGTGGCAGGTTGACTGGTGAGATATGGACCTTGAAATTCCATTGCATTGGAGCACAACCTGGAAAAGAAATTGTCACAGTAAATATTGATAAAGCTTATGTTGCCTTTTACAACGTGGTGTACATAAAATCGAAACTTGGATATTCTGGGAGGGACTTCTTGTTTTACAAGAAACGATGTGGCATTGATCGATCCAGGCTATTGGCACTTGATTACATCCACAAAGAACAGGCCATGCTGTCTGATAACATGGATGAGAGAAAAAATAAGTTTTGTGCTCATAAAAGATCCACCCAGTGATCTAGACGTAAGCATAACTCCCATCAAGCGTCCAAGGCAGCGAAAAAATGTTGATGAAGAAACTATAGAAGTGTCGATTAATGCATATAAGGAGTGGCTTGCAATACTACAACATGATAATCCAGAAACGGGTAAGTTAAGATGTCAAACTCATTACATTAAATACATGATATGTTATTGAGAGCACCTAGAGGGGGGGTGAATAGGTGATCCTGTAATAACTTAAAACTTGAAGCCACAAACTTGATTAAGTGTTAGAGCAATAAAACCAAGTGGCTAGAGAGGAATTCTTGCAAGACACAATAACCACAAAGATATCAACACAGAGAGGCACAGTGGTTTATCCCGTGGTTCGGCCAAGTCAAAACTTGCCTACTCCACGTTGTGGCGTCCCAATGGACGAGGGTTGCACTCAACCCCTCTCAAGTGATCCAAAGATCCACTTGAATACCACGCTGTTTCTTTTCCTTTCACTATATCCCGTTTGCGAGGAATCTCCATAATTTGGAGTCTCTTGCCCTTACAAAAGATGATCACAAATGAACACGGAAGTAAGGATGGGATGAGCAACACACACAAGTCCACAGCAAATACGCACACACACACGGCCAAGACTTGAGCTCTAATGAATATCACAAAGTTCTCACTAGAATGGAGCTCAAATCACTAAGAATGTCGAACAAGTGCGCAAAGACGAAGTGTGAATGATCAAGAATGCTCAAAGTGTGCTTGGTGTACTCCTCCATGCGCCTAGGGGTCCCTTTTATAGCCCCAAGGCAGCTAGGAGCCGTTGAGAGCAATCCAGGAAGGCAATTCTTGCCTTCTGTCGACTGGCGCACCGGACAGTCTGGTGCGGATTTCTTTCCTATTCTTGCGCAGCCGACCGTTGGAGAGCTTGGAGCCGTTGGCGCACCAGACACTGTCCGGTGCACACCGGACAGTCCGGTGCTCCCATCCGACCGTTGGCCCGGCCACGCGTCAAGCGCGGATTGCGCGGCCGACCGTTGGCGCGCCCGACCGTTGGCTCACCGGACAGTCCGGTGCCTCACCGGACAGTCCGGTGAATTATAGCCGTACGCTGTTGACTCGGTTCCAGAGAGCGACGACTTCGCCGCAGCCGACTCACCGGACACTGTCCGATGCACCACCGGACAGTCCGGTGATTTATAGTCGTATGCCACCGTCGAGACTCGAGAGCAGCCTTTTCATCAGAGCCAGCCTGGCGCACCGGACACTGTTCGGTGCACCACCGGACACTGTCCGGTGCACCCAGACCGAGCAGAGTCTTGGCTGCTCGCGCCAAGTCTTTTCCAATTGAATTTTCTCTGATTCTAGCACTTAGACAAATATGTTAGTACACAAAAACCAATGTACTAAGTCTAGAATCATACCTTTGTATTGATTTGCACTTTGTCCACCATTTGGCATAGTTTAACACTTAAGCACTTGTGTTGGACATCAAATCACCAAAATACTTAGAAATGGCCCAAGGACACATTTCCCTTTCAATCTCCCCCCTTTTTGGTGATTTATGCCAACACAACATAAAGCAACTAAAAGAAGTGCAATATCAATTCAATTTCGAACAAGAAATGATTTCGATTCAAATTTGGCATATTTGGATCATTCTTTGCCACCACTTGGTTTGTTTTTGCAAATCAAACTCAATTTCCTATCTCTAAGGAAAATTCACTTGCAGAGACATAAAGAGAGATACTCCAAGAGAAATTGATCAAAGATTCAAAAACTCCACCTTTTTCCCATAATCAAGCATTCTCCCCACTAGAGACAGACTTTTAGCACTAAGAGACAATAAGAGTACTTTGACAAAACAAAACTCTACTCTACTATTTTCAAAATTCTCAAGTGGTAGCCTGATCCATTTCTTGCTTTGGCCTTATTTTCTCCCCCTTTGGCATCAAGCACCAAAACGGGATCAATCTTGGCCCTTAAACCCCATTGCCTCACCAAAATCTTCAAATAAGAGTACAAAGGCAATAAGAATATGGAGATGAACTTGGCGTGAGTTACCCTCTCATTGGAGTGCAGTGGAAGTCTTGCATGGTCCAAGTTCACCTTTTCCCTTTCAATCCACCTTTGAGACTAAATCAAGCAAGCTCAAACATATGGTTAGTCTCAAAGGGTCAAGTTGTAGCTCATCTCCCCCTAAATATGTGCATCACTCACACATGGACTTTTGAGGTCCGGGGAGAGTTTGTACAACTTGAGCACCAAAAAATACAAAATGCATAAGGGAACATGATCAAAGCATAATACACATGTATGCTACACATCAATCCAAGTTTCGCGAATCTAAGACATTTAGCTCACTATGCAGCCTGCAAAAGGTCTTTTCATCTAAAGGCTTGGTAAAGATATCGGCTAGCTGGTTCTCAGTGCTAATATAAAACACTTTGATATCTCCCTTTTGCTGGTGGTCTCTCAAAAAGTGATGCCGGATGTCAATGTGTTTTGTGCGGCTGTGCTCAATAGGATTGTTCGCCATGCGGATAGCACTATCATTGTCACATAGGAGTGGGACTTTGCTCAGATTGTAGCCAAAGTCCTAGAGGGTTTGCCTCATCCAAAGTAGTTGCGCGCAACACTGTCCTGCGGCAACATACTCGGCCTCAGCGGTGGATAGGGCAACGGAGGTTTGTTTCTTAGAACTCCACGACACCAGGGACCTTCCTAGAAATTGGCACGTCCCTGATGTACTCTTCCTATCGACCTTACATCCAGCATAATCAGAGTCTGAATATCCAATTAAGTCAAAGGTAGACCCCTTTAGATACCAGATCCCAAAGCAAGGCGTAGCGACTAAATATCTAAGAATTCGCTTCACGGCCACTAAGTGACACTCCCTTGGATCGGATTGAAATCTAGCACACATGCATACACTAAGCATAATATCCGGTCTACTAGCACATAAATAAAGCAAGGAACCTATCATGGACCGGTATGCTTTTTGATCAACGGACTTACCTCTTTTGTTGAGGTCGACGTGTCCGTCAGTTCCCATTGGAGTCTTTGTGGGCTTGGCGTCCTTCATCCCAAATCGCTTGAGCAAGTCTTGCGTATACTTCGTTTAGGAGATGAAAGTGCCATCCTTGAGTTGTTTCACCTGGAACCCAAGGAAGTAGTTCAACTCTCCCATCAACGACATCTCGAATTTCTGCGTCATCACCCTGCTAAACTCTTCACAAGACTTTTGGTTAGTAGAACCAAATATTATGTCATCGACATAAATTTGGCACACAAATAAGTCACCATCACATGTCTTAGTGAAAAGAGTTGGATCGGCTTTCACAACCTTGAAAGCATTAGCAATTAAAAAGTCTCTAAGGCATTCATACCATGCTCTTGGGGCTTGTTTAAGTCTATAGAGCGCCTTAGAGAGCTTACACACATGGTCGGGGAACCGTTCATCCTCGAAGCCAGGGGATTGCTCCACGTACACCTCCTCCTTGATTGGCCCGTTGAGGAAATCGCTCTTCACATCCATTTGGTACAACCTGAAAGAATGGTGAGCGGCATAGGCTAACAAAATACGAATCGACTCTAGCCTAGCCACAGGAGCAAAAGTCTCCTCAAAGTCCAAACCTGCGACTTGGGCATAACCTTTTGCCACAAGTCGAGCCTTGTTCCTCGTCACCACCCCCGTGCTCGTCCTGTTTGTTGCGGAACACCCACTTGGTTCCCACAACATTTTGCTTGGGACGCGGCACCAGTGTCCAAACTTCATTGCGCTTGAAGTTGTTGAGCTCTTCCTGCATGGCCAACACCCAGTCCGGATCTAGCAAGGCTTCTTCTACCCTGAAAGGCTCAATAGAAGAGACAAAAGAGTAATGCTCACAAAAAATAACTAATCTAGAGCGAGTGGTTACTCCCTTGCTAATGTCACCCAAAATTTGGTCGACGGGATGGTTCCTTTGAATCATCGCTCGAACTTGAGTTGGAGGGGCCTGAGGTGCTTCTTCCTCTTCAACTTGGACATCCTGTGCTTCCCCTTGATCACATGCCTCCACTTGAGGTACCTGTTCATCATCTTGGGTTGGGGGTGCACTGTTGTTGAGGAAGAAGGCTAATCTTGCTCCTTGAGTTCCTGCGGCCGCACGTCTCCAATCGCCATGGTGCGTATTGCGGCCATTGGAACGTCTTCTTCATCTACATCATCAAGATCAACAACTTGCTCTCTTGGAGAGCCATTAGTCTCATCAAATACAACATCGCTAGAGACTTCAACCAAACCCGATGATTTGTTGAAGACTCTATACGCCTTTGTATTTGAGTCATAACCTAACAGAAACCCTTCTACCGCTTTGGGAGCAAATTTGGAATTCCTACCCTTCTTTACTAGAATGCAGCATTTACTCCCAAAAACTCGGAAATACGAAACATTGGGTTTGTTACCGGTTAGTAGCTCGTATGACGTCTTCTTGAGGAGGCGATGAAGGTAGACTCGGTTTATGGCGTGGCAAGCCGTGTTCACAGCTTCCGACCAAAACCACTCGGGCGTCTTGAATTCTCCAAGCATCATCCTCGCCATGTCTATGAGTGTCCTGTTCTTCCTTTCTACCACACCATTTTGCTGTGGTGTGTAGGGAGCGGAGAACTCATGCTTGATTCCTTCCTCCTCAAGGTACTCCTCCACTTGAAGGTTCTTGAATTCGGACCCGTTGTCACTCCTTATCTTCTTCACCTTGAGCTCAAACTCATTTTGAGCTCTCCTTAGGAAGCGCTTGAGGGTCCCTTGGGTTTCAGATTTATCCTGCAAAAAGAATACCCAAGTGAAGCGAGAAAAATCATCAACAATTACTAAACCATACTTACTTCCCCCGATGCTGAGGTAGGCGACGGGTCCGAAGAGGTCCATATGCAGCAGCTCCAGGGGTCTTGATGTAGTCATCACGTTCTTGATGTGATGTGCACTTCCCACTTGTTTACCTACTTGACAAGCTGCACAAGGTCTATCTTTTTTGAAATGCACATTTTGTTAGACCTAACACATGTTCTCCCTTTAGAAGTTTGTGAAGGTTCTTCATCCCAACATGTGCTAAACGGCGATGCCACAGCCAGCCCATGCTAGTCTTAGCAATTAAGCATGCATCTAGACCGGCCTCCTCTTTTGCAAAATCAACTAAATAAAGTTTGCCGTCTAGTACACCCTTAAAAGCTAATGAACCATCACTTCTTCTAAAGACAGACACATCTACATTTGTGAATAAGCAACTATATCCCATATTACAAAGCTGACTCACAGACAACAAGTTATATCCAAGCGACTCAACTAAGAACACATTAGAAATAGAGTGCTTAGATGAAATAGCAATCTTCCCTAGTCCTTTGACCTTGCCTTGATTCCCGTCACCGAATATGATTGAGTCTTGGAAATCTTTGTTCTTGACGTAGGAGGTGAACATCTTCTTCTCCCCCGTCATGTGGTTTGTGCATCCGCTGTCGATAATCCAGCTTGATCCCCCGGATGCATAAACCTGCAAGGCAAATTAGGCTTGGGTCTTAGGTAACCAACTCTTGTTGGGTCCTACAAGGTTAGTAACAATGGTCTTAGGGACCCAAATGCAAGTTTTGTCTCCCTTGCATTTTGTCCCTAATTTCCTAGCAATCACCTTCTTATCCTTTCTACAAATTTCAAAAGAGGCATTGCAAGCATGATAAATTGTAGAAGGTTCATTAATTTTCCTAGGAATATGAGCAATATTTCTCCTAGGCATATGATGAATGACATTTCTCCTAGGCATATCTCCACCATGCACATAGGAAGAACTTGAAGCAAACATTGCATTTGAATCATAAGCATTACAACTCCTATTATGATGAACATTTCTAGAAAATTTCCTATCATAAATAAATGCATGATTCTTTTGAGCACTATTAGCCATAGGGGCCTTCCCTTTCTCCTTAGTGGAGATGGGAGGCTTATGACTTGTTAAGTTCTTGGCTTCCTTCTTAAAGCCAAGCCCATCCTTAATTGAGGGGTGTCTACCAATAGTGTAGGCATCCCTTGCAAATTTTAGTTTGTCAAATTCACTCTTGCTAGTCTTAAGTTGGGCATTAAGACTAGCCACTTCATCATTTAACTTTGCAATAGAAACTAGGTGTTCACTACAAGCATCAACATTAAAATCTTTACACCTATTGCAAATCACAACATGTTCTACACAAGAGTTAGATCTATTTGCTACTTCTAGTTTAGCATTTAAATCATCATTAACACTTTTTAAACTAGAAATTGTCTCATGGCAAGTAGATAGTTCACAAGAAAGCATTTCATTCCTTTTAACTTCTAAAGCAAGAGATTTTTGTGCCTCTACAAATTTATCATGTTCTTCATACAAAAGATCCTCTTGCTTTTCTAATAATCTATTCTTATCATTCAAAGCATCAATCAATTCATTAATTTTATCAATTTTAGTTCTATCTAAGCCCTTGAACAAACTAGAGTAATCTATTTCATCATCGCTAGATTCATCATCACTAGAAGAAGCATAAGTAAACTTTCGAGTACATACCTTCTTCTCCTTCGCCATGAGGCATGTGTGACGCTCGTTGGGGAAGAGGGATGATTTGTTGAAGGCTGATGCGGCGAGTCCTTCGTTGTCGGAGTCAGACGACGAGCAATCCGAGTCCCACTCCTTGCCAAGGTGTGCCTCGCCCTTAGCCTTCTTGTAAGCCTTCTTCTTTTCCTTCTTCTTATCTTGTTCCTGGTCACTATCATTATCGGGACAATCTTACCGCACTTGAAGCAGGAGCGCTTTCCCTTCGTCTTGTTCTTTTTGGGATGCTCCTTGCGGCCCTTTAGCGCCGTCTTGAAGCGCTTGATGATGAGGGCCATCTCTTCCTCATTGAGCCCCGCCGCCTCAACTTGCGCCACCTTGCTAGGTAGCGTCTCCTTGCTACTCGTTGCCTTGAGAGCAATGGCTTGAGGATCATGAATTGGACCATTCAACGCCTCATCGACGTATCTTGCCTCCTTGATCATCATCCGCCCGCTTACGAACTTTCCAAGTATTTCTTCGAGCGACATCTTGGTGTACCTAGGATTCTCACGAATATTGTTTACAAGATGTGGATCAAGAACAGTGAAAGACCTTAGCATTAGGCGGACGACGTCGTGGTCTGTCCATCGCGTGCTTCCATAGCTCCTTATTTTGTTGACGAGGGTCTTGAGCCTGTTGTATGTTTGGGTTGGCTCCCCCCTGATCATTGCGAATCTCCCAAGTTCGCCCTCCACCAACTCCATATTGGTGAGCATGGTGACGTCATTTCCCTCATGAGAGATCCTGATGGTGTCCCATATCTGCTTGGCGTTATCCAAGCCGCTCACCTTATGGTACTCATCCCTGCACAGTGAGGCTAACAATACAGTAGTAGCTTGTGCATTTTTATGAATCTGTTCATTGATAAACAAAGGACTATCCGTGCTATCAAATTGCATTCCATTTTCTACTATCTCCCATACACTTGGATGGAGAGAGAACAGGTGACTACGCATTTTGTGACTCCAAAATCCGTAGTCCTCTCCATCAAAGTGTGGAGGTTTGCCAAGAGGAATGGAAAGCAAATGTGCATTTGAACTATGCGGAATACGAGAATAATCAAAGGAAAATTTCGAATTAACCGTCTTCTTTTTCTCGTAATCGTTGTCGTCCTTTTGGGAAGAGGAAGATTCGTCGTTGTCGTAGTAGACTATCTCCTTGATGCGCATTGTTTTCTTCTTCTTCCCGTCTTTTTTTTGTGGCTCGAGCCTGAGTCAGTAGGCTTGTCATCTTTCGGCTCGTTGACGAAGGACTCCTTCTCCTTATCATTGACCACCATCCCCTTGCCCTTAGGATCCATCTCTTCGGGCTATTAGTCCCTTCGTGAAGAGAACGACTCTGATACCAATTGAGAGCACCTAGAGGGGGTGAATAGGTGATCCTGTAATAACTTAAAACTTGAAGCCACAAACTTGATTAAGTGTTAGAGCAACAAAACCAAGTGGCTAGAGAGGAATTCTTGCAAGACACAATAACCACAAAGATATCAACACAGAGAGGCACAGTGGTTTATCCCGTGGTTCGGCCAAGTCAAAACTTGCCTACTCCACGTTGTGGCGTCCCAATGGACGAGGGTTGCACTCAACCCCTCTCAAGTGATCCAAAGATCCACTTGAATACCACGGTGTTTCTTTTCCTTTCACTATATCCCATTTGCGAGGAATCTCCACAATTTGGAGTCTCTCGCCCTTACAAAAGATGATCACAAATGAACACGGAAGTAAGGATGGGATGAGCAACACACACAAGTCCACAGCAAATACGCACACACACGGCCAAGACTTGAGCTCTAATGAATATCACAAAGTTCTCACTAGAATGGAGCTCAAATCACTAAGAATGTCGAACAAGTGCGCAAAGACGAAGTGTGAATGATCAAGAATGCTCAAAGTGTGTTTGGTGTAATCCTCCATGCGCCTAGGGGTCCCTTTTATAGCCCCAAGGTAGCTAGGAGCCGTTGAGAGCAATCCAGGAAGGCAATTCTTGCCTTCTGTCGACTGGCGTACCGGACAGTCCGATGCACCACTGGACACTGTCCGGTGCGGATTTCTTTCCTATTCTTGTGCAGCCGACCGTTGGAGAGCTTGGAGCCGTTGGCGCACCGGACACTGTCCGGTGCACACCGGACAGTTTGGTGCTCCCATCCGACCGTTGGCCCGGCCACGCATCACGCGTGGATTGCGCGGCCGACCGTTAGCGCGCCCGACCGTTGGCTCACTGGACAGTCTGGTGCCTCACCGGACAGTCCGGTGAATTATAGCCGTATGCTGTTGACTCGGTTCCCGAGAGCGGCGACTTCGCCGCAGCCGACTCACCGGACACTGTCCGGTGCACCACCAGACAGTCCGGTGATTTATAGCTGTACGCCGCCGTCGAGACCCGAGAGCAGCCTTTTCATCAGAGCCAGCCTGGCGCACCGGACACTGTCCGGTGCACCACCGGACAGTCCGGTGCACCCAAACCGAGCAGAGTCTTGGCTGCTCGCACCAAGTCTTTTCCAATTGAATTTTGTCTGATTCTAGCACTTAGACAAATATGTTAGTACACAAAAACCAATGTACTAAGTCTAGAATCATACCTTTGTATTGATTTGCACTTTGTCCACCATTTGGCATAGTTTAACACTTAAGCACTTGTGTTGGACATCAAATCACAAAAATACTTAGAAATGGCCCAAGGGCACATTTCCCTTTCAGTTATAGTTTCCACAGTTAAACTTACATATTGTTTAAGTGCAGATTTAATGGATGACTTTGGGGAGGATACGATCAAAACATATAAAGAATGGTTAAGGCATCAAGGCGATCTTCTAGATATCTGTAATTTCTTTTATTTACAACATACTAACATATAGTGTATATTTTCGCAAATTGTTAGAGATGTAACTGATGCCTATGCTATCCGCAGTATTATATGAATGACAAAGCAATGATGACCTAATATTATCAGATGAAGAAATTCATGGCAGCAGCAAACCTACTGCTAATTGGCCATCTCATGCTAGACGTCATAGGAAAAGAGATCCTGGTATTTTTTACTAATAGTGTTTTTTATTCAAATGTTGCAATCTTCTACTTTGAATATTTCTACCCATTCAGATGTTATTGGTATATATGTAGATAACGATGGAGTCTTCAAAAAGGAGGGGCGTGGTACTCTTAAGGGTATAGCAACAGCCACCAAGCGAATCAAGAACGGTGATCACAAACTTAAGATTGAATTTTCATCTAAGCTTGGAGGTCCCGTAGGACCAAACACTCTCACTTTTGTGGATGAAATCGTATTGTTTACAAAGAAAAAGTGAAAAAAGTGGAAAGACATAGAGCTCAATGTTAGATCTTCTATAGCCTCTGACGTACTGGTATGTGCAATTTCTTTACTTGAGCCCTAACAGTTAGCTAGAACTATTAGTGGTCTACTATTCCCAAATTACTAGACAATTAACCTTCTCTTTATATCAAAACTGAAACAGCGAAGGTGGGAGTTTCCAAGCAATGAGAACGCGCATGAAAAGATCTGGTCTATTGTTGTTGGGACCATGCTTCGTCGCCGAAGGTCCTACGGAAAGAAACACCTTCGGCAAATCCTCTTGTACGTAATACCGAAGCTATCGCTCATGAAGCTTCGACACTAGAACGTATCCAAAGACGAAGGAACAAACCGACTTAAAGATGAAATGATTTTTTAGTCCATAAAGAGTCTGAGTTACAATTGTGATCTTCTGTAAGGGGCATGATTGTAATTTCTCACAGGCTACGCCCTGTGCCTATAAATAGATGAACAGTACTCCTTTACTGTTCACGCAATCTTGTAATTGCTGACGCCGTGCTGCCGAGACGAAAGGTATTAATGTGCTTAATTACCGTGTTTTATTATCCGAATTCATATTATATAGAAAGAATAAATAATGTTATTTATTTTTATCATTCTGTAGCATTTTTGTATTTTATATTTCTTTTCACATTATTTTATCTCTGATCATGAAAATATAATCTTCGTGATATATTATTCATAACCTTCGTCTGAAGCTCATTAAATCCACGAAGGAGTAATGTTGCAGCGGACGAAGGGATTTTACATCTAATTCTCTATGTTGCCTTGTTCTTAATTCGAAGCATTTGAGAACAAGTCCCCAACAATTGCCAAGGAGAGATACAAAGGATGGCGATCAACGTTAAGCTCAACATACAAGGCATTCAATAGTTATGCTGAAAGGATGAAAAACAAGCCTGAAGATGTAGACATCGTCGAGTGGCATTACATGATGTTGTATTTTGGATCTCAGAAATTCCAGGTTTGCTGTTTCATTTCCTTTACTTTAACGATTGGCACTTGCATAATATGGATGATTCTAGCGATTTATTTATTAATTCATTTCCAACTGTTATTATTTTCTAGAAAATAAGCAGCTAGAACTCGGAAAACCTTCAGAAACAAAGAACGAAGCATATAATGGGTTCTAGAACTTTTTCCCAAATAAGCTTTCAACTGGTAATGATATGACCACTACTTTATTTTCCATGATTAATGACAAACTTGTATGATACATTCTTCACATTACAGAGAGATCCAGAAACTGGTATAGAACCAACCGATCTATCCCTTTGGATGATTACTCATTGTAAAAATGATGAATGGTCGGAAGAGGCTTCATGTGGCATTTATGTGAGTAAATCACAAAGCTTACTACTAAAACATACTTTAAAATACTGGGCATGAATTCTTATTTGAATTGAGCTAACTTGAACTATATTGTTCTTTTCAGGAGAAGGCAGCTGAGAAAATTGTTGAGAAAATGTATCAAACAGAAAGATTTGATCTAACAAGAGAAGAGGAAAATGATATTTTCCAAACAACATTCAAGGAAACAACAGGATGTAAGGCAAACAGACTTCATGGTCATGGGTACCTATCAAGATATCCAACAAGAAGTTAAGTGATGGAATCAAAGTTCCTCGAACAAGCTCGTGCCACGGTTGCAACCAACCAAAAGAACATTGAACTCAAAAGTCAGGTCCAGTTGTTAAATGAAAAACTTGCGTGTGAGGTTGCAGAACGAGAAAGAATACTACGGGAAAAAATGCAAGCACTGCAAGAAGAAGAAAGAAAAAGACAAGTGCTTAGAGAAGAAATGAGGCAAGAAATGGTTGCTGCCCTTGCTGCTGTAGCACAACAGGTATAAAATTTGATATTTATATTTTTACCATCATTGCTATTAGAAACTTTTGCAACATAAATTGTTTGATCAATTGTTTAATGCAGAGCAACCGTGAAAGCACCACTCCAATCGATCCTTCTTCCGTTGTCCCTACTAAACCTCCTGAACTCATCCCAGCTGATCCTCCTACACCTGCACCAAGTAGTGCAAACAACGTTCGTACACTAGACACAAACAATAAGAAAGACAATATGCCAGCAAACTATATTAGCTCTTACACTCTAAGGAATGTTGTGACAAGACGTGTGTAGGCAAGGGGCAACAAAAGAAGCGAATGTGTATGGAATGCAAATGTTCTTGCATTATGATCATATAAACGGTTTTACAACATTTTTTGTTTTTGTAATCCTGAATATGATAATAGGTACAATCCGCAAGTGCAAGCGAGAAGCAAGGTAGATCAACTTAAGAAGCTCTATCAAAGTGTGTTTAAGGTATGTCCACAATCTATTTTTATTTCTTTTGTAGTTGTGCATGCAATGGATTTTAGTAGCCTAAACAGATTTTAGTTAACCAAAGGAGCAGTACACATGTTTGTGGTTCTGTGCAGCATGCTTATTTGGTAGCTTGTTTTTGCTCTTGTTAGGCTGGTGCTGCAGCTGTCTTCTCTGGTAGAGATAGAGTAGAACGCTTGCTACTGCGTGCTTCCTGTTTGCTGCGTGCTACTGTTTGTTGCTTGCCGCTGCTAGCTGCGTGCTGCTGCGTGTTGTTGCTGCTGCTTGCTACATGCTGCGTGTTGCTGCTTGCTGATGGTTGCTGCTGATGCTGCTTGCTAGGAGTTGTGCTGTAGTTGTAGCTGTAGGCACTATAGTTGTAGTCTTCCACTAATGATTAACCAAGTTATTGTAGCTTTACTAATTATTGTTTTGAACACTTCCAACAGGTTCCTTGTCGTCGTGATATCGTCGTCAGCCTAGCTAACCATCGCTTGCATCAATGGAGGGATGGAGGGGTACACGATGGCAAAAAAACTTCCAATAATTTGCTAGTCCTGAGTAGTTTATTATCTATGTTATCACAATCCAAGCTAGTATGAGGATGTTGTGATTGTGAGCTATGTTATCAAATTAATTTGTATTTGGCCACTATTTATTTGGTGCAACCTATTTGTTACAACTTATGGTATGAATATAGTTAATATATGAGACAAGAGACAAATATTATGGTTGTCAATTTTGGTTCTGACGTTACTAATGTAAAATATAATTCTTTTGCATAACATTTTATACCCAATAGAAATGCAAAATGCATTGTCGTATAAATTGTGGGTTTGAATATATGTAAATACAACGGTTTTATTGGTTGTTGTATGGTTTAGTTGCAATGATTTTTTTTGCAATAAGATGTAATTACCATGGATCTATTTCGTTGGGACTTCAGTAGTTGCAACCTTTTCTTCTTGTTGCAACATCATTAGTTACGATATTTTTTGTTGTTGTTATAACGGTTCTTACCATAGATAATTTTTATAGCAAAAAGGTCATGTAGCCACGAGACACATTGTGTTGCAAAATGATCAAATGCAACGAAATTATTTGCATGGCAATACATCTTGTTGCCACAAGTCACTTGCGTGGCACTAGTGTTTTGTTGCTACGAAGCATCTTGTGGTAACAAAGCCATTTGCAACAGATTTAAACGTGGCATTAACACTTATTACCATGAAATATGTTGTGGCAATAGAGTTTTTGGCAACTATCGTAAATGTTGCAATATAACTTATTGCAACAGAATAGTCCATTGTAACAACGAACTACTGCAACACTTGAAACGTTGCAAAAGATGTAGTAATTGCAACAGAACGTAAAATTGTTGCTATAGCCTATTGCCACTCTGTTTTCTGCAACAGCAGGCAATGACAGTTGTTCTATCGCAATTGGTGCCTATCGCAACAATTCATGGTCTATCGCAACGATTTTTTCCCATTGCAAGAAGGTGATTATTTAGTAGTGTTCGGTGGCGGAAACCAACTGTAGATCACCAAACTTCTGACATACTTGACAACCCTTGTAGTACTTAAAATGTCGGTTATCATATCCAACTAATAGAATCCAAATCTTCTCAAAAGCCATTTCATCTTTGGAGCCGATTGATGAGTACCGTAAATGCTCTCATGTACTTCGGCAATAGCTAATGTAGCATCATTGAGACCTAAGCACTTAAGAAAAACATCATTAGGAGTTCAGTGATAAAGTTTGTCATCAATGAGAACATACTTAAAAGCCATCCGCCGAATATTCCTATGTCCTAATATTTGGATCACATAGGTATGCAACCAAAGGCATTCTCTAATCAACTACGTTGACTACATTATTAGCCAAATCAACCAAGGCGAAGCTTCTGTTAGTGTAGGACAGTCTAGTGACATCGACTGGATAGTCCGATACACATGCGGATGGTCCGACATCTCCACCCGAATGGTCCAGAATCTGGTGACCTGGTACAACTCTGACTATCGGATTTTCAGAAACATGGAACTTTCCTCAGGATATCCGATAACCTAAAGCTTCCTTCGCCAAGTTATTAGCTCTAGAATTCTCAACTCTAGATACATGTCGAATGTAAAATTCGTTAAGAGAGCGTGTTATGTCCTAACACTTTTTGAGATAATCTTTTAAAACACCATCTAAACATTGATACTCTCTCGATACTTGTTGGACAACCAGCTAAAGAATCACCAAAAAATTTCACATGCTTTACTCCCACATAGTCTAAGAGTTCTAAACCGAATAAGAGATTCATATCCAGCTTGATTATTAGTGCAATAAGCTTTCAATCAGCTAGAGAAGTCAAAAGTGGCATTCCTTGGTGAGACAAGCACAATGTCAATCCCTTGTCTTTCATTGCAAACCGATCCATCAAAATATAGAGCCTAGAGAGTAACCGTAATGTATGATATATCTAGCTCAAAAGAATTATCAATCCAATGTTCTACGATGAAATTAGCTACAACATGGCCTTTCATAGATTTCAAAGACTCATAGGCAAAGTCATGCATAAGCTCATTTACCAATCTACGACTCATGATTAGGTTTTGCAACATCTACTTGATTACATCGGTTTGATAGGAAATAATACAAGAGCTAGATAGCATGCAAAATCTAAGTTTGGTGCATGCACAAATCAAGCATAGACATATATAATTTCTCAATAAAGGTGTACCTTGTTTCAGCATCCACCAATCGTTGACTCAAATATCTTATAACATGCTCCTTTTCTTCGGCCTCTTGAGCCTGAACAGCTCCAATGACTTTGTTGGTCACTTGTTCTCAAAAGCTATGGATCAAGAACAAGGCAACACAATTGTTAATTATTGGAGACCTTCGTCTTCTGAAGCATTATCTCCTCGTGGGTATAATGATCATCAGACGAAGGTCATGAAGGACATACCTTCATTAATTTAATGTGCGAACAGGATACAAAGGAATGAAGATAATAAATGCATCTTGTTAACTCATTCATATTTGTGTCCCATAAAACATGTATGAATATTAGTAAAATTCATATTACATTGATACCTTTGGCTTGCTCGAAGGTGAAGACGCGAGAGAGTGATTACCATACAGCGTGAATAGTACGGTGCTACTGTTCATCTATTTATAAGCATGGGACATAGCACGGGTAAAAGTACATGTATGTCCCTGACATCTATTTATAATCACAACATAAATCATTAAGGACTAAATAGTCTTTTCCCCCTTTCGGTCAGCATCATATTTGGTCTTCGTCACCATATTAAGCCGAAGCTCTTCGGCTATAACTTCGACATCCATTCTTATCACCTTTGGGTTACATCTTCACATCGTATGTCTTTTCCATGAGAGAAGACCTTCATGCTGAAGCCAAAACCCCCTGTAATAATCCATATACTGAAAACATATGGTCAGTCACGTTTTTAGGACCTTCAGAAGAGGAAGGCCCCCAACAGACTTTATCTTCAGCTGCAATATATAACTTGAAAGGGAACCCACTCTTTGGTGCTTTCAGTACCGAAACTGAAGATAAGTAATCCTTAATAAGATCAAAAGCATGGTGTTGTTCTGCCCCCAGGTGAAATTCTTCCATGACAATGCTACAGTCAAGATTTGCCACAACTCCATTACCTCTATTGAAGACAATAATGGAAAACAGGCCCTTAGCCATGATAATAAATCCAGAGTCCTATTTGAGGCATACAAAGAGAGACTGGGCACATTGGAATTCACAAATATGGCCTTTGAATTGTCATCTTTAATGCATTCTTCAGAAGATTTGAGTAGTCTGGAAGATCCCTTCTCCCCTAAGGAAATCAACTCTATTGTGGCTAACCACGCCTCTAGAAAATCGCCTGGCCTATATGGCTTCAACATGGATTTCATTCATGTAAAAATGCTAGCCCATAATATCTCCCAACTTTTAGGCCCTCTAAAAGGGAAATGTGCCCTTGTGCCATTTCTAATTATTTTGGTGATTAAGTGTCCAACACACCACTTTGAACTAACTATATTGATAAGAGCATGAGCACAGATGTAAAGAAAGCAAAATGAAGATATCAAGTTCAAAAGAGCACAAACATGGACCCAAGTGAGCAACTTGATGTAAAATGGTACAAGTGTGCAGTTTGCACTTTAAAATATGTTGCATAGGTCCATTACAATGTTTCTAGTACTTGTGTTTGGGCTCTAACTTATTTTGTAGAGAAAAGCACTTTTTGGGCTTAAGTTTACACATATTGCAAATCCTTTTGCAAAGAAGTGAACGAGGTATGGTTCTAACACTTAGTTAAATGTTTTATGTGCTAACAATGCTTATCTAAGTGCTAGGAAACCTCTCAAGAAGAGTCAAAATAAATTGGAGAAGATTGGGACCCACTGAAGTGATTGGTGAGGTTGTCCGGTGATGTGTACGACCGAAGACACCGCTATAGTGATTTTTATTTACAAAATTCACAGGATAGTGAACAGTGCATTGTTCGGTGCACCGGACATCATCTCCAATGGCTCTCTCCGTGGGTGGGCGTCTACTGCCAAAGGCTAGCTAATGTGGTTGTTGTCCAGTGGCGCACCAGACTGTCCAGCGCCATGACGGAGAAGGAAACTAGCAAATCCGATCATCGGGCGACCGTTGCTGGCCGAAAATCCAATGGCGCACTGGACTATCCGGTGAGCCCGCAAACAGAGAAGTTTTCCATATTTCTTGTGGAGAAGGCAACAGCTCCTATGCCTCTGGGGCTTAAAAAGGAGCCCCTAGGCGCCCTCTCTTGGTACTCAAGCATCATAAGTGCACACTACAACTCTGATACTCCGCGACCACGCTGTTCAGTGATTTGAGAGAAATTTGAGCGCATTTCTGAGTTGTTACCCAGTCGTTTTGTTGTTGTGCTCTTGTCTTTGCTTTTGTGCATGTTGTTGCTATGTTGTGTACTTGTATGTGTTCTTACTCCCTCCCTTACTCTGATTTTGGATTGTGAAATTCTTATGTAAGGCATGAGAGACTCCTACTTGTGGAGATTCCTTATAAACAAGTTGAGATATAAGGAAGAATATCGTGGCACTCAAGTTTGATCTTTGGATCACTTCAGAGGGGTTGAGTGCAACCCTTGACCAAAGGAGGTCACCACAACGTGGAGTAGGCTTTGACCAATCCATAGGAAAAATCATCACATCTCTTGTTCATTTTACTTATTGTGATTTATGTCTTCTTTAGTTCCTAAACTTCACTTGTGATATTTCTCCTAGTTTAATACTCATCTCAAGAGAGCTATCAAGTGAAGGGTATATTTTGCTCTCCTCTTCTCATCTGAACTTGGTTTTAGTTTACACTAACACCTTTTATAGACCATGTTTGTGTTTTTTGTAGTAAGTTTTGCAGGATCACCTATTCACCCCCTCTAAGTGCTCCCACCCCCTGCCAAAGATTTTATGATGAGGCAGTATGCATGCAAAGCATCAATAATTCGCATGTTTTGATCATCCCTAAAAATGATTCTCCCCTCATTGTTAGCGACTATAGGCCTATCTCTCTACTAAATTCAAGTGTCAAACTCCTAACCAAACTGTTCGTGAACAGGCTGCAAAAGAAAATCACAAAGCTACTCCATTCCAATCAATATGGTTTCATTAAAGTAAAATCTATTCAAGACTGCATCGCTTGGGCCTTTGAATATTTGCACCTATGCAAACAATCCAAAAAAGAGCTGGTAGCGATGAAGCTTGATTTTGAGAAATACTTTGATAAAAATGATCAGAAGGTCATTATAGACATTCTGAGGCACAAGGTCTTTGGTAAAAAATGTATTCGTTCGATAGAAATGATCATAGCATCGGGACGTCCTCCATTTTACTAAATGGAGTCCCTGGCAAATCCTTCCATTGTCCTAGAGGGATTAGGTAAGGAGATCCCCTCTCCCCACTTGTGTTTGTGCTTACAGCAAATCTACTCAATCAACTGTGAACAAAGCTACAATGTTTTTAGAATGTCCGATTAGTCATGATTAATCGGTGATTAATTGACTGATCGTAACCGCGATGATGATCAGGGGTAAGGACTCAATCAGGGTGATCAGAAACCTAATCGTTTGATTAATCAACGTTAATCACGACTAATCGTCTAATTAACTCAAGGACGATCAGTGGAGCCTACACTGCTTTGAAAATTTAAAATTTCGGCCTAATTCACCAAAATATTTATAGGGAAAATCTCTTCAAGGATAACCAAATTACCAGTACTCGATATTCTACCATTGTCATAGAGAAAAATCATAAATAACGAAATCTCATGAATCTGGTACTCCCACAACCTTAAAGGGATAATTCATTATAGATATCAAAGATTATGAACTCAGCGCTCCAAAATATGACTGTCATAGAGACTCGCCTTTAGGTGCCAGTGAAGTGACTTTAGATAGATGACCGAGTTATAAGGACTCGACCTTTCGATACTTGTGAAGAGACTTTAGATAGATGATCAAGTTACTAGGACTCAGCCTTTCCATGCTCGTCAAGGGACTTCCAATGTACAAACAATAGCGATGAAGGGACCTTACTTCTTCTTCAAACAACATCTTGGTTCTTCGAGCGATGAGATGAACACCTAGATCCCTTTGGTGATGATCATAATAAGTGGACAAATAAGGGCTATGTCATATTGACCATTGAGGGACATTATGCAGACAACAACATAACGGTATAGGTGGTATTGCCAGCTTCCTTTAAGGGATGTTTCTTCTTCCTCAACCGACGTCTAGGTCCATCTTAGCAATGAGGCTAGCACCTAGTTCCCTTGGGATGACAATCGAGAGAGGTGGAGAAGCAAGGGCTAAGTCGCCTCAATTATCCTTCAAGAAAGTTTTAAGACATGAGTTAGTATAGCCGTATCAACTTTTTTGATAACTCTATATCTATTATTGATGTATAACCATTAATAACTCCCCAACATCTCAGGTGTGTGAGGGACAGATATCCCCCGGGTCCACTAGAAGGCAAGAAGGCCTCATGAGAGGTTTCTAGGCTTGTTGTCTCGCAAAGCCATTCCTTCGTGGGCCAAGGGAGGACTACTGGCGGAATGGGCCAACATGAGAAGGAAGCAGGCTCAGGCCCAAGCAGCTCGTTGGATTTAGGCGCTATCCGTAGCGTCTGCCCGACTTTCCTGCGCGTAGGACCCTTGAACATTGGAATGGATTGGAGATAAATTGACAAGATTATAGGAAGATAAGTTCAGTCGGTTCAATATTGTTTAGGTACTCATCATCATCCCATACGCATGTAGTGCCCCATGGTCAAATATATAAGGCCTAGGGGGTACCCCATCATTTCCAAGTCAATCACCAACCCACCTCACTAGTTTCTCTCCATTCTAGAGACTTCTCTTGTAACCCACCATATAAAGATCCACACAAGGAAGTAGGGTATTACGCCTCTCCAAGCGGCCCGAACCTGTAGAAAATTGCTTGTCTTCTCTCGTGCATCTCGCACGAACCATTGTGTTACAGTCAACAGCACCGTCCTACCCAAAAGCACCGCGAGGGGTAACCCCGGGTGTGCGGTCGGGCTCCAAACACCGACTGGGTGTAGTATGATGACCAAGATGTTGAGAAAGACTTAACCATAAAGAACAACTTTAAACACAGAACCAACATAGTAGATTGATGTTCCATGAATTAGATATATTTAAGGAGTCGACACATGGCTTAACTCTATCATCAAGTCTTTATTCGTTGATATGTGCCAACACATAGCCATTAGTAGCCCCCAACATCTTAGGTGCAACATGACAATCAAAATGATGGAAGGCAAAAAAAAACTCAACATAAAGAAATCTTAAACATAAAAACAACTTAGTTGTTCATGATTTTGCCATCATTAAGTGATATACAATAATTACCAAGGTTAAAAGACTCAGGACTAACCCGTTGGACAACTCGGTCCGCGAGAAAAATCGTTCTTCTCCAAGATGGTGACACCACGTAATATTTGTAGGTAAATCCTAATAGAATAGGTCATCATCTTGTAATAGTTGCGCACTAACTCCTTGTTTATTTGATTGATTGATTGCCTAGAATCCCTTGGAACTTGGATCCATCATATGCCAAATACAATGGCTATCCTTATATTAAGTAGTAATGTTTTGTATCCTACAATGTAGTTGGAGGTAGGAAAATGCATCTATAGTCTGTATTTGAACTTCTAACCTTTGGAGGTAATAGTTACCATGGTCCACTAATGGTTTGGCCAAATTCGAACCCAAACCAAAGTAGAAAATGGGCTCAAATCTGAGTCTTGTCATAGTCGAGACCGAAGTCGAATTTGAGTCATAGTCGAAGGTGGAGATGAATCCAAATCCAAGTCATACACAAAGGTGGAGTCAAATCCAAGTCCATGTCATAGCTGAAACTAGAGTTGAATATATGTCCATGTAGGAGTCAAAGTTGGAGTTGGATCCGAGTCCATGTAGGAGTCAAATCCTAATCCAAGTAGAAAATGAAGTTGGAGTCGGTTGAACCGAAGTAGGTGTCAAATTCTAATCCAAGTAGGAGACGAAGTTGCAGTAGAATTTGAGTCTAAGTAGGAGTCGAATCCTAATCCAAGTAGGAGACGAAGTTGGAGTCAAATTCAAGTACAAGTAGGAGTCGAATCCTAATCCATTAAATGATAAAGTATGAGTTGAATCTAAGTTCAAGTAGGAGTTGAATCCTAATCTATGTAAGAGACGAAGTTGGTCAGCATATAGGTGGTGAACTTCATGGCTACCATCAACTCTCAGTTGATCTGTGCAACTCCTACCTAGCATGCCAGCTGTCGAGGATTTTTTAGCTTTGAATTTATGGGTAGGTTGCGAGATCGAAAGTTGAAGGTAAAACGCGAGATACACGAAGATTTAGACAAGTTCAAGCTCTCGATGTGAGGGAGTACCATATGTTTTGTATGGGGTGGTGTTGTATTCTCCGATGAGATGAGATCCGACGCCCTTAGGAGGGCTCCTTTGCCCCTCTTTTTTATAGTCCGAGGTATAATGGTTACGTGATGGTAGATGTGTACATTTAGGCTAGGTCTGGTGGGCTAGTACGAAGCACATAAAAAAGCATGGCACAACATAAAATAATTTCGGGTTGGACTGACCCGGCCCTATGTTTGAGATCGTGTTTGGGTCGAGAGAACAGCGGGCAGGAGCCTGGCCTGTTTATGTAAGCACTAAACAACCCGTTTACAGGCAAAAAAAAGCATGTAAATAATTTAATGCACAATTTACACCCCTACCCGTTTACAGGCCGTGGGCCCAAAATGCAAGCTGGTCGACCCGATGGCCGATTCCACCCAACCGTGAGCCGGCAGCCGCTGTGCTGTAAGGCCTATCCCCTGAAGCGTAAGCCTGTACGACTGTGCCTGTGCCCAACAGCAGAAGGTCCAAGCCAAACCCTAGGCTAAACGCAAAATAACTAAAGGCCGAACCGCTCATTCGTTTCCTAGTGAACGGATTAAGTTATTTTACTAACGATACCTGTGCCGAACAGCAGGAAGCCAAACAGCTCGTTCGTTTCCTAGTGGAAGGAATAAGTTGTTTTACTAATGATATCTGTTGAGAACTACGTTACCACGGATTACCAGATCCGCTCCCTTCTCTCCAGCCAGCAGTAGAGGCGCAAGAAGCTGTACAGAACCTGTCTCCCTTCCCATAAGCACGACAGAGGAAACACACGAGATACAGGATATAGGGTTGGGCCTCTGGCCTCTTTCTGATCTCTATCTTATGAGGTGGTGTACATGTTCCTTATATAGAGATGTGAAACCCCTCAGAGGCAAAGCAGGTATTTGCCCACCTAACCCTAACTAAAGTTACTTAACACTCCCCCTTGGGCGAATACCGCAACCAACACATGCCTCGTTAAAACTCCGAAAAACCCAGTGGGAAAATGTGGAGAAAGAGTGCATGGTGATACAAATTGCATTTGCACTTTGTTGCCTCATTAAAAACCTCATGTGAGAAACTTCAAGAAAACTCACCAAGGGAAAAAGAGTACAACAACTGTCATCGGGACAGATTTTGATCCTTTGGGATCTAGATTCTATCGAATCTTCTACAAGGGCTAACTTTAGAAATGTGCCCCCCTGATCCTTGCAAAACCGTATCAATAAGACAAAACATCTTCTTCTAGAAGTATATGCACATAAAGATTTAGCAAACAGATTGCATATCCTTGCAAGGACTATTTCAGGAACTTTACCTCTACTCACTTCTAGAATATACGAGGTAAGTGCACGTATCAATATAAATAAGCCACTTTGACTGATGGTGTTTGATCGACTGGATCTATATATTTGATAGAAAGTTATATAAAGGTTCACATATTGATCATCAAGCTCACGCCTTCAGGGCATAGAATAGGACATTTATTGTCTCACGATTGTGATCAATATAAGCATTCGCTCCCCCTGACGATGACATCTGTCAAAGTCGTTATCCCTCATAACTCAAGCATATTCTTCAAGATATATGTCTCATTGTTCATCTGGAATAACGAGAATGGATGAGGTTGGGGTGCTATCATTTTCTATCTTACACCATAATTTATACATAGTTATGCAAAGCAAATAATATGTCCTTTGTTGGAGCGAAGGCAGAAACGCCACCCTTCGCCCGAAGTCTCCACCGCTTAGCCCCTGCCCTGACAGACAAAGCAGGCAGGGACACCCTTTGCTTCATCGGCACCAGAGACAACATGGAGACCCTTCGCTCGATCCGGCACCAGACGAAGGCCTGCGGCAACGCCCCCCCACGGCGCGGCCTCGGTCAGCTCCGAGGCCCACATGAGATCTGGCCCGTAGTAACGGGCCCTGCGTGGCCGCGGTTGTGTTACGGGCCTAATTTGTAAAGGTGTACTTGTAATTACAGCTTGTAACCCCGCTTTATGGGAATATTCTGGGGATAAACTAGGTACCTGAGGGCACATGCGTCCTTAACGCAAGGCGCCGTGCACTCGGATACCTATAAATACCCCCGCACAGTGCCCGTGAGAGGCCAGATTAACAGAGCTTTTGCCATCACGCGCGAGTGCCCTGTTGCCATCACCATTCACTCGTGTTGGATCTCCTTGCTGTCGAGAGACAGTGCCAACATTTGGCGCCCACCGTTCGTGCTACGAGACAACCACCCGCGATGGCACCCAAGAGAGCTAACCCGAAGGCTGACGAGGCTGCGAAGGCAGCACTGCTCGCTGCAAGAAAGGGCAAGGCCCTCGCCCTCACCCAATCCACCCACCAAGAGGCCACTGAAGACGACACCCTCCGCACCTGCGACCCTGAGGGACAACCCTCAGGCCTCGCACCTCCCTCAGACATCACTCCACCGGAGGGCGCGGATCTCGCCGAGGACGGTGAGGTCCTCGGCATCTCAGCAGAAGAACAGCTACAGCTGCGCGCCCTGCGCCTCAAGAACCGCAACCTCCAGAGGCAGAAGGAAATACTGGAGGCCAAGCGCCAGCGTGTGTCCGCACTCGCCAAAGTGCGGCAGATGATACGCGACGAAGAGCACAAGGCCCAGGAACTCGAGCGGGAGATCGCACTGATGCAGCGCGAAGGCCACCTCAGCCCGCGGCACAAGTCATCCCTCCAGCAGCGCGCACAAAACGAAGACACGCGCGAAGGCCACCCCGGCCTGCAGCATGGGCCACCCCTGCAACACCGCGCGCAACCGGAGGACCCGCGTTTCCCCCAGCGCGACTTCACTTTCCCACACGCCGTGCCATTCCAAGGGGTCAACTACCTCGATGAGCGAAGCCCCCTGGCGCCTCACCTGCAAGTGACGCCGTGGCCAGCTAACTTCCGGGCTGGGACCTACCCCAAGTACAACGGCAGCACCGACCCGGCTCAATACATAATGAGTTACCAGGTCGCCGTCGCATCGTCCGGGGGGGACGACGCCACAATGGCGAAGTCCTTCATCATCGCCCTCGAGGGCCCCGCGCTCACCTGGTTCACCAGGTTGCCTCCGCTGTCCATCGACTCCTGGAGAAGTCTCCGGGACAAGTTCCTCCTCAACTTCCAAGGGTACCGCCCGGACACCGACGCCCTGGCCGAGCTCTCGCTCTGCAAGCAGCTAGAGAAGGAGACCCTGAGGGAATATTACCGCAAATTCCTGACACTCAAGTCACAGCTACCCTCAGTCGATGACCAGATTGCCATCCACTATGCTATCAGTGGTCTTCGCGCTAGCGTCCTTTACAGCCATTGCATCAGAGATCCGCCGAAGAACCTCCAAGAGTTATACCAGCTGTTTGAAAAGTACGCCAGATCCGAGGAGCTCCACCAGCGCAAGATTGAGTCCCAGCGGAAGCCAAAAGATGCTCCACAGTCCAGCCGCACGTGGACAAGGACTCCGCAACCAGACTCTGGTCGAGATGGCCGCGGTCAGCAGCAAGTGCACAACATCGCCAACCAGCAGCCGGCCGCTGACCCCCTTCGTCGCCAGGAATATCCCCCCCAGGGCCGCGGAAGTGGAACTCGCGGCAGGGGCCGAGGGCGTGCGCAGCCACCCCCTCCACCGCGCCGATTTTACTGCCTTTTCCATGGCGAAGAATGCGCCCACCAAACTAAAGACTGCCCCGAAGTGAAGGCCACCAGAGACAGAATGGCGAGGGCGCAGCCAGCCGACAACCCCAGAATTGTCGCGCATAATTACCAGCCACCCCCTCCACCATATATCCACGCTCCCGCCCCGCATCCACCGCACCACGCTTACCAACATCATCAGGAAGTACAAATCGTACATCCTCCGCCCCCACCACCACACCAGCAACAACAAAACATCCCCCATGCCCCAAAGCAGGAAGACTTCGCCGATCAACCTTATCGCGGAGTCATTCATATGATAACTGGGGGGTCCAGCACCGACTTCGACACCAAGCGGCAGAAGCGGGACCACTACCGCAGCATAAACCATGTCGCTGTCACGGGCCCAGTTGTGCAGACGAAGTGGTCCCACATACCGCTCACCTTCGACGCACGGGACGTCGACTTGCGCAGCGCCCCCCACTGCGATGCCATGGTTATCAATTGCAGCGTGGCAGGCTGGGACCTACACAAGGTCCTCGTTGACAACGGCAGCCAGGCGGACATCATCTTCCTCCACGCCTTCGACCGCATGGGCATCAGCCACAGCCTGCTCAAGCCTTCGGACAACCCGTTGTATGGCTTCGGCGGCAAAGGCACCTTCCCCGTCGGCAAAATAGAGTTGCCCCTCTCCTTCGGTGTAGCACCCAATGCCCGAAGTGAGCAAGTGACTTTTGACATTGTGGATATGGTATATCCATACAACGCCATCATGGGTCGGGGCTCCATCAATAAGTTTGAAGCCGCCATCCACGGACTGTATTTGTGCATGAAGATACCAGGCCCGCTAGGCGTAATCACAGTCCGCGGTAACCAGCAAGCGGCGCGCAACATAGAGCGGGACTTCGTGCCTGGTCAGAGGAACGTGCACTGTCTCACGACACAGTGCGAGGTCCCTGCGCCCGCCAGCCCAACTGACAAGCAGCACGACAAGGCTCAGTTGCAGAGTCAGGATGGGACCAAGACTGTCCCCCTCAATCAGGCCACGCCCAAGCAGACAGTCACTATCAGCGAAGACCTTACTTCGCATGAAGAAGAGAAGCTCCTCTGCTGCCTGGCCAAGAATAAAGATGTCTTCGCCTGGTCCGCCCTCGACCTGGTCGGAGTCAGCCGATCCATAATCGAGCACAGTTTGGGAATCGACCCCTCGGTGCGACCAAGAAAGCAAAAGCTTCGCAAAATGTCCGATGAAAAGACAGAAGCCGCCAAGGCGGAGGTGCACCGCCTCCTAGAGGCTAAATTCATTGAGCCAGTGGCTTACCCCACATGGCTCTCCAATGTTGTAATGGTGCATAAAAAAAGCGGGAAATGGCGGATGTGCATAGACTTCACCAGTCTCAATAAGGCCTGCCCAAAAGACAATTTCCCGTTGCCACGGATCGACAAAATAGTCGATAGCGCGGCCGGATGCGAGGTCATGTCTCTCCTCGACTGCTTCTCCGGCTATCACCAGATATACATGAAGGCAGAAGACAAGGCTAGCACCAGCTTTATAACACCCTTCGGCACTTATTGCTTCATCAGAATGCCGGAGGGTCTCAAGAACGCCGGGTCCACCTTCTCCAGACTCACCAAAACAGTACTCGAGGGGCAGGTCGGCAGAAATATATTTACATATGTGGACGACATCATCGTCGCCAGCAAAAATAAGGAGGACCACCTCGCCGACCTGGCCGAGACATTCGCAAACATGCGAGACGCACGACTCCGCTTAAACCCGGAAAAGTGCGTTTTCGGTGTTCGCCAGGGCAAGATATTGGGCTACCTGGTGTCGCACCGCGGCATCGAGGCCAACCCAACCAAGATCCAGGCCATCATCGACATGTCGCCTCCGCAGTCCACCAGGGATGTCCAGCGTCTGACAGGCAGATTGGCCGCTCTCAACAGATTCATTTCCAGGTCGGCCGAGCGAAGTCTTCCTTTCCTCAAAACTCTCCGCGGCGCAAAAGACTTCGCCTGGGGGCCGGAGCAAGCAGCGGCCTTCGCCTCATTAAAGCAGTACTTAACGGAGCTGGCCACCCTCACGAGCCCCGACTCCTCGCTCCCCTTATTGCTCTATGTCGCGGCTTCGCCGCACGCGGTCAGCGCGGCACTAGTGCAGGAGCAGACAGTCGAAGGCGCTGTCAGACAGTGCCCTGTTTATTACGTCTCCGAGGTCCTGACTCCGTCCAAATGCAACATGACAGAGCTGGAGAAGATCGCCTACGCAGTCGTTATGTCCTCGCGCAAGCTGCGCCATTATTTTGAAGCATTCAAGGTCCGCGTCACCTCAGATAGGGGGCTCGGCGAACTGTTTAGAAACCCGGAGGCATCGGTGAGGATCGCCAAGTGGGCAGCCAAAATCTCCGGCTACCACATCAGCTTCGAGCCCAGGACAGCCATCAAATCGCAAGTCCTGGCAGACTTCGTCGTCGACTGGACCGGGCCAGTAACACAGCCGGACCCGACCACAGAGAAGGTCTGGACGATCCATTGCGACGGCGCATGGTGCCATGCGGGGGCAGGCGTCGCTGCAATCATAACATCACCAGTCGGGGTCAGGCACAGATATGCAGCACGACTCAGCTTCAATCTGGAATCCGACAGGTGCACAAATAATATAGCAGAATACGAAGCAGTCATCCTCGGCCTCCGCAAGCTAAGGGCCCTCGGAGTCACCACTTGCATCATCAAAACAGACTCCAAGGTAGTTGCCGGCCAGGTCGAGAAAGACTATGCAGCCAAGGACCCCGCACTCATGCAGTACCTCGCGGCCATCCGAAGTCTCGAGAGGCAGTTCAAGGGGTTCACCGTGCAGCATGTGGACCGGGCCAAGAATGAGGAGGCCGACGCGTTGGCCAAGGCCGCGGCCAGGGGCGAAACTCTGCCCTCCGACGTGTTCTTCCACGTCATCGGCACGCCAGCAGTCCGGAGCCCCGAAGGGCTCCAAATAACCAACGACAGCGAGGGCCACCGTACAGTCAACCTCATCATGACCGAAGACTGGCGAGCACCCATTACCCTGTTCCTGCAGGGGTATTATCACCCAGCCGACATCAGTGAGGCCAAGCGCCTCAGACATCGAAGCCGGGACTTCGCTCTGATTGAAGGCCAACTCTACAAAAAAGGGGTCAGCCAACCAATGCTTAAGTGCGTCACCGAGGCCGAAGGCATGCAGGTCCTACGTGAAGTCCACAGTGGCACGTGCGGCTCGCACGCGGGGCCAAGGGCCCTAGCTGCTAAGGTGATCCGCCAGGGTTTTTACTGGCCCGCAATGATTTGCGCCGCGAATCGGGTCACTCGGTCCTGCGAAGCCTGCCAGAAGTTCTCTCCTCGGTCAGGCGGCCCTTCGCAGTACACAAAGCTGATCGCCCGCACATGGCCTCTCCAGCGCTGGGGTCTCGACATTGTTGGACCCCTGCCCACCGCTCAGGGGAACCTCAAGTTCGCCTTCGTCGCGGTCGAGTACTTCACCAAATGGATCGAGGCACGGGCTGTCTCCACAATAACATCAAAGACTGCCCAAAAATTCTTCTGGCAGAACATCGTTTGCCGCTTCGGAGTACCGTCCGAGTTAACGGTCGACAACGGCAAACAGTTTGATAACCAAGACTTCAAGGATTTTTGTTTCTCCATTGGCACCAAGCTTGCCTTCGCCTCAGTCTATCATCCGCAGTCCAACGGGGTCGTGGAGCGCGCCAACGGAAAAATCTTCACAGCTATCAAAAAAATGCTCCTCGATGAAAAAAAGGGCAGATGGAGCGATTTCTTACCTGAGGCAGTCTGGGCACTAAACACGATTGAGTGCAGGGCGACCGGGTTTACTCCCTTCCGTCTGTTATACGGATCGGAGGCCATGACCCCGCAGGAAATAAAGCACGGGTCCCCGCGAACAGTCCCGTCAGCCGTCCCAGATGTGGACGAGCCAACTTCAAAGGATCTCATCGACGGAGACCGTGTCTTCGCCCTACAGGCCCTGAACAAGTATCAAGCCCAGACCAAAGCATGGCGCGACCACTCAGTCACCCCGAGGGAGTTCAGCGAGGGGGACCTCGTGCTCATTCGGACAGCTCGGACGGAGTCCAAGGGCAAGCTGGAGCCCAGGTGGGAGGGCCCTTTCATCGTCAAGACAAAGGCTTCCCCCAGCGCTTACAGGCTCACAACGCCAACCGGCGAGGACCTAGAGCATTCCTGGAACATTGACAACCTCCGCAAATTTTTTGTTTGATTCCTCAGGGCTGTCTTCGCCCTTGTAATTCGCACAAACAATCTTGCACCGGCCCGCACTCTTTTCCTCCCGGGGGGTGAGGTTTTTAACGAGGCGGAGCCATGTAATATATGCGTAAAAAATCCCCCGCAAAAAGACATGCGTCGAAAAAGACCGCGATGACGGTCTTCGACATTCGACCACCACGAGGTCACCGCGAGGCTAAGCGCTAGCTACCCTCGCGTGCGACAAATCCACGCAGAAGTCGCCTACGGGTGCAGCCGGATTGGCACAACAAGTGCGGAAAAAATCTAAGTCCATCGCGAAGACTATCCGCGCAGAAGTCGCCTAAGGGTGCAGCCGGGAAAAAATCTAAGTCTATCGCGAAGACTATCCGCGCAGAAGTCGCCTAAGGGTGCAGCCGGGAAAAAATCTAAGTCTATCGCGAAGACTATCCGCGCCGAAGTCGCCTACGGGTGCAGCCGGATTAGCACAACAAGTGCGGAAAAAATCTAAGTCTATCGCGAAGACTATCCGCGCAGAAGTCGCCTAAGGGTGCAGCCGGGAAAAAATCTAAGTCTGTCGTGAAGACTATCCGCGCCGAAGTCGCCTACGGGTGCAGCCGGATTAGCACAACAAGTGCGGAAAAAATCTAAGTCTATCGCGAAGACTATCCGCGCAGAAGTCGCCTAAGGGTGCAGCCGGGAAAAAATCTAAGTCTGTCGCGAAGACTATCCGCGCCGAAGTCGCCTACGGGTGCAGCCGGATTAGCACAAGTGAGGAAAAAATCTAAGTCTATCGCGAAGACTATCTGCGCAGAAGTCGCCTAAGGGTGCAGCCGGGAAAAAATCTAAGTCTGTCGCGAAGACTATCCGCGCCGAAGTCGCCTACGGGTGCAGCCGGATTAGCACAACAAGTGCGGAAAAAATCTAAGTCTATCGCGAAGACTATCCGCGCAGAAGTCGCCTAAGGGTGCAGCCGGGAAAAAATCTAAGTCTATCGCGAAGACTATCCGCGCAGAAGTCGCCTACGGGTGCAGCCGGATTAGCACAACAAGTGCGGAAAAAATCTAAGTCTATCGCGAAGACTATCCGCGCGGAAGTCGCCTAAGGGTGCAGCCGGTTTAACACAACAAGTGCGAAAAAACCAAAGACTATCTGTGCAGAAGACACTTAAGGGTACACCTGGACTAGCACAACAACGGCCGAAACGACAACATCGAACCATTCACGCCAAGACCAATTATAATCAAGCAAGCACAGCGCAGCCGAACGAATCAGTTAGTACAAAACGCCTTCACACACATGCACGCGAGGGCACACAATTCCACCATACAAGCCTCTACATACACAAGCGAGGGCACCACACTCTACATCGGCTCAACCTTAGGAATAATTCCCATCTCCCTATAATTAAATAACATTATCCTGAGCTCCTCACCCGCAAAAAGCCTTCGCAGTTCCCCTTCACCTACACTCTCGGCGGTCGGCAGAGACAACAGTTCCTGCCGACCAACCCCACTCACACGAAGCAGAGCCCGCTCCTCCGCGCTAACCCTACGTTTTGCAACCGCCCTTCGTCGACGGCGCCCGGCGCTAGGGCCTGGCACGTCCGACGCGTCCGCGGCGTGTGGCGAGGCCTCTGCCGCAGCCACGTCCAAGGCCGCAAAATAATCCAAATTCTCCTCCGACGACTCCTCAGTCCACTCAACCGAGCTCCCGGAGTCAGCAAAGTCAAAAAACTCAGATGCAGACCCACTATATTGATTACCACCTTCCGCGGTCGAGGCCGCCAAAAACTCAGTAGCAGTGGTTGCGTGCGCAGGCCCAAAATCTTGAACCTGCGCAGCAACCAAAGTTCAGTACAACATCCAAAATTCCCTAACCCTAAACAACCACTACGCCACCTGCGAGGGCCCTGACGCTGCGGGTGCCTCCGCCGCTGTCTCCGCCGCCACTTCCGCCATTGTTCCCACCGCCTCCGCCGTCGGATCTTCGACGGTCGGCGCAGCTGCTGCGAGGGCATCGGGAGCGCCTTCGGCCACCTTCAGGGGCAGGTCTTCAACTGTCGCAGCAGATGTGGGGGCGCCTGGTGCGTCTTCCATGGTCTCCGGGGCCGGCTCCGGGTCAGGCAGGGCGTCGTTCAGTGCTCCGAAATCATCCACCCGCTCGCCTCGCTCCGCCTAAAACAAAACATACAAAAAGTCAGCAAACACACGCACAGACCACATCCAGCAAACGCCGAACAAACGACAACGTTACCTGAGCCCTCGCAGCCTCGGCCCGCTCCCTGACCACTTCACCACCATACAGACCCCACATCCGGTCATAGAGGGCGCCGGCGGACTCCTTCACCACGGGGTCTTCGACCTTATAGATGTCTCGCCCAAAATCTTCATCTGCCTGGTCGAAGGCCTCATAGTGCCGGCACCCTTCGCGAGAGAGTGCGTTCATCGCCCCCTCGCAGGTGACCAGGGAGGCGAACGACATTAATCCCCCCAGGACAGTGGGGAGCTCCTGCAGCTCCTCTTGCACCCATTCCAAACAGCGAAGCCCGGCCTCTCGCTCCGGCACCACGAAGTCATCGGTCCGCGCACCCAGCTCGCGATATGTGGCCATAAGCTGTGTGCGCGTCCGTTCGGCCTCCGTTCGCACCGCGGCTTCGGCCCCCTTCGCGCGGCTCTCCAGAGCGGTGAGCCGCCCCCGCAGGTCTTCGGCGAGATCCTTGGCAAGATTGGCTTCCGCCCGTGCCAGCCTAGCCTCCGCCTGCGCGGCCTGCTCCTTGGCGATGGCCTCGTTGGTCTCCCTCCTCTCCCCCGCCAGCTGGCGCCGGAGGTCAGCCTTTTCCTCCTCCAGGGCGGCCACCTTGTCCGCCAGTTTACGACACTTGCTGTCGGAGGCAGACTTCTCACGGACAGCGTCAGCATGTTGCGTCCGAAGTCTCTCGACTTCGGCAGATAAGGCTGCCGTAAGTGCCCCCGACGCAGTACGGCTGGTGAAGTCAGCCACCTGCAGAGCACACGTAAGGCCATGGCCGTAAAAAAAAAAAAAAAAAGCTCGGCGGACCTGACTCAGCGCCTCCGTCGCCTGACTCAGTGCCTCCGTCACTCCTTTCAGCTGGCGGGTCGCCGCGCCAGCCTCGTCTCTGACCAACGCGAGGGCCGACACCTCGCCTCCGGCGCCAAGGGTCCCGCCCCTCGCCTTCGACGACAGCGCAGCCGTCGCGATTGCCCCGGCAGGCACAGCTATAGCAAGCCGGCCCTCGTCCGACCCTGCAGCGCATCAACGATCAAAAAAAAAAGGCGGCCGGGTAACTTACCCCCAAGATAATCGTCCACACTAATGTCGGTGCCGAAGTCGGCAACGCGTTTGCCCGGCGGCGGCAACGTTCGGGCCGCCTTCGAAGCCTCCGCCATCCCGCTGGCCGGCGGCACCACCTTCGTCAGCTTGGAGACTCCGGTGCCCGCCGTTGTCTCCGGCGCCTTGCTAGGTGCAGAGGCGCCCGCCTTCGCCGCCAGCGGCGGCTTGCCTCCGCTGGAGGCCGCAGCCTTCGCCGTTCCCCGCTGCCTTTTCGGCCGGGCCTCGTGAATCCTGACGGTCGCCTGGCGTTTTTTGCGCCGCCCCTTGGCGATCCTTGTCCATCACTGCCCACACAACAGCACCGATATTTCGCCCGTAAGGAAAAACCCTCCACTGACGAACCGTACGAGATGTAAAACAGTCTTCCTCAGCCGCGCAGGGGACAGGAACATTTCTAGGCCAGCAGCCCCTGGTAACCCTCAGCATCCGAGCCGAAGACTCCCGGAGCTCGGGCGAAGACATCCTCTCCCCCGGGGCCGCACACGTCCTCATTAACTCCCTAGCAAAACTATCAGACACCCCGATTCCTCCCATCGCAGTACCTAATTTTCTCTTCTTTGAGGAGGGGGCGGCCGTCAGCGCAGGGTCGCCTCCAGTCTCCACCGCCGGCTTCTTCCCACGGCGGTCCGCTTCGTCTTGACCAGGGTAGCCGTCGTACGGCAATTGATTTAATTCGAAGACCCTGTTCAAACGTTCATTTGACCCGCGAATATCAAAGCTGCGCTGGCCTTCCATCCTCGCCACGTACCGCCCCACGAGCCGCACCGCCAAGTCCTCCGCATCACGCACAAAGGCGGCCGGGTCACGGTTTCGCAAATTCAGTGCAAAGGCAGGACTTCGCACCACCCTTCCTCCGTGAAAAGGCATCTGGCGAGGGCACACTTCGCCCAGCGCCCAGCCGTGCGCCAAGGGCCAGACCCCGTACGCCACAAACTCTTCAACTAAATCACGACCACTGCTCTGGCCGGCGGCGCACCGAAGGGCCCCTTCGTCTGCATCCTCTTCTGCCACTTCAAAAGGCGGATACGCAGAGTAATAGTGAGAGCACATCTCAGACACGGGGAGTCCTTCATGGCCTTCGACAGTAGCCTTAGCAACGTAAAACCAAAATTCATTCCAATTGCCCCACTTGTTGCGGGCGCACGGAACCAACTCCACTACTGGCATTGTGGTCTTGCCGGTCTTCGGCGTGAATGTGCACGACCCAAACTGGGCAACTCCGTCCTCAATCACCCTCTTCTGCCAATGCAAGCAGTAATTCTTCGCAAAAACTTCAACCGTCGGCTGTCCGCCGTACGAAGTCGTCGCCCAGACATACTTCGCCAGCGCCACCACGGCGTTCGGTGTCAGCTGATGAATTTGAACGTTGAATCTACGCAGGACTTCGCCAACAAACCGGTGCGCAGGCAAGCGGAGACCGGCGACGAAGAACGCCTCGAAAACAACCAACTCACCCTCCGGCTCGGGGACTTCCTCCGTCCCCGGAGCACGAGCGACTCCGCCGCCAAAGTAGCCCAAGCGCTGCATTTCTTCGACGCGGGCCGACGTCATCCGTGACACACCAAAATCAACAGAGTCGCCGGCGCGCAGCTCCTCCACCATCACGCTACTCAACGTCTCCTCAGACGAGGCGGCGGCCGGCGGCGTGGCGTCGGCGGAAGAAGAAGAGGATGGCATTGCTACGTACCGTCGGCGGCGGCGGGCAGTTTGCTTCACTCGAGCCAGATCTCCGACGAGCAAAGGGAGCAGTAGAAGAAGAGGAGCAGAAAGACGGCGGGCGGCTAGGGTTTTCACGGAGCGCGGAAGGCAAAGTGCAAACAGCGCCGTCCCCCGCCCCCCTTTATAGGCAGGGCGCGGCTCCTCGGGAAACCCGCAATCCCACAGGGCGCGACGCTTCGGAAAACCCGCAGTCCAACAGTACGATGTCCATCAACGGTCACATCAAAAACCCCCGCGGAACCACTTCGAGCGAGGGCAGCGTCTCCGCCATCTAGCGACGTCTTCGGCACCAGGTGACTTTGTCGAACTGGTCCCTCGGAGGGCAAATGTTGGAGCGAAGGCAGAAACGCCACCCTTCGCCCGAAGTCTCCACCGCTTAGCCCCTGCCCTGACAGACAAAGCAGGCAGGGACACCCTTCGCTTCATCGGCACCAGAGACAACATGGAGACCCTTCGCTCGATCCGGCACCAGACGAAGGCCTGCGGCAACGCCCCCCCACGGCGCGGCCTCGGTCAGCTCCGAGGCCCACATGAGATCTGGCCCGTAGTAACGGGCCCTGCGTGGCCGCGGTTGTGTTACGGGCCTAATTTGTAAAGGCGTACTTGTAATTACAGCTTGTAACCCCGCTTTATGGGAATATTCTGGGGATAAACTAGGTACCTGAGGGCACATGCGTCCTTAACGCAAGGCGCCGTGCACTCGGATACCTATAAATACCCCCGCACAGTGCCCGTGAGAGGCCAGATTAACAGAGCTTTTGCCATCACGCGCGAGTGCCCTGTTGCCATCACCATTCACTCGTGTTGGATCTCCTTGCTGTCGAGAGACAGTGCCAACATCCTTCAATAGGACTTAGGGGATAATATAGTTGCAATAGTACATATTTTAAATATGACACATCGCTCCAGGCGTTCATCCATTGCAACATCTATGATGGTGTAACAAAAGTCCATCAAAGATCGTAATCCATCAGGGATTTTTCATCGATCAGATACATCGTTATAGTCTGTCATTCTGGCACAATGGGGATATTTTGCCAGTAACACTTAAACCTTATAGGTTTCTGCCATCAGGGCTTTGGAGGATACCATAATTCCACATCTAGTAGAATTTACCGTGAGTAAAACTCGTGGAATGCACATGTGCTTATTTGGTGAACTTCAAGTCCTTTGGTACCTCATCTTATTCCTTTTCGGGTCTGTATGGGTCTTTATCCCTTTATAGGGATTATCAAACTTTGATGTTTAACACAGACTTTATTTCTTCTAGAAAGGTTCCATTAAGGAACTATAATCTCATCTAGGAGATATTCTCTCTACATAGGAGAGTGTTCATTCGTCAGGAATGTATTATTCGGTACGAGATTTATATGTTGCATATTTATAATTCAAAGATATGAGTCCTGCTAGGATCTCATGGCGGATCTTCAGAATCCTATTAACTGCATATTTTAATTCATGCCATTTGCCAGATATATTACATAGCGGAACTATGTTTATTCAACACATATGTGGGATGGATCTCTCACAAGACCACTTGAACCATCGCATTCACCACACATTATTTCAGTAGTGCCCATAAATGTCCAAACTTTAAGCTCGCGACTTTCATTTTGCGATTATTGTTTCAGCCTCGATTGCATTTATCAATGACCCGATAAGAGAGCTTCAAGCACTCATGCCTAGGACTTTGTTTTGGATCCCTTTGCAATCTAGAGAGGCAAGATAGGTGTCGACACATTTGTCTCCCACATTTAATAATGATCTCTGTCATTTCCCAAAACGAAAGATTCGTTGTTCCGTATTCCCAACACAATGATATTGCGCGCATTGCTAGGAACTTCGTCATCAAGATGAACCTCTTCGTGAGGCAAATCACCATCAGGGTGAATTAATCGGAGGAGAGTTATCATAGACCACGTGAATCTGCAATCAGAACATATGCTTTGACTAAGGCCAATGGATCATATCCGCAGGCGTCCCCGCAGAATAGATCAAATGCCAATAAGTCAAATGTGGATATGATATTAATCCCGGGTATATCCACATCTACATCAGGTAGAAGTATTCAAACCAATATGGTTAATCCTCAACGATTTCTGGCAAACTCCATATACACAGGAGTACACACCGAACGATAGGTTCAGTTTGGCTTATGTGCGTTTAATAGAATATTGAGGCATTACACTATATGGGCATTCCTTCCCCTAATGCTGAGATGTTCTAAAAGCATACAGATAAAATCCCCAACCACAATCATCCAGTTGTGGGCAATGTATGCTATTGTGGTGATTTATTTGGGAAATCTTACGCACATTACAGATAGGGGTTTTATGCAGTGAACTTTGGACTTAGATTAATGTAGTGGCATGAATATTAAATATTTGTCCTTCAACATGAAGGGTTAGTCTCAACATCCAGCGAGACACGCAACAACAAGTTGCTTCAGGTTACAATTCTGCAAACTTATTGTTATTACTATCAAATGCATAGTCAATCATTAAGATTTAGACTGATATGTGCAACACTATTTTATCCATAAGGGTCCTTCAGGGGCTCATGCATACCATCCGTTTGGAGCCATTAGTTGACTTCAGATCAACAAGTAAAATGACCATCAGGGTCTAACGCTCACAAAGTCATTCACTGGTTGCATTGTGCTTCTAAGCACATAGGAAAAATGTGTGTGTTTATATTGGTAGTGAAGTGCACGGTATCAGGCCAATGCTGCCAAGCAAAGATTTTTATATGCAGAGATGTATAGTCTAGCTCGTTTTTATCACTGCCCATGGTTTACCCAATTACTCATACCGCTCTGAAATTGGGTATCGATTAATGCAACATTTTTAGATATAATAATTTTGAGAGAGAACTTATAACAATAGTCAATTATTTATGGTGTTACCAGCAGGGCAAATATTTCTTCTCATATTATATACCAACTTGTTCTATAAAGCATTATTTCGATCTCTTCATTGTTCAGCAAAAAGAGAAGCTTTGGAATAGAATAGACAAGGCCAAGAATTCATTTTATCTGGGAAAGATCACCATATAACTAGCTTTTGATGAAGCAAATGATGATAACTTCTTGGCAAGAACGAAACAATATTAGTATCCGCCTAGGATCCATCTTCAACAATAGATAGAACTGCTCTCATACGAAGAAATCATCAGGGATAGAGAGGATACAACAGGTCTCTACAAGATCTTCGTATTTCTATCACAAATTATCATCACTAGTAGTCTAGCGGTCAAGACATATGACTCTTCTGGCTCCGAGTACCAAGGGCACGTTAATGTCTAATTTGGCTTCAAGTTCTGTTGTGATGTGGGATTTCATAGTTATTTGTCTACTCTTCTCACTTCTAGTAGATCGGAGGTAGATAATGGTAAGCATGCCAAATGGTGGAATTCAGTGTAGTTCGGCTACATAAACCCCAGGTATGTGTCCATTCAGGATCGACCTTTACCATTTAGCTTACAATGTATACCAAACTTGTCAAAGGACTATCCCGAGTCAATTCAGTGACTATAAGTATTTACAATTCCGAGAGATGTATGTGACACAAGCATAGAGGTCCTAGATGGAACAAGTAAAGTGGTTCGACGGGAACTCACTATGGTTTTCACACCAACATAGTCAAAAATTTCTCAGAATAACCTCTCGGTATACTCGCAACTTCGTGTTGCTAGCGGTTAAATGTCCTTTTATCTCATAGTTTGCTTCATGTCATCCAGTGACAAAGAGAGCAATGTGCTAACATCTGGTTGAGCAATGTATGACTGAGATTCTAGCATTTATTCATCTGACAAGGTCTTATTGCTTACTAATAAAATCCCAATTTGTTATGTTTTCTGTGCCAAAAAGGCTTTCATGCATATTATATAACTTCAGGTTATTTCACGTAAAACTTTATGCATGAGGAAAGAGAGCACGAAATTAACTTTTCTGTGTTCTATATTATTTCATTTACTTTTCCAGATTATTCAAGCACTATAGAGCTTGATATAGTTGTTATAGCCACTTGGCGATATATATAAATATACGATGCCACACAACACAATCAAACAAAATATAGAGCGAAACAAAATTATTTACGAAGGCTGCACGACAAAGTAACCTCAGGGGCTCAGATAACCCACCACATTCCACGCGAGTACAAGCTCCAGCGTAACTGGTGTCAATGCGTGTGCGGCCATCAGGGCTACGACAACACAATAAGCCCTCATAATAAGCGCAACCGGCGCAGTTATGGTTCGATAGTCGGGGTACACAATAAGTCCACACAACGTGCGCAACAGACACATTTATGGCTCGATGATCACGACAGGCGAATAGTGCCTACAGGGCATACGAAAAATACGCGACTCGGCAATGGCGGTCCGACTCAACAGGAGCGGTTCGATTAAATGAGGGTGCGACATAGCAATCACAAGACGCAGACAAGTTCGTACGACACAAATATTGTATCGTGATGACAGGGTGCAGCCAATATCATAACTCAGCCGATTAATAACGTAGACTGATCAGCGCGTTCGAGTACCCACTATACAATTTAATCGCTCGATATGAGTCCAAAAGCTCAACATAATATAAATATTTAGATCGATTTAAGTATACACAATATATACTCCACATGCATTTAATAATTTTCTACTATTTACTTCAGGAAATAAAGTAGAAAAAAATAAATACCAATATTAATGCATAATCATAACACATCGGGTGTAAAAATATTTTTTCCAATATTTAAGCATGCATTTTTCTATTAATTATTTGCACATGAAATAATTAATTAAGGTAGAGATGGCAAAAACATGCTTTACTCTATTTATTATTTGCAATGGGAAATAAGTAGAGTAAATATATTACAGAGCATGTATACAAACTAATTGTACCAATGTTTATTAATTTAACAAAATTGTATTAAAAAAACTCGTATGCTCCCATGATTGGATGAGGGCACGACACTGTTAAGTAACCCTAGTTAGAGTTATGTGGGCAAATACCTGCTTTGCCCCCGAGGGGTCTCACATCTCTATATAAGGAACCTGTACACCCCCTCATAAGATAGAGAAGAGAAAGATGCCAGAGGCCCAACCCTATACCTTGTGTCTCGTGTGTTTATTGTGTCGTGCTTATGGGAAGGGAGACGGGTCTTCTACAGCTTCTCGCGCCTAATCTGCTGACGGGAGAGAAGGGAGCGGATCTGGTGATCCGTGGTAACGTAGTTCTCAACACGTTATCAGCACGCTCTACCTCATCGTTGCTATGGGATCAGATCTGCATCCACTCTTCGTCAAGCCGGCAGGTCCTCCGGTCTAGCCGAACTGTCCTACGCGACAGCCTTCGATCTCCACTACGCGAGTGGTATGAAATTTGCAGCATAACTACAATTTACTTTTTTTTATTCACGGTGAAGAGAGCACCGTCTGTTATACTGTCATCATCCATGGCAGCTCCCTTTTTGTGTGCGCCGGCTCCTGGCCGAGAACGCTGCCGGCTCTTCCGTTCAGCTTTTACACCAAGTGCGGCTTCCCCAGATCCGGTCAAAGGGTTGCCTGGTGCACCCTGCTCATACCCATAGCCGACCCTAGTGGCGACGTTGGCCTACACGCAACATAACAGAAACGGCCGCCCGCAGACGGCCCGTCGGTGTCTCCTGTGCACTGGTAGTGCGGCAACAGATGTGGATCTGGGAGAGGAAAGCAGCGTGCGGCGGCTGCTTGACCAAGCCTGCTACTCGTTGTGGCTGCCATAGTGGAAGACAATACCTGTTGTGGTTGTCGCTGTGCAACGGATGAATCGGCATGCATAACTGAAGAGAACAGGTTGAGCAGGTTGCCCTTGCACCCGTTCAACCTGGCGATTTTTGTGCACGCACGGCATGCTCATGCTGGGGGTGCTCGCGAACTGAAAAAAATCAGTTGCTGAATCCCGCGTCTGCTGCTTGGTCGTCTATCTCCTGGAGTCCCGTATCCAGCAGATTGAAAAGGAAAAATCGCTTGCATGTGCACGGCAGCATGCAACGTTTATCCTTCATGCTTTATTAAATGATAGCGTTTAATTGATTAATCTTTTATTAAACGTTTGCATGTTTTTCTACCTTAATCATGAATGATTAAATGTAAGAAAATGTCCTTTTTATACCTGATGTGTTATGCTCATGCATTAATTTTGGTGTTTATTTTTCTGTTTTTATTTCTCGTAGGAGATATTTAGTAGAAAAATATTAAAATGCATGTAAAGCCTATATTGTGCATACTTAAATCGCTCTAAATAATTATATTATGTTAAGCTTTTGTACTTACGTCGAGCGATTAAATTGTATAGTGGGTACTCGAACATGTTGATCATGCTGCGTTGTTAATTGGTTGAGTTATGTCATTAGCTGAGCATTGGCTGCGCCCTGGCAACACGACGCAGTATTTGTGTTGTACGAACTTGGCTGCGTCATGTGATTGCTATGTAGCACTCTCGTTTAATCGGACAGCTCCCGTTGAGTCGAACAGTCATCGGTCAGTCGTGTATTTTTCGCATGCCCTGTAGGCACTGTCTGTCTGCCGTGATCATCGAACCACAATTGCGCCTGTTGCGCATGTTGCGTGGATTTATCGTGTACCCCAATTACCGAGCCACTATTGCGCCTATTGCGCTTGTTACGGAGGCTTATTCGTTGTCGTATCCTTGATGGCCACACACACGTTGACTCTAGATACGCTGGAGCTTGTACTCGCGTGGAATGTGGTGGGTTGTTTAAGCCCCTGAAGTCACATCATAACGCAACCTTCGTAAATAATTTTATGTAGCTCTATATTTTATTTGATTGTGTTGTGCGGCATCATATATTTATTTATATTGCCAAGTGGCCATAACAACTATATCAAGCTCTATAGTGCTTGAATAATATGCGAAAGTAAATGAAATAATATAGAACAGAGATAAGTTAATTCCATGCTCTCTTTCCTCATGCATAAAGTTTTACCCGAAGTAACCTGAAGAAAATCTATATTAATGCATGAAAGCCTTTTTGGCATCGAAGACATCACAAATTGGGATTCTATTAGTAAGCAAAAAGGCCTTACCAAATGATTTAAGACTATAAATCTCAGCCATACATTGCTCAACCAGATGTTAGCACATTGCTCTCTTTGTCGCTAAATGACATGAAACAAACTATGAGATAAAAGGACATGTAATCGCCAGCAACATGAAGTTGTGAGTATACCGAGAGGTTATTCTGAGAAAATTTTTTCACTATGTTGGTGTGAAAACCATAGTGAGTTCCCGTCGAACCACTTTACTTGTTCTATCTAGGACCTCTATGCTTGTGTCGCATACATCTCTCGGAATTATAAATACTTATAGTCACTAAATTGACTTGGCATAGTCCTTTGATTGGTATGGTATAGCTTTAAGCTAAATGGTAAAGGCCAGTCCTAAATGGACATATACCTAGAGTTTATGTAGCAGAACTACATTGAATTCCACCCTTTGAAATGCTTACCATAATATATCTCTGATCTACCAGGAGTAAGAAGAGTAGAAAATAGCCATGAAATCCCATATTACCATAGAGATTGAAGTAAAATTGGGCATTAATATGTCATTGGTCCTTGGCGCCGGAAGAACCATAATTCTTGACCACTAAGCTATTGGTTATGGTAATTTGTGATAGAAATATGAAGATATTATGGATACCATTTGTATTCTCTCTTGTCTTGATGACTCCTTCGTATGAGATCAGTATTATCTATTGTTGAAGACTAGTCCCAGACAGATATTGATATTTCTTTCGCTCTTGCCAAGCAATTATCTCCATTTGCTTTGTCGAAAGCTTAGGAATCAGATGATTTTTCCCAGATAAAAGGAATTCTTGGTCTTGTCTGTTCTATTCCAATGCTTCTCTTTTTGCTGAACAATGAAGAGATCGAAATAATGCTATATAGAACAATTTGGTATATAATATGAGGAGAAATGTTTGCCCTGCTGGTAACACCACAAATAATTAATTATTGTTATAAGTTCTCTCTCAAAATTATAATACCTAAAAATGTTGCATAAATCGATACCCAATTTCAGAATGGTATGAGTAATTGGGTAACCCATGGGCAATGATAAAAACGAGCTAGACTATACATCTCTGCATATAAAAATCTCTGCTTGGCAGCATTGGCCTAATGTCATGCACTTTACCACCATTATATATGCGCAAATTCTCCTATGTGCTTGAAAGCACAATGCAACCAATGAATGTTCTTGTGAGTGCTAGACCTGATGGTCATTGTCCTTGTTGATCTGAAGTCAACTACTTGCTCCAAATGACAAATGGTGTGCATGAGCCCTAAAGTATTTTGATTTTATGGCTAACATATTGTTGCGCGTATCAGTCTAAATCCTGATGATTGACTGTATATTTGGTGATAATAACAGTAAGTTTGCAGAATTGTAACCACAAAGCGACTTGTTGTTGCGTGTCTTGCTGGAAGTTGAGACTAATCCTTCACGTTGAAGGACAAATATGTAGTATTCATGCCACTACATTAATCTAAGTCAAAAGCTCACTGCATAAAACCCCTATCTGTAATGTGCGTAAGATTTTCCAAATAAATCACCACAATAGCATACATTGCCCACAACTGGATGATTGTGGTTGGGGATTTTATCTGTATGCTTTTAGAACATCTCGGCATTAGGTGGAGGAATGCCCATATAGTGTAATGCCTCAATATTTTATTAAACGCAAAAAAGCCAAACTAAACCCGTCGTTCGGAGTGTACTCCTGTGTATATGGAGTTTGCCAGAAATCGTTGAGGAGTAACCATATTGGTTTGAATGCTTCTACCTGATGTAGATGTGGATATACCCGGGATTAATATCATATCCATATTTGACTTATTGGAATTTGTTCTATTCTCGGGGACGCCTACGAATATGATCCATTGGCCTTAGTCAAAGCATATGCTCTGATTGTAGATTCACGTGGTCTGTGATAACTCTCCTCCGATTAATTCACCCTGATGGTGATTTGCCTCACGAAGAGGTTCATCTTGATGATGAAATTCCTAGCAAAGCGCGCAATATCATTATGCTAGGAATACGGAACAATGAATCTTTCGTTTTGGGAAATGACGGAGATCATTATTAAATGTGGGAGACAAATATGTCGACACCAATCTTGCCTCTCTAGATTACAAAAGGATCCAAAACAAAGTCCTAGGCATGAGTGCTTTAAGCTCTCTTATCGGGTCATTGATAAAAGCAATCGAGGCTGAACCAAGAATCGCAAAATAAAAGTTGCGAGCTTGAAGTTCGGACATTTATGGGCACTATTGAAATAATGTGTGGTGAATGCGATGGTTCAAGTGGTCTAGTGAGAGACCCATCCCACATATGTGTTGAATAAACACAGTTCCACTATGTAATATATTTGGCAAATGGCATGAATTATAATATGCAGTTAATAGGATTCTGAAGATCCATCATGAGATCCTAGGAGGACTCATATCTTTGAATTATAAATATGCAACATATAAATCTCGTACCGAATAATACATTCCTGACGAATGAGCACTCTCATATATAGAGAGAATATCTCCTAGATGAGATTATAGTTCCTTGATGGAACCTTTCCAGAAGAAATAAAGTATGTGTTAAACACCAAAGTTTGATGATCCCTATAAAGGGATAAAGACCCATACATACCCGAAAAGGAATAAGATGAGGTACCAAAGGATTTGAAGTTCACCGAATAAGCACATGTGCATTCCACGATCTTTACTCATGGTATTTTCCACTAGATGTGGAATTACGGTATCCTCTAAAGCCACGATGGCAGAAACCTATAAGGTTTAGGTGTTACTGACAAAATATCCCCATTGTGCTAGAATGACAGACTATAATAATATATCTGATCGATGAAAAATCCCTATTGGATTACGATCTTTGATGGACTTTTGTTACACCATCATAGATGTTGCAAAGGATGAATGCCTAGAGCGATGTGTCATATTTAGAATATGTACTATTGCAACTATATTATCCCCTAAGTCCTATTGAAGGACATGTTATTTGCTTTGCACAACTATGTATAAATTGTGGTGTAAGATAGAAAATGATAGCACCCCAACCTCATCCATTCTCGTTATTCTAGATGAACAATGAGACATATATCTTGAAGAATATGCTTGAGTTATGAGGGATAAAGACTTTGACAGATGTCATCGTCAGGGGGAGCGAATGCTTTTATTGATCACAATCGTGAGACAATAAATGTCATATTCTATGCCCTGAAGGCGTGAGCTTGATGATCAATATGTAAACCTTTATGAAACTTTCTATCAAATATATAGATCCAGCCGATTGAACACCATCAGTCAAAGTGGCTTATTTATATTGATACGTGCACTTACCTCGTATATCCTAGAAGTGAGTAGAGGTAAAGTTCCTGAAATAGTCCTTGCAAGGATATGCAATCCATTTGCTAAATCTTTATGTGCATATACTTCCAGAAGAAGATGTTTTGCTTTATTGATACAGTTTTGCAAGGATTAGGGGGAGAACATTTCTAAAGTTAGCCCTTGTAGAAGATTCTATAGAATCTAGATCCCAGAGGATCAAAATCTGTCACGATGACAGCTGTTGTACTCTTTTTCCCTTGTTGAGTTTTCTTGAAGTTTCTCACATGAGGTTTTTAACGAGGCAACAAAGTGCAAATGCAATTTGTATCACCATGCACTCTTTCTCCATATTTTCCCACTTGGTTTTTCGGAGTTTTAACGAGGCATGTGTTGGTCGCGGTATTCACCCAAGGGGGAGTGTTAAGTAACTCTAGTTAGGGTTATGTGGGCAAATACCTACTTTGCCCCTGAGGGGTCTCACATCTTTATATAAGGAACCTGTACACCCCCTCATAAGATAGAGAAGAGAAAGAGGCCAGAGGCCCAACCCTACACCCTGTGTCTCATGTGTTTATTGTGTCGTGCTTATGGGAAGGGAGACGGGTCTTCTACAGCTTCTCACGCCTAATCTGCTGACGGGAAGGAAGGGAGCGGATCTGGTGATCCGTGGTAACGTAGTTCTCAACAGACACAACCTTTGAATTTTCATCTACTCGGCTACGAAGGAGTCCTGCATGCACGCATGCAAAATTTTCTTTTCTTTTGTTTTCTTTATGAAAGAGAATAGCTCTCAACTGCCAGCCGCTTGACCAGAAAAAAAAAATAGTGCGCGGCCGTTTCGGGAGCAGGAGCGTTTCGGACGCGCTAGCCGTTTGGTTGATCGGCTCACCAGGGCCACTATCCCGTGGATCGCTCGTAATGCCATGGTCTTCGGCGTGGCGTACAACGACATGATCCCTGCCTTGAGAGAGCGGATGTGCTTGCTCGGTGGACCGGCCACATCCGACCACCGCATGCCCGCGACGCACGAGCTCGATCGTCAGGGTCCGGCCCAGGGCCCATGCCACTGCTGACCTCGTGATGAGCACTATCCTGGCCGCCCCCGCCGCTGCTCCCCTACCAGGCATGGGCGCCATCATGCACTCCACTCCTCTCGCTCGCTGCGCCACGCGACACTTCAGGTGCGTGTGGCCGAGTAGTCGTCGGCTACTACGCAGGGCTAGGCAGCTAGCACGCATTCTCTTCCGATGAACAATATAGAACAGTAGATCTAAATGTATTGAGAAATACATACTGCTCTATTGTATAGAGAAATCGAAGCCTATCGCGTAGGACAGTTTGGCTAGGCCAGAGGACCTGCCGGCTTGATGTAGAGTTGATGCAGATTTGATCCGCAGCAACGTCGCAGTAGAGCATGCTGATAACGTGTTGAGAACTACGTTACCACGGATCACCAGATCCGCTCCCTACCCTCCCGTCAGCAGTAGAGGCGCAAGAAGCTGTAGAGAACCTGTCTCCCTTCCAATAAGCACGACAGAGGAAACACACGAGACACAGGATATAGGGTTGGGCCTCTGGCCTCTTTCTGATCTCTATCTTATGAGGTGGTGTACAGGTTCCTTATATAGAGATGTGAGACCCCTCAGGGGCAAAGCAGGTATTTGCCCACATAACCCTAACTAAGGTTACTTAACAATATCTGATTATTTGTTTCCAATTCTGGGCTCTTCTTTATTAGGGCTTGATTGTGTATTTCAGGATTTTTTTATTTTCGAGCCGCCCGATTTAGGCCCAACACGTTTATAGCTAATAGTGTGTTGGATCATGGGCCGAGGACGCAGCCCGTGGGCCGCCCGGCATGGCCCGAAATTAATATTAGACTAGGTCGATCCAAAATTAAATGGGCCAGGTATTTTCGGGCTTGAACCAGGTTAGACCGGGCGGCCTGAATGTACACCTATATATGATGGATACTGAGTTTGTCGGGGACCATAATTAGGGGTACCCTCAAGACCTCTAAATCTCAGCTGGTAACCCCCATCAGCACAAAGCTGCAAAGGCCTGATGGGTGCGATTAAGTCAAGGATCGGTCCATTCAAGGGACGCGATCGTGCCTCGCCCGAGCCCAGCCTCGGGCAAGGGAAGCCGACCCCGGAGGACCTACGTCTCGCCCGAGGACCCCCCAACAGCAACGGGCACACGATCGGCTCGCCCAAGGCCCAGTCTTCACCGAGAACAACCTTGGCCACACCGCCACACCGACCGACCAAATCGCAGGGGCATTTAATGCAAAGGTGGCCTGACACCTTTATCCTGACGCACGCCCTCCAGTCGACAGAACCGAAGTGACCGCAGTCACTTCGCCGCTCTACTGAACGGTCTGACAAGAGGACTGCGCCGCCTGTGCCACTCCGACTGCTGAGCCACCTGACAGAGTGAGGCTGACAGCAGCCAAGGCAGGCCTCGGGGTCATAGGAAACTCCGCCTCGCCTTACCCCAGGGCTCGGACTCGGGCTCAGCCCCGGAAGATGGCAAACTCCGCTCCGCCCGACCCAGGGCTCGGACTCGGGCTCAGCCCCAGAAGACGACGAACTCCGCCTCGCCCGACCCCAGGGCTCGGACATGGGCTCAGCCCCGGAAGACGACGAACTCCGCCTCGCCCGACCCGGGGGCTTGACCTCGACCTCGACCTTAGAGGAGCCTCCACCTCGCCCAGCCTAGGGCACGGACCGACCACATCAACAGGAAGCGCCATCATTACCCTACCCTGAGCTGACTCGGGCTACGGGGAACCAGACCGGCGTCCCATCTGGCTCGCTCCGCCATGCGAGTAATGATGGCGTCCCGCATGCCCTGTGACGATGGCGGCTCTCAGCCCCCTTACGGAAGCAAGAGGATGTCAGCAAGGACTCGACAGCCCCAACAGCTGTCCTTCCGCCAGGCTCCAGCGCTCCACCGACGGCCACGACACCACGCGAACTGGGTGCCAAGACCTCTCCGGCTGCCACGATGGCATGTACTTAGGGCACTAGCTCTCCACCGCTAGACACGTTAGCACATTGCTACACTCCCCATTGTACACCTGGATCCTCTCCTTACGCCTATAAAAGGGAGGACCAGGGCCCTCTTACAGAGGGTTGGCCCGCGCGGAGAAGGACGGGACGGCGCTCGCGCAAGGCCGCTCGCTCCCACTCCCGCGTGGACGCTTGTATCCCCCTACTGCAAGCGCACCCGACTCAGGCGCGGGGCTAACACGAAGGCCACGGGATCCACTCTCTCACGCCTGCCTCCCTCCGGCTGCTTCCTTTCCCCCCCTTCGCATTCCGCCTCGCGTCGACCCATCTGGGCTGGGGCACGCGGCGACAATTCACTCGTCGGTCCAGGGACCCCCCCGGGTTTCGAAACACCGACAGTTGGCGCGCCAGGTAGGGGCCTGCTGCGTGTTGACGAACAGCTTCCCTTCAAGCTCCAGATGGGCAGTCTCCAGCAACCTTTCCGGCCCGGGATGGTGCTCTGTTTCGGGAATCTTGAGTTCATGTCCCTCGACGGCAGCTACGACATGATACTCCTTCCCCCGCCGCGCGACAGCGACAATGGCGGTCGACAACCCGCTCGCCGGCGGGGAAATCGACGACGCCTTCCCCACGTGGTGGAAGGACAACATTCGGGCTTGTCCCGTCCCCTCCCCCGCCGACGGAGGAGGAGGCGGGGCAACCAAGGCCAAGCGGGAAGCGGCACCACATTGGCTGTCGAGCGAGTCGACGGCGCCGGCGCCCCAACGGAGGGCTCGTCGGGCATCGATCTCGCGTCTGAGACGAAGACGAGCGCCTCCTCCCCGCAACACGCCAATCTCAAGCAAACGCACGACGCCAGCACGCTCGCGAAGGACTTGCTGGGTGTCACCCTCGTACCTGAGACAACGGTGCAGTTAGTCCTAGACGCGGCCTCGTCACCGCCCGTCGACCGAAAGGTACCGACCGATTCCCATCTCGCGTCTTTTGGATTCAGCCTCGACCCACCAAGAGACTCCGCTTCGGTGAGTACTCTCATAGAGGCGAGTCCAAACCCTCTGGGGTATCGTGTGCGGTCACCCTGGGACCGGCTGACGACCGACTTGACCTACGAGCCCTCGGGGTCCGAGGAAGAGGGCGAGCCCGACCTCTGTTGGGATTTCTCTGGACTTGGTAACCCCAATGCCGTGCGGGACTTCATGACCGCATGTGACTACTGCCTTTCCGACTGTTCCGATGGCAGCCGCGGCCTCGACAACGAGGACCGCGTCCCAAGTCGTGAATGTTTCCACGTCGATCTAGGGGGTCCCGGCGAAGGCAACCATCTTGGTATGCCGGAAAACGGTGATCCCCCTAGGCCCGTGCCTCGTGTTGACATCCTTCGGGAGCTAGCTGTGGTCCCCGTCTCGGCGGGGGGTCCTGACCCGCAGCTCAAGCAAATCCGTGAGAGGCAGGCCAGGCTCGATGAGGGAGCAGGACGCTTGTGCCGATCCGCCGGGACATCGGGCAGGAATGGGCGGTCCAACCCCCGGCTGGAGAAGCGCGTCATCTCCCCCAGGACATCCAGCACCGCATCGCCGACGACGTCAGGGTGAGGCCGCTGCCGGATTCTAGCGGAGTCAGCCAAAACCTGGCTGCAGCGGCAATACTCCTCCGCGCGATGCTAGAGCCATCAACCACCGAGGGGCGGCGTATCCAGGGAGAGCTCAAGAATCTCCTGGAGGACGCCGCGGTCCGACGGGCCAAAAGCTCTGCCTCCCGAAGGCAGGGGTTCCCCTCGAAACATCGCGCCGCGACTTTCCGATTCATGCGGGAAGCCTCGGTCCACTCCGGGCGCACGTGCAACATAGCGCCTGCGGCCCCGGGTCGCCTCGGCAACGAGCGCCATCATCACAGCCGTCGAGCCCACCTCGACGACAGGGCGCGTCGAGGCTACGACCCCAGGCGTGGGGGACGCTACGACAGCGGGCAGGATCGGAGCCCTTCGCCCGAACCACCCGGTCCGCAGGCTTTCAGCCGCGCCATATGACGGGCACCGTTCCCAACCCGGTTCCGAACCCCGACTACTATCACAAAGTACTCAGGGGAGACGAGACCGGAACTGTGGCTCATGGACTATCGGCTGGCCTGCCAACTGGGTGGAATGGACGATGATAACCTCATCATCCGCAACCTCCCCCCTGTTCCTCTCCGACACCACTCGAGCCTGGCTGGAGCACCTGCCCCTGGGGCAGATCTCCAACTGGGACGACCTGGTCCAAGCCTTCGCCGGCAATTTCCAGGGCACGTATGTGCGCCCTGGGAACTCCTGGGATCTCCGAAGCTGCCGCCAGCAGCCGGGAGAGTCTCTCCGGGACTACATCCGGCGATTCTCGAAGCAGCGCACAGAGCTGCCCAACGTCACCGATTCAGATGTCATCGGCGCGTTCCTCGCCGGCACCACCTGCCGCGACCTGGTGAGCAAGCTGGGTCGCAAGACCCCCACCAGGGCGAGTGAGCTGATGGACATCGCCACCAAGTTCGCCTCTGGCCAGGAGGCGGTTGAGGCCATTTTCCGGAAGGACAAGCAGCCCCAGGGCCGCCCACCGGAAGATGCTCCCGAGGCGTCAACTCAGCGCGGCGCCAAGAAGAAAGGCAAGAAGAAGTTGCAAGCGAAACGCGACGCCGTCGACGCGGACCTTGTCGCCGCCGCCGAGTACAAGAACCCTCGGAAACCTCCCGGAGGTGCCAACCTCTTCGACAAGATGCTCAAGGAGCCATGCCCCTATCATCAGGGGCCCGTCAAGCACACCCTTGAGGAGTGTGCCATGCTTCGACGACACTTCCACAAGGCCGGGCCACCCGTGGAGGGTGGCAAGGCCCTCGACGACGCAAAGGAGGAAGATCACAAGGCAGGAGGGTACCCGGAGGTCCGTGACTGCTTCATGATCTACGGCGGGCAAGTGGCAAACGCCTCGGCTCGGCACCGCAAGAAAGAGCGTCGGAAGGTCTGCTCGGTAAAGGTGGCGGCGCCAGTCTACCTAGACTGGTCCGACAAGCCCATCACCTTCGACCAGGCCGACCATCCAGACTACGTGCCGAGCTCAGGGAGATACCCACTCGTTGTCGACCCCATCATCGGCAACGTCAGGCTCACCAAGGTCCTCATGGACGGAGGCAGCGGCCTCAACATCATCTATGCCGAGACCCTCGGGCTCCTGCGGATTGATCTGTCCTCGGTTCGGACGGGCGCTGCGCCTTTCCACGGGATCATCCCCGGGAAGCGCGTTCAACCCCTCGGACAACTCGACCTACCCGTCTGCTTCGGGACGCCCTCCAACTTTCGAAAGGAGACCCTCACGTTCGGAGTGGTCGAGTTTCGAGGAACCTACCACGCAGTGCTGGGGAGGCCATGCTACGCCAAGTTCATGGCCGTCCCCAACTACACCTACCTCAAGCTCAAGATGCCGGGCCCCAACGGGGTCATCACTGTCGGGCCCACATACCGACACGCGTACGAATGCGATGTGGAGTGCGTGGAGTACGCCGAGGCCCTCGCCAAATCCGAGGCCCTCATCGCTGACCTGGAGAGCCTCTCTAGGGAGGCGCCTGACGTGAAGCGCCACGCCGGCAACTTCGAACCAGCGGAGACGGTCAAGTCCGTCCCTCTCGACCCCTACAACGACACCTCCAAGCAGATTCGGATCGGTTCCGAGCTCGACCCCAAATAGAAAGCGGTGCTCGTCGACTTTCTCCGCGCCAACGCCGACGTTTTCGTGTGGAGTCCCTCGGACATGCCCGGCATACCGAGGGAAGTTGCCGAGCACTCTCTGGATATTCGAGCTGGGGCCCGACCCATGAAGCAACATCTGCGCCGATTCGACGAAGAAAAGCGCAGGGCCATAGGCGAGGAGATCCACAAGCTACTGGCGGCAGGGTTCATCAAAGAGGTATTCCATCCCGAATGGCTTGCCAACCCTATGCTTGTGAGAAAGAAAGGGGGGAAATGGCGGATGTGTGTAGCCTACACTGGTCTAAACAAAGCATGTCCGAAAGTTCCCTACCCTCTGCCTCGCATCGATCAGATCGTGGATTCCACTGCTGGGTGCGAAACCCTGTCTTTCCTCGATGCCTACTTAGGGTATCACCAGATCAGGATGAAAGAGTCCGACCAGCTCGCGACTTCATTCATCACACCCTTCGGCATGTACTGCTATGTTACAATGCCGTTTGGTTTGAGGAATGCGGGGGCAACGTACCAGCGATGCATGAACCATGTGTTTGGCGAACACATCGGCCGAAGGGTCGAGGCCTACGTCGATGACATCGTAGTAAAGACGAGGAAGGCCTCTGACCTCCTTTCCGACCTTGAAGCGACATTCCGATGTCTCAAGGCGAAAGGCGTGAAGCTTAACCCCGAAAAGTGTGTCTTCGGGGTCCCCCGAGGCATGCTCTTGGGGTTCATCGTCTCCGAGCGGGGCATCGAAGCCAACCCGGAGAAGATTGCAGCCATCACCAGCATGGGGCCAATCAAGGACTTGAAAGGCGTACAGAGGGCCATGGGATGTCTCGCGGCTCTGAGCCACTTCATCTCGCGCCTCGGCGAAAGAGGTCTGCCTCTGTACCGCCTCTTAAGGAAGGCCGAGTGCTTCGCTTGGACTCCCGAGGCCGAGGAAGCCCTCGGGAACCTGAAGGCGCTCCTCACGAGCGCGCCCATCTTGGTGCCCCCTGCTACCGGAGAAGCCCTCTTGATCTACATCGCCGCAACCACTCAGGTGGTTAGCGCCGCGATCGTGGTTGAGAGACGAGAAGAAGGGCATGCATTGCCCGTCCAGAGGCCAGTCTACTTCATCAGTGAGGTACTGTCCGAGACCAAGATCCGCTACCCACAAATCCAGAAGCTGCTGTACACGGTGATCTTGACACGGTGGAAGTTGCGACACTACTTCGAGTCTCATCCGGTGACTGTGGTGTCATCCTTCCCCCTGGGAGAGATCATCCAATCCCGAGAGGCCTCGGGTAGAATTGCAAAGTGGGCGGTGGAGATCATGGGCGAGACGATCTCGTTTGCCCCTCGGAAGGCCATCAAGTCCTAGGTCTTGGCGGACTTCGTGGCTGAATGGGCCAACACCCAGCTCCCGACGGCTCCGATCCAACCAGAGCTCTGGACCATGTTTTTCGACGGGTCGCTGATGAAGACGGGGGCCGGCGCAGGCCTCCTCTTCGTCTCGCCCCTCGGGAAGCACCTACGCTACGTGCTACGCCTCCACTTCCCGGCGTCCAACAACGTGGCTGAGTACGAGGCTCTGGTAAACGGGTTGCGAATCGCCATCGAGCTAGGGGTCCGACGCCTCGACGCTCGTGGTGACTCATAGCTCGTCATCGACCAAGTCATGAAGAACTCCCACTGTCGCGACCCGAAGATGGAAGCCTACTGCGATGAGGTTCGGTGCCTGGAAGACAATTTCTACGGGCTCGACCTCAACCACATCGCCCGACGCTACAACGAGACTGTGGACGAGCTGGCTAAAATAGCCTCGAGACGAACAACAGTTCCCCCGGACGTATTCTCCCGAGACCTATATCAACCCTCCGTCAAGACCGAGGACACGCCCGAGCCCGAGGCACCTTCGGCTCCGCCCGAGGCATCCTCGGCTCAGTCCGAGGTACCCTCGGCCCAGTCCGAGGTACCCTCGGCCCCCGAGGGTGAGGCACTGCGCGTCGAGGGGGAATAGAGCGAGGTCACGCCTAATCAAAGCTGGCAGACCCCGTACCTGCAATATCTCCACCGAGGAGAGCTGCCCCTCGACCAAGCCGAAGCTCGGCGGTTGGCACGGCGTGCCAAGTATTTCGTCTTGCAGGGAGATGGGAAGGAGCTCTACCACCGCAGCCCCTCAGGCATCCTCCAGCGATGCATTTCCATCGCCGAAGGCTAGGAGCTCTTGCAAAAGATACACTCGGGGGCTTGCGGCCATCACGCAGCACCTCGGACCCTCGTTGGAAACGCCTTCCGACAAGGATTCTACAGGCCGACGGCGGTGGCCGACGCTACTAGAATTGTCCGCACCTGCGAAGGGTGTCAGTTCTACGCGAGGCAGACCCACCTGCCCGCTCAGGCTCTGCAGACCATACCCATCACCTGGTCGTTTGCTGTGTGGGGTCTGGACCTCGTTGGCCCCTTGCAGAAGGCACCCGAGGGCTACACGCACCTGTTGGTCGCCATCGACAAATTCTCCAAGTGGATCGAGGTCCGACCCCTAAACAGCATCAGGTCCGAACAGGCGGTGGCGTTCTTCACCAACATCATCCATCGCTTTGGGGTCTCGAACTCCATCATCACCGACAACGGTACCCAGTTCACCGGCAGAAAGTTCCTGGACTTATGCGAGGATCACCACATCCGGGTGGACTGGGCTGCCGTGGCTCACCCCATGACGAATGGGCAAATGGAGCGGGCTAACGGCATGATCCTGCAAGGACTCAAGTCTCGGATCTACAACAACCTCAACAAGTTCGGCAAGCGGTGGATGAAGAAACTCCCCTCGGTGGTCTGGAGTCTGAGGACAACGCCGAGCCGAGCCACGGGCTTCACACCGTTCTTTCTAGTCTATGGGGCCGAGGCCATCTTGCCCACAGACTTAGAATACGGTTCCCCGAGGGCGAGGGCCTACACCGACCAAAGCAATCGAGTCAACCGAGAAGACTCACTGGACCAGCTGGAGGAGGCTCGGGACATGGCCTTACTACACTCGGCGCAGTACCAGCAGTCCCTGCGACGCTACCACGCCCGAGGGGTTCGGTCCCGAGACCTCCAGGTGGGCGACTTGGTGCTTCGGCTGCGACAAGACGCCCGAGGGCGACACAAACTCACGCCTCCCAGGGAAGGGCCATTCGTCATCGCCAAGGTTCTGAAGCCCGAAACATACAAGCTGGCCAACAGTCAAGGCGAGGTCTACGGCAACGCTTGGAACATCCAACAGCTACGTCGCTTCTACCCTTAAGATGCTTTCAAGTTGCTTGTATACCTCGTTCACACACCAAGTCTGGTCGTCAAGGAAGGGTCAGCCTTGCCTTGGCAAAGCCTGACCCTCCCTCAGGGGCTAGATGGGGGCAACCCCCTCTGCGTCAAAATTTTCCTCGAAAAAAGAAAAAAAATCTTTTCTGCCAGAATGCCTTTTGTGCTCTTTGACTACTTCAAAAGTGGATCCTGAAAACGATAGAGTACACGTAAGCAGCTAAGGCTGACTGAGCCGAGGGACTCCTACGCCTCCAGGATACGGATACCTCACTCATCACCTTCTGCGATAAGTAACTCGCGCTCGGATAAGTGACTCCGCGGACCGAACAAGTCTTCATGCTCGAGAGCTCCTCTACCGAAATGATTTTTTGGGCCGTCTCGACTGCGTCAGTAACAGAACCCTATGGACGAGTAAGAGCGCGCGTAAGCGACAAGGCCGACTGAGACGAGGGATTCCTACGCCTCCGGGATACGGATATCTCACTCGTCGCCTTCCGTGAGAAGCAACTCTCGCCCGTACAAACAATTCTGTTACCGACAAATGAGTCCGGATACTCGAAACAAGAGGAAAAGAAATGCAGCTTTACAACACGACGACGGTGTGTTTAGGCCTCGGCGGCCGCAGAAAATATACACACACTACAAGACAACCTGATCCTGCAGGCTCGGACGTCGACAGCCGAAGGGGGCAACAGCACCCTCGGCATCAACTACACCTTCGGTGGGGTCTGACCTAGCCTCGGACGGCGACGCGGTCGGAGGTCCCCCGCTCTGAAGGACGACATCAGCACCACACCCGGGCCATCGCCGCCAGGGTCTTCTTCGAGAATCCGGCCCGAGCAAGCGGCTCGACCGGCCACCCCGAGGCCTCGGTCAGCTGTCCCCCAAAGACATCAGCTCAGCTTGTGGCCTCGGCAGCTCAACTCCGGCGTCGGTTCCGCCAGTGGACGACCCGGCCAGGCTCTAGCCAACCACACCTCCTTTTCGATGCCAACTCTGCCTCCGTCCGTGCTGACACCGCTACCTCCGGCTTCGGCTCATCGAAGGGCGGCTGAGGGGTTCCTTTAACTAAGCAAGAGGGGCATCGGATAGCAAGGCCGACCGAGCCGAGGGACTCCTACTCCTCCGGGATACGGATACCTCACTCGTCACCTTTGCACGAGGCAACTCACGCTCGGTGAAGCGGTTCAGATAATCGACAAGGCGAGTCTTAGTGCTCAAAATGAAGAAAAAACACGGCTCCGTGCCGAAAATACATACACGTTCAGGCCTCGACAGCCGCAATGAACAAAATGGAGCTCCGGTTCCGTCCTCACTGTAGCAGCGATGGCTTCAGTGCGGACGCCACTGTAGCCTTGCCCTCGCCCACGCCGACGCCCAAGGGGCGAGGACAAGTACAAAGAGCCGAAGTCCCGGGGCGCGGATGGTGGCAGCGATCCCGTCGGCGACGGGGACTTCTCGAACCGCATCCACCTCGGCACCGGCAACCGGAGCGTCAGCCCATCGGCAGATCTCCACTCAGATCCTCCCGGGCGAGCGGGGCACCGACCTCCGCGCGGAGGCCCCGTACCATTGCAAAGGCAGGACAGCCCCAGAACACGAATGCCGCTCTAGCGACGCGCGATGTCTCGGGTGGTCCGCCCATGCGCACGGCGCGACAACCGCCCTTGCGGTGGGAGGGGGTACCGGGAGCCAAGCCGGCAAACCCAACGTGCTGAAGCAGGCGATGCCCGCCGTCGGCCAGCCCCGCGTTGTCAAAGTCCGCCCGCTCGCAGGGCCAGCGAGCGCCCCCTCCCTTGGAAGCCGGAAGAGGAGGTGCCCAGCCGGCCCACGCGGGAGGTAGAGCTCCGGCTCAGCCCGTCCTCTGCCCCAACAAGGATGATGAACATCCTTGAAGCTGAGGGCGGGACCAAGATCGCAGCCCGGTTCGCTTCTCCCCGCCATCAAGCTGGAGGTCACCGTCTTGGGTGACTGTCGGCGAGGGGATGCGGCCGGGCTGCATGATGAAAATCCTTGAAGCCGAACGATGGCTGAAAGGTACCAACTTCCACGAAGTTTTGTTCCTCCGACGACAAGACGGAAGGATTGCGGGCGTCCCCCACTCGGAGGCTCGGAAGGTGGAAAGACACGATGCATGAGGGGAGCGCGAAGACATGGTTGCCCTCCAAGGGGGTCGCCCCCCTTTTAGAGGCGACTCTCCCCACTTGCGCCCTCAACCGCTGCGGGTTGAGTCTTCTCCAACACGCTCCAAGATTCTCCCCCCCCCCACGGCGTGGGGGCTGGGTCCCACACGTCATGCAAGCCGGTCCAGGGGAGAAGAAGCCAAACTGCCACGCGCGCGGTGCATGCAACCACCCGGCGGTTACAAGCACTCCTCCACTTTCGCCCAGACCAGCGGGTGAAAGGACAGACAGCCATGCAGGCGGCATGCAACCATGCCAAGTGGGCGCGCCCCTTCGACTCCAACGTGCCCAGCATGGAGGTCCAGGCCCACGCGTCATGCAACCGGCGCGCCGGTTGCTACGTGTGAGCAACTGCACCGCCACTCGCGCCACTACCCGCGCCTCCTCGACTGCGGAGTCAATACCGCAACTCGAGGCAACCCTACAGTGCCAGCCAAGCGCGACGGTCAAATGCGGTCAAAAATGCGCCGGCAGTAATGGCGGTGACAGGCGGGTAGCAGCAGCGGTCACGTCGTCAGCCAAGCTCACGTCCCATCCAGGGGCAGCGAGGGAGCCCTCTCTCACGGCGTGAAGACGGCGCGCCCGTGATCCGTTCCTCGAACGGCGCGCACACGCGCAACGACCGCCTCGCGAACCACTCGCCCCGTCGCATTAACTCCACGGCGGGATAGGCGGCGCCTCAGGCGGGAGAAGCAAGCGACGCTTCGCCTTCGCCATAATGACCGCGTCGAAAGAGGTATGCCACGTCACTCGACTTCACATCCTTTTCCTTTTCCTCTTTCTCTCTCTTACAACAGGGACCAGGAAAGGGGGATACCCCGAAAAGGACCCTTCTCCGTGAAGGAAATAGGCTCCGAGCCTCCCTACAGATCAAAGGTTCGAAGGCTGGCCCCTCGGAGGGGTTCAACGGCCGCCTCAGATCGATTGGGTTCTGCGCCCACTACTGGTCAGAGGTTCGATGGCCAGCCCCTCGAAGGGTTCAACGGCCGCCTCAGGCCACTCGGGCTCCGCGCCCATTACTGATCAGGGGTTCGTAGGCTGGCCCTCGAAGGGTTCACAGTCGCCTCAGACACAGAGCGAGGGATGACCCTGGGTACGTTCGATACATAACCAAGGCTCGGGCTATGCTCCCGAGGTACCCTAGGACATTTCCGAGACCAGCGGAAGCGATCTTGTAACGGAATCCCATCAGAGGGAGGCATCGAGCCCTCGGACCCCGTCAAAGGGGATCGGGTCCGGCAGATCACCCGCAGGTACTTTTGGAGCGCGCCTCCGGGCCTCTAGCCGACCCCTAGCAAATGGGGCACGGGCGTCCGCTCGGATTACCCGCCAGCAGCTCACCGGAAACACCATGTTCGGCGCCCTCCGAGGGCAACCTAGCACTTCCCCCCCCCCTCCTCCTTGAGGAAAGGCGACGCGGGGGCGTATGTAAAAAAGATGAGTCTGTCCTTGACCGTCCTCTCGCCCTGTGCAGAGGCTCGGGGGCTGCTCTCGCAAACCCGGCTCCGGCCAAACCGTTGACAGCGTCAACATACCAGCCCGAGAACTTGGGACCCGACCGTGCACCCGGGCTATGGCCAGCTCACATGAGGGAACACCCAGACCCACCGAAGTGTTGCGAAACGCACTCAGACCTCGAAGGAGTAAAACTACTCCTCCGAGGCCTCGGGGGCTACACCCGGCGGGTGCGCTCGCGCGCACCCACCGGAACAGAATGCAACCAAAAAAGGCTGGTCCCCTTGCAAAAAAGTGCGGCAAAATCCTCCAAGCGAGTATTAATACTCCCTTGGAGGCTCGGGGGCTACTGTCGGGGACCATAATTAGGGGTACCCTCAAGACCCCTAAATCTCAGCTGGTAACCCCCATCAGCATAAAGCTGCAAAGGTTTTATGGGTGCGATTAAGTCAAGGATCGGTCCATTCAAGGGACGCGATCGTGCCTCGCCCGAGCCCAGCCTCGGGCAAGGAAAGCCGACCCCGGAGGACCTACGTCTCGCCCGAGGACCCCCCCCCCCCCCCTCCAGCAACGGGCACACTATCGGCTCGCCCAAGGCCCAGTCTTCACCGAGAAGCAACCTTGGCCACACTGCCACGCCGACCGACCAAATCGCAGGGGCATTTAATGCAAAGGTGGCCTGACACCTTTATCCTGACGCACGCCCTCCAGTCGACAGAGCCGAAGTGACCGCAGTCACTTCGCCGCTCTACTGACCGGTCTGACAAGAGGACAGCGCCGCCTGCGCCGCTCCGACTGCTAAGCCACCCGACAGAGTGAGGCTGACAGCAGCCAAGGCCGGCCTCGGGCGTCATAGGAAACTCCGCCTTGCCCGACCCCAGGGCTCAGACTCGGGCTCAGCCCCAGAAGACGGCGAACTCCGCTCCGCCCGACCCAGGGCTCGGACTCGGGCTCAGCCTCGGAAGATGACGAACTCCGCCTCGCCCGACCCTAGGGCTCGGACATGGGCTCAGCCCCGGAAGACGATGAACTCCGCCTCGCCCGACCCGGGGGCTTGACCTCGACCTCGACCTCGGAGGAGCCTCCACCTCGCCCAGCCTAGGGCACGGACCGACCACGTCAACAGGAAGCGCCATCATTACCCTACCCCGAGCTGACTCGGGCTACGGGGAACCAGACCGGCGTCCCATCTGGCTCGCTCCGCCATGCGAGTAATGATGGCGTCCCGCATGCCCTGTGACGACGGCGACTCTCAGCCCCCTTACGGAAGCAAGAGGACGTCAGCAAGGACTCGACAGCCCCAACAGTTGTCCTTCCGCCAGGCTCCAGCGCTCCTCCGACGGCCACGATACCACGCGAACTGGGTGCCAAGACCTCTCCGGCTACCACGATGGCATGTACTTAGGGCGCTAGCTCTCCACCGCTAGACACGTTAGCACATTGCTACACTCCCCATTGTACACCTGGATCCTATCCTTACGCCTATAAAAGGGAGTTCCAGGGCCCTCTTACAGAGGGTTGGCCCGCGCGGAGAAGGACGGGACGGCGCTCGCGCAAGGCCGCTCGCTCCCACTCCCGCGTGGACGCTTGTATCCCCCTACTGCAAGTGCACCCGACTCAGGCGCGGGGCTAACACGAAGGCCGCGGGATCCACTCTCTCACGCCTGCCTCCCTCCGGCTGCTTCCTTTCCCCCCTTCACGTTCCGCCTCGCGTCGACCCATCTAGGCTGGGGCACACGGCGACAATTCACTCGTCGTTCCAGGGACCCCCCCGGGTTTCGAAACACCGACAGAGTTGGATATCAAATCTATGATGATACCTAGTCAGGTTACGTAGTTATACATGAATCCATCTTTATGACTACAAGTGTCTTCTTTATTAATTAGTATCTTTGCTTTATTTGTTAGGATCTTTGCTTTATTTGCTTTATATCTTCTATTATGATAAGATCATTAGTCATTACCATGTTTGTGCTCTTCGAATCCTCCTGATCGTAAACCTTCTTTTGATCATGACAATCGAGTCTATGGGTTCTTGGCCAAGCTCGTGAGCCTATCTGTACATTGAGCTTGATCTAGGTACCCCTCATATGTTATTAACAATGTGGGGGTACTTTGATTAACAAATGCATGGCATGATCCATGTATGGCTCATCGTTGATACAACCATGATCCACATTAGTACGCCGGTATCCTGAAGTCCTTAGTTGATCAGTTCCGTTGTTTGTTCCAAATGAGATTTTTTTCTTTGAATCAACGCGTGATCAAGTGTGACGTAACTTTGCCTGATTGGCAAAATGACTTATTCACATACGTTGCACCAATAATACATTGTCTGATTGGCGACCATGAAAGACTCGACGTCTCCATCGACCCAAAGAACTGCCAAATATCTTCATTTTGGGTACATTACATATAACTTCTATCTGCTACTGAAGAATTATGAGAAAACATTATTGTTGGGCACCAAAATGAGAGGCCGGACAATCTGCTACTGAAGAATTATGAGAAAACATTATTGTTGGGCACCAAAATGAGAGGCCGGATGGTCCGGCCCTGGGGCCGGACGGTCCGTGGTCCGGACGGTCCGCTCCTGTGGACTAGACGGTCTGCGTAAGCGCAGAATAGATTAGGATTCTGAATTTCTTGCTATGTTTGTTGGCGAAAATCTTGGGATAAGCTCGGAAATTAGTTTGTAATGATCAATCGAATCAATAACACTTTTATCTCATATTTATTTCCTGTACAATTAGGAGTAGTTCTAGTCTAGTTCTAGTTTAGCCTCTCAATCTCCAAATTCTCTGCTTCTCTTCGACTCTACGTCGATTAGAGGAGTCTAGGTTGGTCTACCCGAGCCTAGACAACTCCTAGGATCTCTCCTCCCCGACGGGGTCCCTCCCGGGAGCGAGATCCTGGCGCCACCGGCGATCTTCCGCCGCCCCTGCGCACGCGCGGACCGTCCGGCCATCAGGCAGGAAACCCTAGCCCTGCGCCAGGCCGCGGACCGTCCAGCCCCTGGTCTCTGACCGTCCGCCCCTGCGCAGAGAGCACCACTATGGTTCTTTTGAGTGTTTGGCGCCTGAAAAAGGTGTAAACATACTTTTTGGCGACTCCGCTGGGGATAACACATCTAGACCCATCAAATCGGCCCTCAATGGCCGGTTCAAGGGATAGTTCTGAAGTCTCCCCCAGCAACATTATAGAGCCGACTTGGGAAACCTTGCCGGCCGACGAACAGCTTCAGTTCGAGGAGCACAAGGAGCGGATGATCCAGGAGGCGAAAGCAAAGTTCTTGGCCAACTTCAAAGTGGACAGGAACAACAAGGTCGTCCGACAACGGGCGACGGATCCGGCTTCACTCCGACCCACACCAGATATCCCCAATGTAAGTAATATAAACGAACTGCAATCTCTTAAGAATTATGTAGATGAACAACGAGAACAAATACAAAATATCATAGGGGGTATGCAAAACGATTATAGGAGACTAGCACGTGCATTTGATAAATCTAGTATTGCAAATTTTCCTTCACACGAGGTTGAATTAGGGAGTAACACGCGTAATGCATCAGCTATAGGTTGTCACGACCAGTCACAACCCCTTTATGGGATGCCGATGGACACATACCCTGAGCAACCGCAAATCGGCAGTAAATCAGCCGATCTGCACATGCCCGGACCGTCCGCACGTGAGCGCAGACCGTCCGGGCCAGCCACGGTCAGGCCCATTTTTACTGAGTTACCCAGACATGCACCCGAGCCACAACAGATGGCATAGAATCTAAACTACCCAGTCGGACGGTCCGCATACAACGACGGACGGTCCGCATATAATCACGGATGGTTTAGGCCAATGTCCGGACAGTCCGTGCATGACTTTTTTGAGAAGGATTGTTACCTGAATCCTCACCTGTCCTAGCAACACTTCCCATCACACTATATAATGCATCAGTCCATTAATACAAAATCCAGAGCCCAGGAAAGCTTTTCGGCCCCACCTAGAAGGCCGGAAAGGAACGATCAACCCTATGAGCTATATAGGGCAAATGGCAACGCACCACATAGCTCAAACCAATGGGGGGAAGACAACATGCTAATATCCAGCCAACCCCACCTATGTTTGACCAGAGGGCCGGTGGTCTCGCACCGGCTGCCATCGATATAGTGAGGGAGGAAATAGCCGGGGCGTTCTGAGATAAGCTCGGAGTAAGCATGGTCCCTAGGGGGCAATCATATCGGAAACCTTATGACAGCCGATTTGATCACCACCCATACCCACAGGGAACCAGGATACCTGAATTCTCAAAAATTTTGGGTGACCAAGAAAAAAACACGTGCGAACACATAGGCCAGTTCCTAGCACAATTAGGAGAATTGACCGACACAGAAGCTTTTCGCGTGCGTTTATTTTCATTATCTTTAACAGGAACCGCGTTCGCATGGTACGCCACTTTACCTCCTAATTTTATTTTGTCATGGGGGGATTTAGAACAAAAATTCCATGATCACTTTTTCTCCGGTGACTATGAGTTAGATTTGGTAGACTTAGTGGCCTTGCGACAAGCGAAAGATGAATCGGTTAATGATTACATCCGGAGATTCCGGGATACAAGGAACCGATGCTTCTAAATTTATTTAGCAGAAAAACAACTAGCAGGATTAGTCTTTAATGGTCTGCGATATTATTTAAAAGAAAGATTAGAAGGCATCCAATTTTTTACGCTAGCACAATTACACCAAAGGGCTTTGGCCTGTGAAAGCCGAAGCAAAGAAACTGCTAAAACAATTCGTCACAACATGTATATAGTAGAGTGCGACCAAAGTAGCTCAGATGACGAATTGACGGAAGTGTATGCTGCTGAAATGGTTTGGCCCAAGCAGGCCAAATCTTCAGCTTGTTCCTCCTTACAGCCGGTTCAAAAGAAACGGCAAGAGGAGGTTAAATTTACATTTAATGTTGGTAAATGTGATAAAATATTTGATGAATTACTCAAAATGGCAACATTAAAATAAATCATACTGTTCCATCCGCCGACGAGCTAAAACGTCGTGCATATTGCAAGTGGCATAAATCATTTTCTCATGCCACTAATGATTGTAATGTATTCCGTCGATAGATTCAATCGGCCATTAACGAGGGACGATTGAAATTTCAGGAAATGCAGGTGGACACGGAGCCCTTTCCGATGAACATGATCGATTTTGAGGGCAAGAAAGTCCTGGTTCGGCCAAACACAGCCGATAAAGGCAAAGACAAAGAGATAATCATCGGCAACGCAAGAGAGGCCGATGGGAATCAAAAAATTTCTTGCAGGAAAGTGGTGGCCGAGAAGACTCTCAATGGAGGGGAGACTCTTAAGGTGACTATCACGACCCCCGACGCTGGGGGGCAAGCACGGACAAAGGAGCAGGAACCCGTGCTGCGCATCTCGAACGGTCCGACGCACAGGCGCGGACGGTCCGGGACCACGTCGAACGGTCGGAGAATTCCAGCGGACGGTCCGGCCATACTCAAGACTCGCAACGGCCACATACCTTCAAACCACGACGACTAGAGATAGGTACGTGGAAAACAAATACATTTAAGGCAGCTGGTCGGTTGGTCAAAACTGGCCCAACTTTCGATCAATTATTGTCTAAATACATGAAAAAGAAGGCCGGCCCCAGTAACCGGCCAGCAAAGCGACCCCACTCACCCATTCATGAGCAACGTCAGGTAAGGCTGATTGGACCACCCCACCAATCGGAAGAAATGAAAGGTCATACTGTACAATTGAGGCCTAACATACCTGCATGGACACCTCCACCCCCATATCCACCTATGTCATATCCATACACATACATACCCCCACCATACGTGCCAAATCAAATGTGGGGCATGCCATCATATCCATTTGGGATGCCACAGTACCCCGCCTGGGGGGCACCCCGAACATCTGGGTTCAATAGGTTGGCACCACTAGTACAAGACCGATTGAGCGCCGCTCAATCCGGTCACCAAGCACAAGCCCAACAAGATTGCTGGACTACTCGGCCTCAAAGGCCGACCAATCCGGCAGGGGGACATATACCTGCAGCGACCGAAAGAACAACAAAAAAGGATATCATCAAAATAGGTACTGCAAATGTCATCGTACAGGAAGATAATGAAGGGCCAATGATTTTTGGGGAATCGGCCAACACGACCAAAAAAGAAGATATGGCTACCATCAAAACAGCCGATCCAAAATATCCCATGCCTCGGTGGTGCCCAGTGGGATTGACACAGTACCAAAAGCGAAAATTACAATGCCTAAGAGCAAAAGAGAACCAGGAAAAGGAGGCGGAAAAGATATTCAATGATACACATCTACAATACCCACCACCACAAAAGAAATGGAGACCAAAGGCCGTTGAGGAAAAGCAAACGACCACAAAACTAGAAAATAAAACACTTGTGAAGCACCCTGCAGGTATGGAAGACAGACTGGCTAACAAGGCTGGACAATCTGCACCAGGCGCGGACCATTCGACCCCTGAGTCCGGACCGTCCGCACCACACCAGGACGCCTCCGACGACATACCGACATCAATGGAGGAGGACGACCTACTTGGAGAAGACCTAGTCGACTATGAAGCTTCTCCAGAACGCCCAGGTATGGATGTAAATGTTATTACATTTTTCGCCGATTGTACTATTGTCGGCGACGATGAACCTGTTGTTGCCCAGTTTGATTTTGGTCCTAAAGAAGCCACCTTTACTAAACCAAAGGAATCGGTAAATCATTTAAAGCCGCTCTTCGTGCGCGGTCATATTGATGGGATACCGATTGCTAAAATGTTGGTAGATGGAGGGGTGGCTGTAAATTTAATGCCTTATTCATTGTACAGAAAATTAGGTAAACAAGATGACGAACTTGTCAAAACCAACATGACCCTCAGCGGTGTTGGAACTGATAGTTCGATCAAAGCTAGGGGAGTCACATCCGTTGAATTAACCATCGGGACTAAGAACCTTGCTGCTGCATTCTTCGTCGCCGATGTAGAAGGAAATTATAGTCTAATCCTAGGTAGAGATTGGATTCATGCCAACCAATGTATACCTTCTATATTACATCAAATGTTAATACAATGGGTAGGTGATGATGTAGAACAAGTACATGCTGATGTATCGACCTGTATCGCTTTGGCCGATGCCCTTGTACTCTGGACTTATGAGACTGCTACATGTCTCACAGGAGTAGATTTTTCTGATTACCAGTTCATAAGTATAGATAAGAAGGGTTTCATTCCTGTAATGCTAGAGCCGATGAAGAATTGTCTAAATCCTAAATAGAGTTTAAATGATGAGTACACATAAAATTCATGAGTCATTGGTCACGGACAGTTTGGCTTCTGAGGCCGGATGGTCCGGTCTTTCACAAAACAGTTCGGTCTTTAAGACCGAACATCTACCACAGCATAAGAACAGTATCACGGATGATTCGGCCCCCGAGACCGGAGAGTTTGCCGTCACACAAAGATCGTCTGATTCCTCTGTGGGGGACATGATAGAGGAATTCAGAGATCTCGATAAACTAGGACAGGGGTTTACATCGGCCGATCCTTTGAAGGAGATCGACATAGGAGATGGTAAAACTCCAAGGCCGACTTTTGTAAACAAGACCCTAGAGACCGATCCTAGAAATGAAATGATCAGTCTATTGAAGGAATATTTGGATTGCTTTGCTTGGAATTACACTGTGATGCCGGGATTAAGCCAAGAGATCGTAGAACATCGGCTGCCTATTAAGTCCGGTTTCAAACCTTTCAAGCAAAGAGCTAGAACATTTCGTCCAGATCTTCTCCCATGAATCAAGGACGAAATCCACCGGATGCTAGAAGCTATTTTTATTAGACCTTGCAGATATGCAGAATGGGTCTCCAATATTGTGCCGGTGGAGAAGGAGTCAGGTAAGCTTAGAGTATGCATTGATTTTCACAATTTAAATAGAGCAACTCCTAAAGATGAGTATCCCATGCCCATAGCCGACACATTAATCAATAATGCATCAGGAACTAGAATTATTAGCTTTCTTGATGGTAATGCCGGATATAATTAGATTTTTATGGCCGAAGAAGATGTGTCTAAAACGGCCTTTATATGTCTAGGCTTCATTGGTTTATTTGAGTGGGTGGTCATGACATTTGGTCTGAAAAATGCTGGTGCTACTTATCAGAGGGCTATGAATTTGATCTTCCATGAGCTGTTGGGAAACATTGTGGAAGTCTACATTGATGATATTGTAGTCAAATCGGCTAAGTTTAATTCTCATGTAGCTGATTTGCGCAAAGCCTTTGATAAAATACGTCGGTATTGTTTGAAAATGAACCCACGTAAATGTGCTTTTGGAGTGTCGGCTGGTAAGTTTTTAGGATTTGTCATCCATGAACATGGTATAGAGATAGACCCTGACCGAATCAAGTCTATTCGGAATGTGGGACCTCCGACCTGTAAGGTCGAAGTGTAGAAGTTTCTCGGCAAGGTGAATTATTTATGAAGATTTATCTTTAACCTAGCCGAGAAGATTGATACATTCACCCCTATACTTCGGCTTAAGAATGAGGCCGAATTCGCTTGGGGGGCAGAGCAGCAGGAAGCATTTGATCTTATTAAAAAATACTTGTCTTTGGCTCTCATATTAAAAGCACCACAAGTAAGAGTACCATTCAGATTATACATTGCAGCTGAAGATAGGGTCATTGGGGCTATTCTGACAAAAGAAACTAAAGGAAAGGAGCATGTGGTGACATATCTAAGTTGGAGGTTGTTGGATGCTGAAACGAGGTACACTTTTATTGAGAAGTTATGCTTATGCTTGTTTTATGCATGCACCAAGTGTAGATGTTATTTATTGTCTAGTCATTGCACTGTTTTTGGTCAAGTTGATGTGATCAAATACATGTTGCATAACCCAATTATGAGTGGTAGAATTGGTAAATGGGCTTATGCACTCATAGAATATGACTTGGCCTATGAACCATTGAAATCTATGAAAGGCCAGGTCATAGCAGATTTTATTGTAGAACATCAGATTAATGATACTCATAAACTAGACATGTCATACCTCACTATTACTCCTTGGACTTTATATTTTGATTCGGTTTGCAATGAAGGGCAAGGAATTTGAATCATACTTGTTTCACCAAGTGATGTCTCCTTCGACTTCTCTAGCTAATTGAAAACTTATTGCACTAACAATCAAGCCGAATATGAGGCCCTTTTATTCGGCTTGGAGCTTTTAAATTGTATGGGAGTAAAACATGTGAAGGCATTTGGTGATTCTCAGCTGGTCGTCCAACAGGTGTTAGAAGAATATCAATGTTTTGATGGTACTCTAAATAGTTACCTTGAAAAATGTTGGGGCATAATTCATTCTTTTGACGAATTCAGTATTCGGCATATCTCTAGAGTTGAGAATCATAGAGTTAACAATTTGGCACAAGATTCATCAGGCTATCGGATAAAGCGAGGGAGATTCCACAACACTGAAAATCTGATAACCGGTGTAGGGCCAATTCCCTAGGTCGCGGACCATCCGCATAAAGATGCTGAACTGTCCGGGGTTACCAGGAAAGTTCTCCTAATTAATTCGGCTGATAATGAAGCTGATGCAAGTGATTGGAGGACGCCCATAACTAATTATTTACGAAATTCCAATGTCAGGACAAATAAGAACATTCGGCGTATAGCTTTCAAGTATGTTTTGATGAGTGATGAACTCTACCGCTGAATAGTCAACGACGTCCTGCTTAAGTGCTTGGGCCCAGATGATGCTATATTAGCCATGGCCGAAGTACATGAAGGAATTTGTGGTACCCATCAATCAGCTCCAAAGATGAAGTGGCTGTTGCAAAGATCTAGTTTTTATTGGCCTAACATGATAGCTGATTGTTTCAAGTACTACAAGGGTTGCCAAGTGTGTCAAAAATTCGGCGACCTACAGTTGGTCCCTGCAGCCGAATTACATCCTATCATCAAGTCTTGGCCTTTCAAAGGATGGGGATTAGACTTTATTGGAGAAATTCATCCTCCATCATCAAAGGGGCATCGGTTCGTGTTAGTGGCCACTGACTACTTTACCAAATGGACTGAAGTCGTTGCTCTGAAGAACATGACACACAATGAGGTAATTGAGTTCATAACTAAGCATATTATTCATAGGTTCGGCATTCCCCAGATCTTGACTACAGATCAAGGGACTTCTTTTATGTCAAAGGAGGTACGTGAATTTGCTGAATTGTATAGAATTAAGTTGCTTAATTCATCTACATATTATGCTCAGGCCAATGGACAGGCCGAGTCTAGTAATAGGACATTGATTAACTTAATAAAAAAGAAGATATATGATAATCCTAAGCATTGACATAAGATTTTGTGCGAAGCTTTATGGGCTCACAGAATATCTAAACATAGTGCTACTAAAGTATCTCCTTTTGAGCTTGTCTATGGGCAGGAAGCAGTGTTGCCTGTGGAAATAAGTTTGAATGCTGTCAGGTTCGCCAGACAAAATGATCTAAACATCACTGATTATTATAATTCAATGATGGATAATATTGATGAGGTGACCGACAAGAGGGTGATAGCTTTGGGAGCAATAGAAAAGGACAAGATCATGGTAGCCAGGGCCTACAACAAGAAGGTCAAAGCAAAGTCATTTCAAGTAGGGGACTTAGTGTGGAAGATCATCCTGCCTCTAAGGAATAAAGACCGGAAGTTTGGAAAATAATCGCCAAGCTGGGAGGGTCCTTATAAAGTGAAAGAGGTAATGTTTGGTAACGCCTATTTACTACAAACATTACAAGGCAAGGATTTACCCAAGGCTTTGAATGGGTGTTTCCTCAAGCAATACCATCCTAGTACGTGGCAAGATGCTTAAGAAAATCGATGTAATCACATCGAGTTAAGATGCTTTTGGTTTGCTCAGCTCTACCAAAAGGCAGGAGGCATATGTTGGGCACCAAAATGAGAGGCCGGACGGTCCGCGGTCCGGACAGTCCGCGCCTGTGGGCTGGACGGTCCACGCAAGCGCATAACAGATTAGGGTTCCGAATTTCCTGCTATGTTTGTTGGCCAGAATCACGGGATAAGCTCAGAAATTAGTTTGTAAAGGGTCTAGCCCCCCTCCTCTATAAATAGAGAGGTATACGGCCGATTTGTAATGATCAATCGAATCAATAACACTTTTATCTTGCATTTATTTCATGTACAATTAGGAGTAGTTCTAGTCTAGTTCTAGTTTAGCCTCTCAATCTCCAAATTCTCTGCTTCTCTTCGACTCTACGTCGATTAGAGGAGTCTAGGTCGGTCTACCCGAGCCTAGACAACTCCTAGGATCTCTCCTCCCCGACGGGATCCCTCCCGGAGCGAGATCCAGGCGCCGCCGGCGATCTTCCGTCGCCCCTGCGCACGCGCGGACCGTCTGGCCCTAGGGCGCGGACCGTCCGGCCGTCAGGCAGGAAACCCTAGCCCTGCGCCAGGCTGTGGACCGTCCTGCCCCTGGTCGCGGACCGTCCACCCCTGCACAGAGAGCACCGACATGGTTCTTTGGAGTGTTTGGCGCCTGAAAAAGGTGTCAACAATTATTTATTAATAATAAAATATCTTACTTATTTGTCATAATCATGCGATTTCATTGATCACTGATGTACATTATTAGATAGATATGTTATATATCGGTTCAGAGGGCCAATATAAAACCATATCTAAGAGAAACAAATTAGGCTTGAAAAATGTGACGGGTGGCTCTAGTATCTACCAAAAAACAAAAAGGTGAGGGGTTTCACCAAGGACTTATTCACGTGACAAATGAGGTCTATCACCTATGCCCATGGTTAAGCCATATAGTAAAGCCCATTGACATGACTTAGACGAAAAGTGATGGGCCATGTTAAAGCCCATCGCTCCTGTTTTGAGTAACGGGCCGCCTGTAGACCTGCGTCACTGTTGGTGAATTCAAATGTGATAGTGACAAGAGAATGTAATCCAACATGAAGTATACATGATTGAAGATTGGTATAAGCTCCATGATCGCTTGTATCGGGTCATTATTTTGAGGTTCTCACAAGGTGATAACAACAACATCGTGTAGATTATATTTAATAGGGTCGTGCCCTACACGAGATTTTGTTTTCGTATTTTCATTTTTTTGTCACATGCATGCGGCTTACATTTTATAGTTGTTTTTAATAATCATGTTGTTGGTAATTCGGTACAAAAATGTAAGAAAAAAAGTATACCACAAAAAACATAGACTGCTGCTTGACAAAAAAAACTAATAAAATGCTAAAACCGTTGTTCATTTGTGAAAAAAAATGCATCAGAAAATGTCAAGTGTTTTATACACGTAGAGTATCTCTTGTAGTGAGCACCTAGTGACCTTTGTGTGCCAGTAGGCCGTAGCTACACGTGTACTATTAGTTGTCGTTTAGGATAGCAACACGGTCTTTAAATTATAAAATAAACTCTTAGTATATTTATAAATGTACTTCTTAAACGACAACTAATAGAAACTTAGGCCACAATAAACATAGGGAGACCACTGCTGGGGAGGGAGATGGCGGCAGTACCGTACCTGCATGTTTGTATACGTACTGAAAGAGAGACAGGTACATGCACGTACATATACATAATTGTTCGTCAGCCAAGCATATGGCAAATGTAGCGCAGGAACTGCAATTCTGTTCCGTGTCTACCGGCGAAAATACAGGAGGCCTCTTTGTCGTCTAACCGTTGTTGGTTTCTTCCCCTGACGGATCTTTCTCCTTCCCTCCGATCGGGCCCTTGCGCTGCATGCACCAGTCACCAGTCTGCCATCTGCTGAAACGGTAGTACACCAACATTGACGACGACGCATGCAGCTGACCCTCATCTCCCGTGCATGAGCCCCATGCATGGCTCTAGCTAGCCTATAGCTGTAGGGCTACAAGGCTAGATAGAGAGACCGCGAAAGAGGTAGTAGGGTGCCAGTTGAATGTGCAGGAGAGGCAAGATATATCATATATATACTCCCTCCTTTTCCCAAAATGGATATTTTCCAGCAGTCGTGCACTGATATCATAGTTGCAGCTAAAAGATCTATGTGAAAGAAGGATAAAAAAAAGACACAGAGAGAGAGAGATAATAGCTAAACATTAATATTTGTACCTATATATTTATTTAAACTTTAGATATTCTAAAAAGTACATACATATGCAATTGTATATTTTAAGATGTACAGAGGTAATAGCCAAACGCATGAGGGATGTCTGGTTTTGTGGCATTATTTGCATTTGCTCATATATATGTGTATATATGAACAGCTCATCATTACTTATAGGGCCGCGTCCTGTCTACACCCCTGCTATCATGTCTCTCATATGTATATTTGTATATTTATGTGTTACTACTTATTAACTATGCCATGACTTCTCCGTGTCTTGTGTCATTCAATTCAATTGCCTCGCCTCCCCACTGCTCTCTAATTCTGCAGGCTGCTCCTAGTCCTGGCTGGATACAAAGAAGAAGCTGTAGTAGCAATAATTTCTGCATTTATTCATGTAACCGATCTACTTTTTGGTATTTTCAGACTAAATTTTTTTGTGCCTTACAGATATACCCTCCGTCCCAGCATATGATGCATAATCACCTCTAGTTCAAAAACCAATAAATATTTTTAATACTCTCTATCTACACTAGTAATGCTCATGCATGGAGAAATGGGTATTGAAACATCTGTACAATCGAAGATTATTCATAAAACACGTCACACCATGAATTATCCTTCATAGAGTAGGGAAATTATTCATCATGCATAATTACTAAGCTTTTATCGACGATTTAGATTTGAAACCGATGATTTCGCGCAAGCACTCTTGTATATATGGATCCAGTACTCTGCCATCTCTCCACTGGCATTGGGTAATTATTCATCATGCATAATTACCACGCGACTCCAGTATGTAGGCGTACGTCTGACTGCATAGTATAATCTAGCCATCGTACGACAGAGGATACAGTGGTCTATGGTAGACGAAAGCGTGTGTTTTTTCTCGTGAGCGGATGTTCAACTAGCTAGCTAGCTAGGGCACAGGCGCGATCATCTCCTTCCGCCCCCACGTACGCCCTCTCCTGCGGCAAGCTAGCTAGCTACTGTATGTACAGTGCGCACCTGCATTTGCATGCAAGCATCTAATCGAGCTCGCTTGTCCGTTTGCAAATGTCTGTTTGTGACTCCATATCCATGCACCTATAGTCACCTAGCTAGCACATATAGACATGCTATCATATTACTTATGCATATTTAAATTATATGCATGTATGTGCTAAGTTAAGTATTGTCTGATTTGTTGTGTTTAAAACAACATGTGTACAGTGGTACTATCTATATATGTGATGCAGTCACATGAAAGAGATATCTCTATATTTACTAGGTTATGCCTTTACTGGTGACAAGGGTATAATATGAGATATTCCCCATCCTCTAACTCTTCATCTAATTTTCATGATATATATATATATATATATATATATATATATACTAGTCGATTGCTCGTGCGTTGCGACGGCTTCACTACCGGAATCGCGTTCTTTGCCGAGTGTCTAAGACACTCGGCAAAGGCTATTTTACACTCGGCAAAGATTTCATCGGCAAAGGGTTCTTTGCCGAGTGCTTTTTTCGGACACTCGGCAAAGACTTTGCCGAGTGTCAAAAAGCACTCGGCAAAGAAAAACACTCGGCAAATTAAGAATCGAAAAAATTTAAAAAAAAACAGCAAAACATTTTTTAAATTCTAAGAACAACTCTCCAACCCTACCCTATTACCTTACCTGTTGCCCTATCATTTTTCACTATTATTTTGAATCAAACTTATATGTTTTGTAAATGGTGAGATTCGAACTCGCAACCTCTCTCTCGCGCATACCCTCCTATACCACTACACTACTACACCAATTATATTTATATTACGTTTCCATTCCCCATGTACTATAACAAATCGAGAGTAATTTGATTATTTAAGGCACTAAATGAGTTCATTTGAAAATGTGACCAATTATAAAGTTGCATAACTTTTTGAGATCTAAAAGTTTTATTTTAATAGTTTCTACATCCGAGACCGTTTTTAAAATTTGAATTTTAAATTTAAAAACTTCATATGAAATTTTCAATGATAAGATGATTTCAAATCAAAAAATTGTCAACTACAAAGTTTCATTACATTTCAAGACCTACAACTTTTATTTTGGTGGTTTTTCCATCCGAGACAGTTTGAAAAATTCAAATTTCACAATTCAAATATAGTTTTGCATAACAAGATGATTTCAAACTAAAACATTGTCAATTACAAAGTTTCATAACTCTTCAATACCTACAACTTTCATGTTGGTGGTTTTTCCTTTCGAAGTCGTTTTCAAAATTCAAATTTTAAATTTTTTAAATTCAGACGTAGTTTTCGTTGACAATATGACTTCAAATGAAAAAGTTTTCAACTATAAACTTTTATAACTTCTCAAGATCTACAAAGTTTATTTTGGTTGTTTGATAATTTGTTTATCTCAGATGATGGTTCTAACAATATGCACAAATTCTATACGTCTCTCTCGTAGTTTCATAAACTACGAGAGAGATATAGGTTTTATGAACAAATTTATTTTTATTTTGTCATATGAAGAAATGTTCAATATATAAATTGTACATCATGATGAGTTATACAAATTTGTAGTTGAAAACTTTTTCATTTGAATTAATTTACTACTTTAAAATGTGAATTTTAAATTGTCTTTGCCTAGTGTTGGAGAAAAAACACTCGGCAAAGAGCTCTTTGCCGAGTGTTGTATTTGTGACACTCGGCAAAGAGCCCTTTGCCGAGTGTCAAAAAAAGACACTCGGCAAATAAACTCTTTGCCGAGTGTCAAAAATAAAACACTCGGCAAAGAGCTTCTTCGCCGAGTGTTTTCTTTTACCGAGGGTTTTTTGCGTGGCACTCGGCAAAGAGCTCTTTGCCGAGTGCCCGAAATAAAACACTCGGCAAAGAATATGGCACTCGGCAAAGAGCCAAATTCCGGTAGTGCTTACAACAATACCCACGTAAACTATCCACAAAAAAAATCTCAACATCTTTTATTGATTGTCTCTGCTCTCCGTATAATATTTTTTTGATTTGGCTAACTGATGTTATTGTTTACTCCATCCAATATGTCTTGGTACAACACGACCAATGAAGTGAGCAATTAGAAGAGAGTTCACAACGACTGACTGAACGAACAAAGATTATAGAATGACATAATTCCACCATACTGAAAGGGAAATGTGCCCTTGGGCCATTTCTATAAGTGTTTTGGTGATTAGATGCCCAACACATATTGATTGAGTTCTTATGTGCTAAATGAGTGAGAAGTGCAAATCAAAGAAAAAGGTATGTTTCTAGAGTTAGTAAATTGTTTTTGAATACTAACATGTTTATCTAAGTGCTAGAAATAGTGCCAAGAAAAGAAGATTTGAATTAAAGAAAAGTTGGCTAAGTACAGCCAAAAGTAGCACCAGCCTGGCACACCGGATAGTATCCGGTGCCCCAGGCTGGCTCGACGGTGAACTGGCCACTCTCGGGAATCAGCGCGGTGAAGTGGCTAAAAATCACCGGACTGTCCTGTGGTGCACCGGACTGTCCGGTGAGTTAGAGCCGCCCGAGCCAACGGTCGACAGCTGAATCAGTGGGTGACACGTGGACCATGCCAACGGTCGGTTGGGCACACCTGACTGTCCGGTGTGCACCAGACAGTGTCCGGTGCGCCAACGGGACCGCCAGCCCTACGGTCGGATGCGCCAGATAAGGAAGGGAATCGAGCACCCGATAGCTACAGGACCTGTCCGGTGGCGCACCGGACTGTCCGGTGTGCCACTCGACAAAAAGGCAAGAATTGCCTTCCAAGTTGATCTCTAACGGCTCCTAGCTGCCTTGGGGCTATAAAAGGGACCCGTAGGTGCATGGAGCAGTACACCAAGCATTCAAGAAACATTATAAGACTCCCAGACTCCGCCTCCACGCATTTGATTCGTTGTGTTAGTGATTTGAGCTCCATTTGAGTCGTGAACTCCTTGCTCCATGTTTTGAGCTCAAGTCTTGACTTGTGTGTGTGTGTTGCGGATTGAGTCTTGTGTGTGTTGCTTTTCCCTCCCTTACTTCTATGCTTCTTTTGTGATAATCACTGTAAGGGCAAGAGGCTCCAACTTGTGGAGATTCCTCGCAAACAGGAAGAATACTCAAAAAGGAAAAGACCGTGGTATTCAAGTTGATCATTGGATCACTTGAAAGGGGTTGAGTGCAATCCTTGTCCATTGGGACGCCACAACGTGGAAGTAGGCAAGTGTTACTTGGCTGAACCACGGGATAAAAATCGCGTGTCTCTTGTGTTGCTTTTCTCTATTATTGTTTTGTTCACAAGAGATCGGTTCATAACAACTTGATAAACTCGCTCTAACATTTCTATAATCAAGTTTGTGGCTATTTAGTGTTTGATTTTACAGGATCACCTATTCACCTCCTCTAGGTGCTCTCAATTGGTATCAAAGTCGTACTCTTCATTTAAAGGTCTAACCGCCCGAAGAGATGGATCCTAAGGGTAAGGACACCACTATGATCACCAAGATGAAACTGGTAGAAGGCGAGCTGGGGAGGTTCGCGATGATCAGGGGAGAGGAGCCAACATAGACCTACAACAGGCTCAAAACTCTGGTCAACAAAATCCGAAGCTATGGAAGCACAAGATGGACGGATCATGACGTCGTCCGACTCATGCTCAGGTCATTTACAGTAATTGGCCCTCATCTTGTGAATCTTATTCGTGAAAACCCCAGGTACACCAAGATGACGCCCGAGGAGATACTCAGAAAATTCGTGAGCGGGCGTATGATGGTGAAAGAAGCTCGATACGTGGACGATGCCTTGAACGGTCCACTACCCGTCTACGAGTCGCAGCCCGTTGCTCTCAAAGCAACTAGCAGCAGGGAGGTGCTACCAAGCAAGGTGGCATAAGTAGAGGCAGTCGGGCTCAATGAAGATGAGATGGCACTCATCATCAAGCGCTTCAAGACCGCGCTAAAAGGACGCAAGGAGTACCCCAACAAGAACAAAACAAGGGGAAAGCGCTCCTGCTTCAAATGCGGTAAGACTGGTCATTTCATTGCTCAATGCCCCGATAATGATAATGACCAGGGACAAGAAAAGCATGGGAAGAAAGAGAAGAAGAATTACAGGAAGGCGAAGGGCGAGGCGCATCTTGGAAAGGAATGTGATTCTAACTGCTCTTTATCTGACTCCAACGATGAAGGACTGGCTGCCTCGACCTTCGACAAATCTTCGCTCTTCCCCAACGAATGCCATACTTGCCTTATGGCTAAGGAGAAGAAGGTACGTATTCAGGACACTCCCAAGTATACTTCTTCTAGTGATGAAGAGTCATCTGATGATGAAGTAGACTATACTGATTTGTTTAAAGGATTAGATAGAAATAAAGTAGACAACATAAATGAATTAATTGATGCCCTTAATGAAAAGGATAGATTGCTAGAGAAGCAAGAAAATATCTTGTATGAGGAACATGATAAATTTGTTAGTGTTCAAAAATCTCTTGCTCTAGAAATTAAAAGAAATGAAATGCTATCCTCTGAGTTGTCTGCTTGTCATGAATCTGTCTCTAGTCTAAAAAAGTTAATTGATGAATTAGATGCTAAACTAGAGAAAGCAAATGCAACTAGTTCATGTGTAGAATATGTAGTTATTTGCAATAGGTGTAAAGATGTTAATTTTGATGAACATGCTGTCACTATTGCTAAATTAAACAATGAGGTTGTAAGTCTTAATGCTCAACTTAAGACTTGCAAAGATGATTATGATAAATTAAAATTTGCTAGGGATGCCTACATTGTTGGTAGACACCCCTCAATTAAGGATGGACTTGGTTTTCGAAAGAAAACCAAGAACTTAACAAGCCAAAGGACCTCCGCTCTCAACAAGGAGAAAGGGAAGGCCCCAATGGCTAGTAGTTCTCAAAAGAACCATGCCTATATTTATCATAGGAAATTCTCTAATCGTACTCATAATGAAAGATGCTATGATCATATTGGTTATCACGATGCTACATTTAATTCTCATGCTATGTTCGCATCTAGTTCTGCTTTTGTTCATGGTAGAAGTAGGCCTAGGAGAAATTATGCTACTTCTCATGTTCCTAGGAAAGTTTACAATGGACCTACTACTGTTTTTCATGCTTGCAATGCTTCCTTTGTACTTTTATGCAAGAATACAAAAGTAGTTGCTAGGAAGTTGTGATCCAAATGCAAGGGAGACAAAACTTGCATATGGGTTCCAAAAACTGTTGTGACTAACCTTACAGGACCTAATAAGAGTTGGGTACCTAAAACCCAAGCTTAAATTCCTTGCAGGTTTATGCATCTGGGGGCTAAAGCTGGATTATCGACAGCGGATGCACAAACCACATGACGGGAGAGAAGACGATGTTCACCTCCTACGTCAAGAACAAGGATTCCCAGGATATGATCATCTTTGGAGATGGGAACCAAGGCAAGGTCAAAGGCTTGGGCAAGATAGCTATCATTAACGAGCACTCAATATCAAATGTATTTTTAGTAGAGTCGCTCGGGTACAATCTTCTGTCTGTAAGTCAATTGTGTCACATGTGATACAATTGTCTATTCACGAATATTAATGTATCTATCTTTAGAAGGAGTGATGGTTCATTAGCTTTTAAGGGTGTATTAGACGACAAGCTCTACTTAGTTGATTTTTCGAAAGAGAATGCCGATCTAGATGCATGCTTAATAGCTAAGACTAATATGGGCTGGCTTCGGCATCGCCGTCTAGCACATGTTGGGATGAAGAACCTTCATAAGCTTCTAAAGAGAGATCATGTGTTATGACTAATTGATGTCTGTTTTGAGAAAGACAGACCTTGTGCAGCATGTCAGGCAGGGAAACAGGTAGGAAGCACTCATCACAGCAAGAATGTGATGATGACATCAAGACCACTGGAGCTTCTTCACATGGATCTCTTCGAACCTGTTGCCCTACCTCAGCATCGGGGGAAGTAAGTATGGTCTTGTAATAGTTGATGATTTTTCCCTCTTCACTTGGGTGTTCCTTTTGTAGGACAAATCCGAAACCCAAGGGACCCTAAAGCGCTTCCTAAGGAGAGCTCAAAATTAGTTTGAGCTTAAGGTGAAGAAGATAAGAAGCGACAATGGGTCCGAGTTCAAGAATCTATAAGTTGAAGAGTTTCTTAAGGAGGAAGGCATCAAGCACGTGTTCTTCGCTCCCTACACACCACAACAAAATGGTGTGATAGAGAGGAAGAACATGACGCTAATCGACATGGCAAGAACGATGCTTGGAGAGTTCAAGACGCCTGAGCGGTTTTGGTCGGAAGATGTGAACACAGCTTGCCACGCTATAAACCGGCTCTATCTGCACCGCCTCCTCAAGAAGACTTCCTACGAACTCCTTACTGGTAACAAACCCAATGTTTCTTATTTCCGTGTATTTGGGAGCAAATGCTACATTCTGGTGAAGAAAGGTAGACATTCAAAATTTGCCTCCAAGACAGTAGAAGGGTTTTTATTAAGGTATGACTCAAATACAAAGGCGTATAGGGTATTCAACAAATCATCAGGATTAGTTGAAGTCTCTAGCAACGTTGTATTTGATGAGACTAATGGCTCTCCAATAGAGCAAGTTGATCTTGATGATATAGATGAAGATGAAGTTTAGACGACCGCAATGCGCACGATAGCGATAGGTGATATGCGACCACAAGAACTACAAGAACAAGATCAACCATATTCCTCAACAATGTTCATCCCCCAACTCAAGACTATGCATAGGTACCTCAAGAAGAGGGGCAGGATCAAGGGGGAGCACAGGAAGAACATGCTATGGAGGAAGAAGCACCACAGGCCCCTCCAATTCAAGTCTGAGCAACGATCCAAAGACATCACCCCGTCGATCAGATTCTGGGTGACATCAGCAAGGGAGTAACTACTCGCTCACGACTAGCTAATTTTTATGAGCATTACTCATTTGTCTCTTCTATTGAGCCTTTCACGGTAGAAGAGGCCTTGCAGGATCCAGACTGGGTGTTGGCCATGCAGGAAGAGCTCAATAACTTCAAAAGGAATGAAGTCTAGAGCCTGGTGCCACGTCCAAAGCAAAACGTTGTGGGAACCAAGTGGGTGTTCCGCAACAAGCAAGACAAGCACGGAGTGGTGACAAGAAACAAGGCTCGACTTATGGAAAAAGGTTATGCCCAAGTTGCAGGTTTGGATTTCGAGGAGACTTTTGCTCCTGTGGCTAGGTTAGAGTCAATTCGAATTTTATTAGCCTATGTAGCTCACTATTCTTTTAGGCTATTCCAAATGGACGTAAAGAGCGCTTTCCTCAATGGGCCAATCAAGGAGGAGGTATTCGTGGAACAACCCCTTAGCTTTGAGGATGACAGGTATCCCGACCATGTATATAAGCTCTCTAAGGCACTCTATGGACTTAAGCAAGCCCCAAGAGCATGGTATGAATGCCTTAGAGATTTCCTTATTTCTAATGCCTTTAAGGTTGGGAAAGCCGATCCCACTCTTTTCACAAAGACATGCAATGGTGATCTTTTTCTTTGCCAAATTTATATCGATGACATAATATTTGGTTCTACTAACCAAAAGTCTTACGAGGTGTTTAGCAGGGTGATGATGCAAAAGTTTGAGATGTCGATGATAGGCGAGTTGACCTACTTCCTTGGATTCCAAGTGAAGCAACTCAAGGAAGGCACCTTCATCTCCCAAACGAAGTACGCTCAAGATCTTCTCAAGAGGTTTGGGATGAAGGATGCCAAGCCCGCGAAGACACCAATAGGAACTGACGGGCATCTTGACCTCAACAAAGGAGGTAAGTCCGTTGATGAAAAAGCATACCAGTCAATGATAGGTTCACTACTTTATCTTTGTGCTAGTAGACCGGACATTATGTTTAGTGTATGCATGTGTGCTAGATTTCAATCCGACCCCAAGGAATGTCACCTTATGACCGTTAAGCGAATTCATAGGTATTTAGTTTCTACGCCTTGCTTCGGGATCTGGTATCCAAAGGGTCTACCTTTGACTTGATTGGATACTCAGACTCCGACTATGCCGGGTGCAAGGTTTATAGGAAGAGCACATCAGGGACGTGCCAATTTCTAGGAAGGTCCCTGGTGTTCTGGAGTTCTAAGAAACAAACATCCATTGCCCTATCCATCACTGAGGCCGAGTACGTTACCGCAGGACAGTGTTGCGCGCAACTGCTTTGGATGAGGCAAACCCTTCGGAACTTTGGCTACAATCTGAGCAAAGTCCCCCTCCTATGTGACAATGAGAGTGCAATCCGCTTGGCGGATAATCCTGTTGAATACAGCCGCACTAAGCACATAGACATCCGGCATCACTTCCTAATAGACCACCAGCAAAAGGGAGATATCTATAGGAAATGGGTGACACCTAAGAGGGGGGAGGGTGAATTAGGACTTCTAAAACTTTCACTAAACTAGGCCACAAATAAATCCCTAGAGCAAAACCTATGCAAATAATCAAATTAGAGAGTGCAAACTAGGTTTTGTCTAAGTGTTGCTATCTCTACCGCAATGGATAAGTTTCAATCTACACTATATGAATACAAGATTGAAACTTAAATGCTTAATATAAATGTGGAAGCTTAAAGAGCAAGGTAGAGAATGCAAACTCTCGTGGATGACGCCGGTATTTTTACCGAGGTATCCAGAACCGCGCAAGGTCCCGACTAATCCTCATTGGTGCCCCTACGCAAAGGGAAGCCCACGCGAGGGCCAAGCACCTTGGTCGAGTAACTCCGTAGAGAGCCGCGGGCCTTCTCCACACGCAAGTGGTGCTCCGCTTCCGGCTCCTCTCGGACGCTCCCTGTCGTCTCCATTATCGAGCTTCCGACCGAAAACGCCGTGGGCCTCGTTCCCTCTGGTACACGGTGGCGGCCGTGACACAAACGCGGTTGTCACGGTCTCGCAAGACTCTCGCCCCACTTGGTACAATTACAACGGCTCGCGCAAGAGCCAAGGGTTGTGTGGTTTTACAAAACTCACTCAACTAACTAGGGTTCACCTAGAGCAAGCGCTAAAGCGGTCTAACTAACCTAAGCACTTTGCAAAGCACCTATGCTAATCACCGAGTGATTCTATTAAGCACTTGGGTGTAAGAGCACTTGGGAATGTCTACTATATGCCTTGGTATGTCTCTTGGGCTCCCACACTTGGAAATGGCCGGTTGGGGGTGTATTTATAGCCCCCAACACAATTATAGGCGTTGGAGGAAAGCTGTTGCTTTCTGCGGTCACACCGGATAGTCCGGTGGTGCACCGGACAGCGTACTGTTCATTGTCCGGTGCGCCTAGCCGTTGGTCTGTCAGAGTAGGTGACCGTTGGCGCGCAGACCTTTTCACACCGGACAGTCCAGACTTCACACCAGACAGTCCGGTGGTCTTCCTTCCACAGTGCCACCTGGAACTAGCCGTTGGGCTTCGGTTCTTGGAGCACCGGACAGTCCGGTGCTCCACGCACAGACAGTCCGCAGGCAACACACATCTTTGTTCTTGGACTTTTCTTAGATCTTCTTAATGTCTTCTTTTGAGGTGTTGCTTTCCTCAATTCCTTAGTGCAAGTAACTCTAGCATCCTGTGAACTACAAACACTAGGAAACTTATTAGTTCACAGATTGTGTTAATCATCAAACACCAAAACTTAATTAGCCAAATGGCCAGGGTCCATTTTCCTAACAATCTCCCCCTTTTTGGTGATTGATGACAACACAACCAAAGCAAGCAAATAATACAAGTATTTGATTGAAAGAATGCAAACTACTTGCTAGGATGTATGTTTGCCCCCACAATGTGATATTATGGACTTAAGCCTCCCCCTAACTCCATAATTCACTTACTTCCTGTTTTGGACCAAATAACCAAAACCACTTGAAAAGCCACTTGCAGATTTTAAAATTTTTAAATTGGTGGTGTTTGGTGTTTGATACATTTTTCATGGCTTTGGTCCTAAATTTCTCCCCCTTTGGCATCAACTACCAAAAAGGAAGACATTAAAAGTAGATAGGAAGTAAACAAAAACTTGCCCTCATAAAGAATTTGTCAATTGACACCAATTGTAGGATACCAATTGAAACCACTTGAAGGATGCCATCACATGATTACTCCCCCTAAATGAGTGTTCTCCTTTAGAAAGAAAATTTCTCCCCCTTTTTAGAGACGAATAAATACTCCCCCTGACAGAGATCTTCTACTTAGGAAAAAGCATGTGAAAATTAGAGGTGCAAGCCATGATTTGATTAGACTAACTTCCTTATGCATAGGTAACAGAATATGAGTTAACCATATATGCATGTATAGCAACATGGAAGCATAAGATATGAAAATATAGCCTAATCAAATATTGGAGAAGACATGTAAATGATATTAAATGTAGTCTCAGAGGTACCAATTGAAGCTCAATGGCACGCGTGGTGAGACATGAGAGTTCTTGGAGATTTTGCAGTGGGAGATTGTTGTCTTTCTCCGGGGACTTCATTTTTCTTACAATGAGGCTATCACATGAAATAGACTTGAAAAAGATATTAGTCTCAAAGTCTTAGATTATAGAGTAACTTCCCCCCTGAAGATGTGCATACAAGTTTTGAATACTTGTAGGAGATATGCACTTTGATTTTATATCAAGAGGGGCAAATTATCTACAATCCGAACTTTGGCACATATAAGTTAAATGATACACATAATATAAGAGTTTTTACCACTTGTAGCATGAAAAATATCAATTGGTGTATCATTTACTATGGAGTGATGAAGAAGCTATGTGTCGTACTTGAAGAAACGTTTTAAACCATGTAGGTTTGCTTAAGTGTATGAATTAAAAACAAGCAATCCTACCATGAGATTTTCCAAGACTGCATGCATAAAAATATTAATTGCAATTCTAGGCATGAAAGGTAAACTAGATATAAGATAAATAGATACGCATATCTAAAAATAAGAAATACAATAAATCTAGTTACCTTAGTCATGGGTGGGGAAATTTGGGTCCAAAATTTTATTTAACCCACTTGGTGTATCCCATGATATACATCCCAACTTTGTCAGGTTTCCAAATTTCCCATAGTCCTTCGAACTACTCACTTCCCTTTCGGGATCCAAACCTTCTTGGTGCTTTTCATGGTTGAAATTATTTCCTTTGGCACCCAGATGCGTTTGGCTCCCTTTCCTTTGTTGACTTGCTTGTTGGCCTTGATTGCTATCACCTTTCCATCCTTTTTCTTCTTGATCAAATATGGTGTAGCATCCTTTTTAGTCACCTTGTTGATGTAGGTGTTGGAGATTTTGCTTGTTGGCTTTTGCTTTTGCTTATCCCCGGTCATCGCCTTGCATTGGAAAGACTTATGGCCTTCCTTGTGGCATAGCCTACAAATCACGGTTTCTCCCTTTACAGGCTTGTTCACTCCCGCAGTGGTGTTATCCTGTGAAGGTTGGATTTGTTTGGCTTTGCCTTTCTTTTCATACAAAGCCTTGCCAAGGCGAGCCACTTCTTGCTTCAATTGCTCATTTTACTTTGCAACCTCATCCGAACATGTTTCTACAACAATACTCTTAACAAGAACTTGGTTGTAGTGGTTAGAATCATTAATTAAATCAAAGCAGGAAGTAGAAGCATCCTTTTTAATAATTTTAGGTATTTCAACTAAAGATGCTGCTAGGGTGCTACCAATGTTTTCTAGCTTAGTAGTTAGATCATTATTGTGTATGCTAAGAATTTCCATTTTCCCTAGCAAAATTTCAATCATATCTTGGGAGCTAGCTAACTTAGCCTTAAGTTTTTCATTCTTTTTAATAAGGCCATCACTGCTAGCTGTGGATGGAGCACTAGATTCTAATTGCTCAATTTTAGTTCATAGCTCACAATTCAAATTTGCAAATGTTTCAAATTTTTCTAGCAAACCTTTATAATCATTTTGAGAGCTAATCAACTTATTTTTCAAAGTTTTAAGTTGAGCCTTTTGTTTAGTGCAAACATCCTGAAAAAATTTAACGGCTTCCGCAAGCTCATCTACGGAGGGCTTTCCCTCACCTTCATCATCACTACTACTATCATCACTAGAGGATGGAATACTCATTTTACCTCTTGCCATAAGGCACTTGTGTGACGACCATGATGAGCGTGATGAGGACCGGTGACTGCGCGTCCTTGGAGATTCATCTTCACTTGAAGAATCATCCCAAGTTCTAACACTTGTTAGTGCCTTGCCATTGCTCTTTTCCTTTTTGGGTTCGGCCATAGTTGGACAGTTGTCCCTGAAGTGGCCCTTCTCCCCGCATGCGAAGCATCCTCTCTTTCTTTGCTTTTTCCTGTCAATGTTAAAGAGAAGATCCTCTACCTGCAGGGACACACCCATTAGATTAATCTTGCGGATCATCCCCATTACCTTTCCGACGCGTCGGATTGTTTCTTCGTCCTCGGAGGATGATGTTGATGGTTGATTATCGTCTTCATCATCACTTTCTTCTTCTTCTTCTTCACTTGAGGAACTTGGAGTGGAAGTCTTCTTTTTACCCTTCCTTTCATCACATGCAAAAGCATATGGTCTTGTGGAAGTTGGCTCCTCTCCCCGACACATTTTCGCGACATCTCAAAGGCCGCAATTTTTCCAATCACAATGATCGGGGTCATTGCACTCAAGTCCTCCATGTTGTGAAGAATGGTGATGATGCTCCCATATCTTCGTTGTGGTAGTAGGGAGATAATCTTCCTAACAATGTCCGCATCACCTAGCTTATTTATGCCAATAGAGTTGAGCTCATTGATAATTAGATTTAGACGAGAATACATGTCTCTAACAAGCCCATCATCTCTCATAGCAAAAGAATTATACTCATTTAAGACTAGGTAATGTTTTTGCTCACGGACATTGGATGTGCCGTCATGGAGCTCATGCAATTTTAGCCAAATCTCATTAGCAGTTTTTAATATAAATACTTGATTAAAAATATCCATGCTAAGAGATTCATACAAGCAATTTTTGGCTCTAGCATTTAAATGAATTTCTTTTTCCTCACTCGTGGTGGATTTTCAGGATTTTTGGGGGGTTTCATCCCGTCACGAGTGACTCTCCAAACACCTAGATCAACGGCCTCTAGGTAACAAGCCATTCTAGCACTATAATATGGGAAGTTAGTGCCGTCGAAGTGTGGTGGCCTATGGGTATCCATCCCTTCCTATAAAAAGCGTCGGCTCTCTTAGTAGTGAAGCTAAAGCGTTTCAAATGAGCCAAACCAGGCTCTGATACCACTTGTAGGAAACGGGCGACGCCTAAGAGGGGGTGAATTAGGACTTCTAAAACTTTCACTAAACTAGGCCGCAAATAAATCCCTAGAGTAAAACCTATGCAAATAATCAAACTAGAGAGTGCAAACTAGGTTTTGTCTAAGTGTTGCTATCTCTATGGCAATGGCTAAGTTTCAATCTTCACTATATGAATACAAGATTGAAACTTAAATGCTTAATATAAATACGGAAGCTTAAAGAGCAAGGTAGAGAATACAAACTCTCGTGGATGACGCCGGTATTTTTACTAAGGTATCCAGAACCGCGCAAGGTCCCGACTAATCCTCGTTGGTGCCTCTACGCAAAGGGAAGCCCACGCGAGGGCCAAGCACCTCGGTCGAGTAACTCCGTAGAGAGCCGCGGGCCTTCTCCACAGGCAAGTGGTGCTCCGCTTCTGGCTCCTCTCGGACGCTCCCCACCGTCTCCACTATTGAGCTTCCGGCCAAAAACGTCGCGGCCCTCGTTCCCTCTAGTACACGGTGGCGGCCGTGACACAAACGCGGTTGTCACGGTCTCGCAAGACTGTCGCCCCACTCGGTACAATTACAACGGCTCGCGCAAGAGCCAGGGTTTGTGTGGTTTTACAAAACTCACTCAACTAACTAGGGTTCACCTAGAGCAAGCGCTAAAGCGGTCTAACTAACCTAAGCACTTCGCAAAGCACCTACGCTAATCACCGAGTGATTCTATTAAGCACTTGGGTGTAAGAGCACTTGGGAATGTCTACTATATGCCTTGGTATGTCTCTTGGGCTCCCACACTTGGAAATGGCCGGTTGGGGGTGTATTTATAGCCCCCAACACAATTATAGCCGTTGGAGGAAAGCTGTTGCTTTCTACGGTCACACCGGACAGTCCGGTGGTGCACCGGACAGTCCGGTGGTGCACTGGACAGCGTACTGTTCCTTGTCCAGTGCGCCTAGTCGTTGGTCTGTCAGAGCAGGTGACCGTTGGCACGTAGACCTTTTCACACCGGACAGTCTGGACTTCACACCGGACAGTCTGGTGGTCTTCCCTCCACAGTGCCACTTGGAACTAGCCGTTGGCCTTCGGTTCCTGGTGCACCGGGCAGTCCGGTGTGTGGGCACCGGACAGTCCGGTGTGCCACCGGACAGTCCGGTGCTCCACGCACAGACAGTCCGCAGGCAACACACATCTTCGTTCTTGGACTTTTCTTGGATCTTCTTAATGTCTTCTTTTGAGGTGTTGCTTTCCTCAATTCCTTAGTGCAAGTAACTCTAGCATCCTGTGAACTACAAACACTAGGAAACTTATTAGTTCACAAATTGTGTTAATCATCAAACACCAAAACTTAATTAGCCAAATGGCTCGGGGTCCATTTTCCTTACAATCTCCCCCTTTTTGGTGATTGATGACAACACAACCAAAGCAAGCAAATAATACAAGTATTTGATTGAAAGAATACAAACTACTTGCTAGGATGCATGTTTGTCCCCACAATGTGATATTATGGACTTAAGCCTCCCCCTAACTCCATAATTCACTTACTTCCTATTTTGGACCAAATAACCAAAACCACTTGAAAAGCCACTTGCAGATTTTATATTTTTTAAACTGGTGGTGTTTGGTGTTTGATACATTTTTCATGGCTTTGGTCCTAAATTTCTCCCCCTTTGGCATCAACCACCAAAAAGGAAGACATTAAAAGTAGATAGGAAGTAAACAAAAACTTGCCCTCATAAAGAATTTGTCAATTGACACCAATTGTAGGATACCAATTGAAACCACTTGAAGGATGCCATCACATGATTACTCCCCCTAAATGAGTGTTCTCCTTTAGAAAGAAAATTTCTCCCCTTTTTAGAGACGAAGAAATACTCCCCCTGACAGAGATCTTCTACTTAGGAAAAAACATGTGAAAATTAGAGGTGCAAGCCATGATTTGATTAGACTAACTTCCTTATGCATAGGTAACAGAATATGAGTGAACCATATATGCATGTATAGCAACATGGAAGCATAAGATATGAAAATATAGCCTAATCAAATATTGGAGAAGACAAGTAAATGATGTTAAATGTAGTCTCAGAGGTACCAATTGAAGGTCAATGGCAGGCATGGTGAGACATGAGAGTTCTTGGAGATGCAAGTGATCCCCGGACCTCACAAGTCATCCCTGGACCTCACAAGTCCGCATGCAAGTGATGCACATGTTTAGGGGAGATGAGGTACTACTTGACTCCTTTGAAACTAACTTGTTTGTTTGAGTACACTTGACGTAGTCTCGAAGGTACATTGAAAGGGAAAATGAACTTGAATGACAAGAAGACTTCCACTGCACTCTAGTATAAGAGTATTTACTTCCAAGTTCATACTAAATGCTCTCATTGCCTTTTGCTACTATTTGACATTTGGTGAGGCAATGGGGTTAAAGGGCAAAAAATGATCCCGTTTTGGTGCTTAATGCCAAAGGGGGAGAAATTAAGGCCAAAGCAAAATGGATCAGCCAACCACTTGTGAATTTTGAAAATAGTAGAGTTGAAATTTGTATTTTGCCCAAATGACTCTTATTGCAAAATTTGGTCGCTTATGGGGGAGAATTTTGATTATGGGAAAAGGGGGAGTTTTTGGCACTTGATCAATTTTATTCTTGGAATATCTCTTGATTTGCCCAAACAAGTGTGTTTGACTTAGAGACAAGAAAAAGAATTTGATTTGCAAAAACAAACCAAGTGGTGGCAAAGAGTGATCCAAATATGCCAAATACTTAGAGAATTTGGTCTTCAATTTGCATTGATGCTGCACTTCTCTTGTTGCTTTTAAATGTGTTGGCATAAGTTACCAAAAAGGGGGAGATTGAAAGGGAAATGTGCCCTTGGGCCATTTCTATAAGTGTTTTGGTGATTAGATGCCCAACACATATTGATTGAGTTCTTATGTGCTAAATGAGTGAGAAGTGCAAATCAAAGAACAAGGTATGTTTCTAGAGTTAGTAAATTGTTTTTGAATACTAACATGTTTATCTAAGTGCTAGAAACAGTGCCAAGAAAAGAAGATTTGAATTAAAGAAAAGTTGGCTAAGTACAGCCAAAAGCAGCACCAGCCTGGCACACAGGACAGTGTCTAGTGGTGCATCGGACAGTGTCCGGTGCCCCAGACTGGCTCGGTGGTGAACTGGCCGCTCTCGAGAATCAGTGCGGTGAAGTGGTTAAAAATCACCGGACTGTCCGGTGGTGCACCGGACTGTCCGGTGAGTCAGAGCCGCCCGAGCCAACGGTCGGCAACGGAATCAGCGGGCGACACGTGGCCCACACCAACAGTCGGTTGGGCACACCAGACTGTTCGATGTGCACCGGACAGTGTCCTGTGCGCCAACGAGACCACCGGCCCAACAGTCGGATGTGCCATATAAGGAAGGGAATCGAGCACCGGATAGCTACAGGACCTGTTCGGTGGCGCACCAGACTGTCCGGTGCGCCACTCGACAGAAGGCAGGAATTGCCTTCCAAATTGATCTCTAACGGCTCCTAGCTGCCTTGGGGCTATAAAAGGGACTCCTAGGGGCATGGAGCAGTACATCAAGCATTCAAGAAATATCCTAAGACTCCCAGACTCCGCCTCCACGCATTTGATTTGTTGTGTTAGTGATTTGAGCTCCGTTTGAGTCATGAACTCCCTGTGCCGTGTTTTGAGCTCAAGTCTTGACTTGTGTGCCTGTGTGTGTTGCGGATTGAGTCTTGTGTGTGTTGCTTTTCCCTTGCTTACTTCTGTGCTTCTTTTGTGATCATCACTGTAAGGGCGAGAGGCTCCAACTTGTGGAGATTCCTCGCAAACGGAAAGAATACTCAAAAAGGAAAAGACTGTGGTATTCAAGTTGATCATTGGATCACTTGAAAGGGGTTGAGTGCAATCCTCGTCCATTAGGACGCCACAATGTGGAAGTAGGCAAGTGTTACTTGGCCGAACCACGGGATAAAAATCGCGTATCTCTTGTGTTGCTTTTCTCTGTTATTGTTTTGTTCACAAGAGATCGCTTCATAACAACTTGATAAACTCGCTCTAACATTTCTATAATCAAGTTTGTGGCTATTTAGTGTTTGATTTTACATGATCACCTATTCACCCCCTCTAGGTGCTCTCACATACAGAGACCAAATAAGAGAAAGTTTGTGAGCTCAAGTTTCTAAAATAAATCACATGAACTCAAACTTATAAAAAAATAGATCAAAATATGGAGTGGTTGCTAAAGTCAGGCATCAATAAAAACTGAATGCGCTCTATATAAATATGCTACTTCGTAGCAATTACTAAAGTTTAAAACCAACAAATAACCTTTTATTTTACTGTTAGTGTGATAAATCATTGTGGCTCCATCCAATTTAGGAACCTCAAACACCATGGAGTCCATTGCGCCAATGTGGTCTCAGAGACGACCTAATGCTTGCAAGAGCCAAAAACGCCGTGTCGTGCTTGGGTTGTAGCCTCGGCCCGTAGTGCTGGTCCGGCCCGACATGATTATATTTTTTTATTTTATAAAAAACATATATACATATATATATATACAATTTATATTCAATATTAAAAATATTTGAGCATGATGTTCTACTGGTTAGATAGTTTCACCCAGTGTCTCTGGCCTTTCTACCATCAGGGCATGGGCCTTTCTACCATCAGGGCATGGGTTCGAATCTCACCTCCTGCACTGTTTTTTAATATTTACACTAATTTAACCATATGGGCCGACAGGTTAACGGCACAGTCAGCAGGTACGCTAATTTAACCATATGGGCCGACAGGTTAACGGCACAGTCAGCAGGCCAGTATGACGTTCCTGAGCCGCTGCCGTTTGGCCATCTATAGGCGTGCAAGTGGGTTAAGTTCCTGGGCCACCGCCGTTTGGCCATCTATAGACGTGCAACGGGTTAATTTAAAAAAGCTGTGAGGAGTTATTTGTAAAAAGATGACACGGAACGACCGTTGAAACTGGTGCATTAAGTATATATATATATATATATATATATATATATATATATATATATATATATATATATATATATATATATATATATTGTTCCTCTCATATAGATGTCATTTACCTTTCACATAGATAAAGTTTTAAACTTTGGCTCCTTACATTAATACATGAATATCTTTGGAAGCTAATTGAAAGGGGACAATATATACGCGCCTATATACGAGCTAGGATGTGACTACGAGACATATAGAAGAGATACGGCACTTCCTTTAGCAATTGAAATGAGACTTTCGTCTCTTCCTTTTGTCAAGTATGCGCAGTTTATTGCGTTGGACAGGGTGTGGTTAGTTACAAATGTGGCGTTGCGCGCCCAGGTGAAAAATTCTTCAGCACACCACACTGCCTATTGCATTGATTAGGATCCCTGCAACTACGAGTGGACCAATATACTTATAGAACATGGATTTATTTCGTATGGGACATACACAAGGAGACATACAAGAATCTAGAGATATGCATGTGCGCTTCGTTAGTTATTGTTTGGAAAAGACATGCACAAACGGACATGCCCATGAAGTTAGATTACCGCTTTATGACCTCTGATATATATATACATGGGAGACGACATTATATTCAAAGCAACATTTGATATATATATATATATATATATATATATATATATATATATATATATATATATATATATATACTCCCTCTATATCCCCAATATTGTTGGCACAGGCTATTTTGGAACTTCAACTATTTTGGAACAGGCTAGGGTAGTATAATTCTTGGCACCATATTGTTGTTAGCCATAGTTATGGTATTAGCAGCTTTACCAGTGGACAAATAGAATATTACCCAATTGTGTATGCATGCATGCTCGTCTACTATATAGCTTGGAGGTTTCAACAGGTTTCCTTTTAGCTCGTGTTAAGGCTAGCTAGCTCTTGAGTGTTTGCAGCAGCCATGCATCCTTATTATGGAATAACAAAACGAATGTTGATCGCACGAAAAGTACGGTGCACTGGTTCAAATTGAACATGAAACTAACTCTCCCATGAATTTTAATTTAGAAATATAATCATGCACACTGGTTCAAATACTTGAATGCTGTACGCAGTAGTAGTAGTAGTTATACTGGTTCACGGGACCTCAGCAGTTATATACTATATTGCGATAAATAATGGATGTTTGGAATGGCATGTGTTAATACTGTACGCAGTAGTAGTAGTAGTACCACTTGCATTGCTGCAGTTTTATCCCAATTTATTATGCACAGCTATTTAAGATGCCTACTGGGGTGTCGATCTTTATTTAACATTGTCTTCATGTGTTTGTATGCACGCTGTCGCTAGCTCTCCGCTGGACCCTTTCATCATATCTCTTTGATGATGTAGGCGCCTCGGCCCTGTATGCATATTGATCATCTGCTACTACATAAATAATAAGTTTAAAATCATTAATATTTAGTACCGATTGAATTAAAATCAGTACGGGCGCAATCATGTGTTCCGATTCTAACTGCCGTCTGCTGAGACCTAGCTAGTAGAGATCGAGAGCGTTAATTAGTACAAGTTGGTGGCTTTAATATGTGCTCGAAATGTATACCGGTTATTAGTGACTTCAACCAGTACTAGCTGAATGCTCGTGCGTTACAACGGGAATATATAATATCAGTATACTACGATAATTTATATACAAAATATGTGTTATATCGTTATGAGAAAATGTTTCATAATCAATTTGTGATTCTGGCCATACATAAATTTTGTTATTTATAATCTATCTGTTTCACCACTATATTGCAACCATCAGTATCATACAGACTTCGATATGTGTCATGATTTGCATGGTCTCATTATTGGAGAGCACATTTCACACATACCGGAAGAAATTCCCTCGTACATTGTTAGTCATCGGACACGTACCACCATACGCTTTTGCTTAAACAAAAAGGTAAGTGTGTGTGTTTGCAAGACTAATGGTCAAACATCGTATAACCATAAAGTTAGAATACTATATTAATATATTAAATAAATTAATCCAATAGACATAGATTAACCTAATTAACATAGGATAAATAAATATCAAATTATAAAAGTATGAAACATGGTATAATCAATGTTGTTACTACGTAGTAAATATTCATACGAGACTAACACAACTGGAACAGTTCAATTTAGAATTAAAATGGGGAAGTTACGAATTTCCAAAGTTTATATGTATTTGATATAGGATTAATTAGGAAATTAATTTTATTGTTGTTTTCATGACAAAACAGAGGTATTATGTGATGAAAAATAATATTATAGAATTATAAAAATTGGAATGAACTCATTTGGATTTAATATGAAATTTCCATGAATTAAATGAGTTTCTGCAATTATTTTTAAACTAAAAATCAATTTTTAAACTCCTTTTCCCTATTTTCTTTATTTCTGGACTGCGTCCCAAATTCCAGAAAGATCAGGGGCCAAGCTATAAATATTTTTTCTGGACTCAGTGAGCATACAGAGTGGACGGCGGATTAAACATAAAAGAAGTCTTAGTTGAAGTTGTACACAATTCAACATGAGTCATGTTGGCTAGAAGGTGGAAGGCTAGGCATTCTACTCAATAGGTCCAAGGTTTGATCCCTGAGCAACCATGGTTTATTTTTTTTTCTGCGCGCGGAACGGGGGAGGACAGAACGGCAGAACACGGGGAGGGCAGAACGGCAGACTACTCTTACCTTCTTAATAAGTAGTATAGATTAAAGGACTAGTACTATCAACTGGAATCATCAGGGACGCATCCAAAAAAAATATAGGGAGGGTGGTAAAAATAATAGAGTACTTGACCAATATAAGTTCACCATGTCACACCTGCCTAATAACCATTCATCGACCCAATTGTATGATTTAGACTATTTTCTTCAACCTCCGGTATGTCCAGTGAGCTAAGGAGGTGCCAAAATCATGGAGGTGCTAAGGAGGTTCCATTGGTTCTGAGGGGGTAGGGGTTGGAGCCCCTTGTCCCCACGTTGAATCGACTCCTAGGAATCATGTACCGATACTAATATTTTAGTCCATTATTTAAGGGTGTTTTTCTCTGGCGCCATGGATAGATAGAAGCTCTATTTATGCTCAATTCATGGTGATTTTTCTAGGAGAGTTGCTGCCAAATTTTTTTCCGAATATATTCTTTTGGAGATTTCACTTATCTAATTGCAAAAGGTCAGCAAGTTCATCCTCTCGTCTTCTATGGTGACAAAGGTTTATTTTCTTCTTCAGGTTTTAAATTAGTTGGTTTGTATTTAATTGTAAATAGATATATGTATTATATAAGTGTTTCCTAAGATATTTTTGAAGACCTCAAACATCTAGTTATAGAAAAAGTCCAGCACCTTGATACACTCACCTTGTATGGTTACAAAGTTCTCTGGATCTTTTGGTAATTTTGAATTATGTGGTTTGCCTCTAATTTGATGTGTAGAGTGCGGTGACACCTAAGAGGTGGGGTGAATTAGGCAATCTAATTTTTCTGTAATCTATGTCTCTATTTTTCTCCTAGTCAAAACATATATGCAAAGAACCAAGCCAACTTATGTGCAACTATGGCTTTGACTAAGTGTTGTTATTTGCTAAAAGAGTTATGCAACCTAGGTCCCAAACCTATCCACTAGATTATGGGTCCATTTGTTTCAGCTTCTTGGAGATTTTTTACATCAGCTTTTGGACCATTCAAAAGTGAAAAAACTCCTGAAAACCAATAATCGGAAGCTCACTAGGGTGAGCTTTTGGGATTGTGGTTTATGGGAGTTGATTGACTTTTAAGTAGTCCCAAAGCTAAAGTAAAAAATCTCCAATAAGATAAAACAAAGAGGCCCAACTAAGCTTGGAAGGTAAAGCATATAGTCAAGGTAACACAATATAAAGGGAAAGTTGGGCCTTGTACAATTGTTGCCCATGCTAAACTTCTTTTACTCCTGGAGTACATATATTTATCTACAACTTACAGGAGAGAAGCCTAGGCAGCCGCTCAGGGTAGCCGGGTAGTGAGTCCACCACCACCCTTTAGAATTCCAAGCACCATTGCCAAACAAGAGGGTACAATAGTTTTCCTTAGAAGTATGGCTTTTCTATGGACATGGACACAAATAAGAGCGGGTAGAGAAGTAAGTCCAAGAAGGAGAAAGGGTGTGTAACTTGGAAATCACGGGGCAATTACATGTATGTCGTCGGAAAATATACTCATTACTTGTGTGCCACTGGCCCCACATGTCATACACACAAAAAAATTTACCTACATGCCACTCAGTGGCACATAAGAAATGAGTATAAAATCTAATGGCATACATGGATTTTTTCCTATCGACTAACTCAAACCAAACCATCTATTCTTGTCAAGGTTTGACATCAAGTGGCACAAGTAATTGCTTGGTTAACTTAGTAATGGATAATGCCTCTTTCTGACATGGTTAGCTCTTCTCAACAGTGAAGTAGCTATGCTTCCCCTGAACTCCATGTAGAGCAATCATATCGAATGGATGAAATTCAATATCAAACATCATGTGAGATACATATACCAATGAGGACCTTGATAACTAAGGTGGCTTTTGGTATGGCTTCACCTCCATAATAAAGCAAGACATACCATAGTGAGGAGATTCTAGATAGGTACTTTGCAGTCAACATTGATCAGATCTATGAAGGATCAAAGACTTAGGGCTTGAGATGCCAGGGGTGATGAGGAAAGAGTACTTTGACAGGTACTATATGGATTTATAAACTCAACATGGACTTCTCCTTCATCTGAGTCTAGCACATCAAAATAGCCTTCTTCATCCCCCAAGTCTGGCCCAAACTTGCCAGCTTTGATTTCAGCGCTACTAGACCAAATCTTGCCACTACCATTGTTGTCGCATCCACGAGCAACGACGTTGTGGTTGTGGTACAGGTCACCGCGTCCATGACAAATAATGTGGCCATGCATGCCCAGATCCTGTCGAATCTGGGAGCTCAAAGCTCATATTCCACCATTGCTACCCCCACCATCGATGATAAGCCATTTGATGCAAGCGTGGCCAGGGGTACTGCACCACGCGCAAGCTTTAGATTTCCTTGCTCCATTGTTCCATGACCATCTGCTCCATGAGTATGCCTAACCATATTTAATATGGGGTCTCTTGAGATGACTCTAAGGTGGTAATCGAAAAAATACAAGAGACGGGCTCTTCGTGAAGAGTATGTCTCTACACGACTCTGCATGTATATTGTTTCTTAACTATATTTATGATCCAAAGACTTAAGTTATATCATGCAGTCTCTTAGATATCTCTTATACTTGGAAAATCGATTTAGGGTCTCTAGGTTGTACATGCCCTTACATGAACCAAGCACCATCAGCGTAGTCCCATGGATTGAAGGTTTTGGAAAGTGTGGAGATTGTTGATTAGAGAGTTGGATACGGTGGGGTGAGGAGAATGGCTTGAAAGTTCTTGTCAACAGAGGAAAAAAGAATGTACGGATGTCATTAATGCAGAAGAGAGAGATGGGGTTTGTGGCTTCTTTAAATGACACATGAACTACGAGGTGGGTCGACGATGGAGCGTCTAGCGCAAGAATAATTTTATTCTTGACATTTTTTTGATCTAGGAATCGGTTCTTTCAAGAATAGATGGAGTATTCCATCGACTATTAAACAAGTGTTCTTATCGGTATCACTAGTTAAATACTTTTAAATTTTACTACATGTATATAAGAAAATATTAAAAATTGTAAAATATTTTATATACATTTAGTTAAGCTTAAAAATGATTTACATAAATACCATAACACATAAATATATACAATTGTTTATGTAGAATACCATAACACATAATTTTTTTGATTTACATAAATACGCCTTTAGTTATGCTAGCAGCTGGTTGCTCCAAACTTCGGGATCGATGTCGCCGGCCGGTGCACGCATTGAATGCAGGGCATGCCGCTGCCCGCCGGTCTGCCAGCCCCGTCGTTGAGAACTTGAGATGCTCCGGTTGGCAGCCGCGCCGCCAGCCTGCGTGATGTCCCAGTATATTCATACGGCCGGGGTCCACTGCCACAAACAATCTACAGGTACTACACTCGGTGCATGTATTTATCTGCATGTGATGATTGTCGTGGTAGAGTAACAACGAAAAGAGAGTGCTCTCGGTTAATGGAGTCTCTATCTGTGTATATACATGTAGCTCTGGTACTTATTTACGGCCTGATTGGTTGCCTGCAGCCTTCACTTCTGGCTCACATAATCCTGCATCGATTGATACAGACGTTTCTTACTTTTCCGCGCATATAGGCTCAGATGTTGTCATGCAGCCAACCAAGCACACACCTAGCTATGGACCTACGGTCAACACACGAACAGAGCCTGGACGCAGGAGCTCGGCCAACCAATCATGCAGTTAGTGCCGAATGGTCGGACCAAGCTAGGATAAGCTAAGTACTCCTACAAGCATGCACGTGTTTACACATGCATGTAGGTAACCAGAGTATATACACAATTGTACAAATACATCCCCAAATCCGACCTCATGCAATAATATCTCCTCTAATCGATCGGTTTTGCAAGGAGTCTCATGCATTCACTACCGGACACAACTGTTTTATCGAGTGCTTCAATTAAAGCCTGAAAAACACTTGGCGAACTCTTTGCCGAGTGTAACTCTCGGCAAAAAGTCTCGGCGAACTATACATCGGCAACGGCTTCTTTATCGAGTACTTTTTGTAGGGCACTGCCGAGTGCCACTTGGTACTCAGCAAAGAAAAGTCATCATCATGGTGCCAAGTGATGGTGCCTTTGCCGATTGTCCTCTTTGACACTCAACAAAGGCTCCATCTTTGACGACTACCTACTAGACTAGCGCTCGACAAAGAAGGCTCTCGTGGATACCTTTGTCAGTCCCTTTGTCGAGTGCTCTAGGAGGCACTCGGCAAAGGCTCCATCTTTACCGAGTGCCTACTGGACTTGCTCTCAGCAAAGGGAGCGCTAGTGAGCTCCTTTGCTAGGACCTTTGCTAAGTGCTCTAGGAGGCACTCGGCAAAGGTTGCTTCTTTGCCGAGTGCCGCGGCCACAACGCTTGGCAAAGTACCTCTTTGCCTAGTGTTACACTCGGCAAAGTGACGAGAAAACCCCTTTTTTATTTATTTTTATTACATCCAAACAAAGAAAAGATATATATATCATTGATTTTCACATATATCACAAAATCAACACATGTATTACACACACCATATAACTCACAAATATCAACACATCAAACAAGTTTCACAAACATAAGTCTCACCAAATATCTCACAAAAGTTTCACAACAAGTATCTCACCAAGTATCTCACAACGAGTTTCTCAAACATGCCACCAACACAAATGTCATCAGCAAGGTGGGCGACTGGACTGGTTTGACGAAGGGCTGGGTGAAGCGTAAGGGTTGTTCGATGTCGCAGATTGTCCCTACACAGAGAAGATATTTCATGTGTGAGACCAGATGAATATATATCACGCAAGACTAAAATTTTGATACTCACAGGAGTATGGAACTAAGCAGGGTCATCTAGAGGGAACAACAGAGGTGGTGGAGCAAAACCCTGTGCGGCGCCAAGCGAGCCACCTGCTCCGCCTCCCGCCCTGCCCTCATCCTCGCCTCCATCTCCATCCATTCCCTTCTCTCTTCTTCTAACTGGGCTTGTAATATTTCACCCCAATGTTATAATAATGCAAAGAGAAGCTATATAACTTAATGAATGACGAGGCACAAAAGGACTAACCTAGAGTTACTGGATGCGATGTTGTGGACTGTCCTACCGAGGTCATATGGCTGGTCTGCGCTCGTGCTCTTTGCTCATACTTGAGATAGAGTGGGAGTGGAGGACGAGTCGATTGCACTATCGGAAACCCAGTACCACCCATGCCTCTTGCCTCCTCCGACCCTCACGAGAATATCTCTGTCGATGTCCTTGGTCCTCGAATCGTAACCTGGCCCATGAACCTCCTATGCCATGGCAGTGTACTCACTAAGGCGGTTGTAGATGGCGGGGTTGCTATACGCCTCGGGCTCGTCCTCTGGTTTGTAGGTGACGTGGAGCAATGCTAGCCACAATGTGACGCCGACTGCGAGAAAACCAATGATATGGTTATAAATCATGTCTAATCGAAAGTTAGACTAAATTAAAGAAAACATCTACCCATGCTTCTACGTATTTGCCGAGACTGTGGCTACCTTGGTGGTGGAAGGGACCTTACATCATCAAATGTCGTTCCCGGGTAGCAATGTGAGCCTCATCCCACTTGGTCGAGCACCACATTTGCAACATCTGCTCCCAACACTCAGGATGTGCGGCACACCAATAAGGAATCATCTACCAAAAAACAAGTACACAACATATTAGAAGATAAAATTAAGCATATTTAATATCAATATTAATGGTCTGTATTTACCTGCAAGTACTAGTCTGGAGTCAATGACATGGTTAGGGCGTCCTTCTTGCTCACCTTCTCCCCAAGGACAGAGCCATAGTAAGTGACAACGACCTAGATGCGCGCCTCATAGTGCATGTCGACGATGAGCTTCTTATAGCTCATGGTAGCCACCACATCTTCCTTGGCCTCGTATTCAGCCTCGCATATGAAGAAATCCTACATACAAAGACGATGTATCCATACATAATTTTAAGAATGTGCAACGAATGCAACATATTAAACAATATAGTGTGAGGAAGACTTACCCACAGCTCCTGCTTCACCGCTCCGCCTTGTTGTTGAATTATCTGTCGTCCTGATCCACTGCATCGAGGGTGACAACATAGTGATCGAAGGAATAGGCTGAGCCTGTCACTCCAATGTACTCAATAAGTCTAGGGTAGTGTTACCTACACAGAAGGTCGAGGATGCCATTAGGGTTGCAGCCGTGACCCCCTGCATTCTCCAAACCCTTACAAGACCTCTCCAAGCGATTAAGAAAAGTATTAGTTTCTATTCTAAATTTGAACATATAATATAAATAAGCAGCGACAACATCTAAAGTTACATACCTTTCCCCATCAGGTCGAATAAGCGGGCACCTATCACGAAGTATTGGTCGCTGAGGGAGACTCGCGGGACCTCGCAAGTTGACGTTTATCGAACCTAAGGAACTAGGTCCAAAGGCATCCTGTTGTGCGTCGTCGTTGTCCTATTGTGCCGCATCGGCAATGCCCTATTGCTCCACCTACTATTGTACGATGTCGTCATACTGCGCCTCCTTCTCCATCTAACGGATGCTTCTCCTCCTCCTCCTCCCCCTCCCCCTCCTCGTCCTCGTCCCACTGCCTACCATCTTTGTTCAACCACCTGCAATTAATAGTAAGCAAATAAGCATAGATAAAAAATGTATTTAGAAATAGATGCAAAATAAATAAAATATAGCATTACATCAATTAAAAATAATCTTCATATGTGGATTAGTCGGATCATAAGTCTTATCATCACTATCAACCATTTCATAGTCAAAAACATCTGAAGGCGCAAGTTCATCATTGTCATTGCCTTCAAGAATTTCTAAGTCATTCTCATTTTGCACCTCATCCTCCTACTCACCAACAACCATTTCAATATCTACTTCCGTTTAGATTGCTTCGATTAAGTCTATCTCAAATCACCCTTCTAGCCCATGTTCTTGAAAGACTTGTCTATCATATATGTTCGGGTCTAAGTTTTAATCTTCATTGTTCGGAATAGGTAATTTACCATGCGGC